>OZ024762.1:27201363-27211363 GCA_964016885.1 Eledone cirrhosa
CCACACCCAAACACTGCCACCATCAACATCACTAAAACCCCCACCAATACTACCACCAGCACCATCATCACCTCCTCGGGCATGCTCTTATCTTGGGAAGCATTAAGTAAAGCGTGGTTTGCACTTATAGTTACACTACGTGCGCCGTTCCCGCTCACGTTCTCACGACCCCCTCCTCGCCACCATCTCAAACTGGTACAATGTTCTCGTTACGCATACTATGGTAATTTTCTTAGATCTGCATGGAATGATGGAATGGTGGGATGATAGGATGAGGGAATGATGGAATGGTGGGATGATAGGATGATGGAATGATGGGATGATGAAACGAACATAGCAAATAAAATGAATTTCCTACTCTTGCTTCCACTCCCCAATCACACACATACACACACACACACACACACACACACACACACACACACACACACACATATATATATATATATATATATATATATATATATATATATATATATATATATATTTATATATATATATATATACATGTATGTGTGTATGTATATATTATTGTGTGTAATCATATACATACTTATTTTGTATATATAATACAAATGTTTTACCGTACACAGATACCCTACCAATCTATCTATCACTATATATATATATATATATATATATATATATATATATATATATATTGAAACAAAATGAAAACGAAATTTCATTTCTCACTCTTAGTATGGCACTTACTTAAATGTAAGTATGCATGTATACGTACATACATATATGTATACAGACGTACAGTAGCATGCACATATATATATATATATATACATATATACATACATATGCATACAGGTACACATACATATATGCACGTATCAGTTTAGCGGCGCTAACGTCGCTTTGTTCGTTTGTAAACAAACTGAACAGCCTGAATTTATGCCATACGGTATGGCATATGTATGTATATATGTATATATATATATATATATGTGCATGCTACTGTACGTCTGTATACATATATGTATGTACGTATACATGCATACTTACATATATATATATATATATGTAAATATCTTTAAGTCGTTTGGAAGCCTCGACAATGCAAATGGGTAAATCTCCGAGTAACGAGGTCCGGTGGTGAAGAGAGAGATGTAAGTGGGTGTACGTTGAGATGCGTGGTGTGTATAAGATGTGTGAGATGTGTAGAATGAAGGGAAGGGTATAAAGGATAAAATAAAAATAACAACACAAGAGAGAGTTACCTTGGGAGAGATTTAATAGTCCCTATATATTTCGGATTCACATCCATCAACTGGGGTTTTTTCCGGGGTGGGGGAATAGGTTGTCTGTCGGACAAGTGCGGAACGCCTCCTTCGCTGTTTGTTGTTTTGAATATCTGAGGTATTCGGCAGAGCGCGCGTGCGCGTGAAATGGGGTCGGTCGTACAGAGGTCAGCGGCCGAATGAGGGAGTGGGATGACGCTAGCTGTCAGTCCATTCTCTGCCTGTTTGTTAAATGTTACTGTGTGTGTGCGTGTGTTGTTGTCTCGCTTGAGTGTGTGTGTGTGTGCGTGTTTTGTTGCCTTGTTCCTCTGTATTGGCAGTGTAGTATGTTCGTATGGTGGAATGCTAATCTGTGTGTGTGCGTGTGTGTGTGTAGTTGTCTTGTTTACATGTGTGTGTGTGTGCGTGTGTTGTGTGTTGTTGCATCGCTTGTTAACTTAAACCAGCCATCTCATTTCGCTTCTCTCTGATCGGTTGTTTATTTGCGGTTGCAGTCGTTTGATAAAAAGCGCTTCCTTGATACGTAACGTGCCGACGTTTCTTTCAGCCGCTAGAATTGTGACAATGGGCCTTCCGTCTTTGTTTCCGCATTTGTCTATGTGTTTTCGGAAAGACGAGGCCCTGGTTTTAGTGTGTTCCTTGATCCGGATGTGCAAAGGTCGAATTGTGCTACCTATGTAGTATTGGTTGCACCTGTCACATTCTATCTTATACACGACGTATGTGCGTAGGCAATAGTTCGCATGGCGTATCGGGCAGTCTCTGAGGGAGCATGCGTCAGTAGATTTTTCGGGTTTCCTGGAGAGGCATCTTCGCAGGGAGGGGCCCGAGTGGGCCAGGTGGATGTCGAGGCCCTCCCCCCGTATAGCCTTGCGGATAGCATTGGTGGTTTTCTCGCCCAGGTGTGGCATTTTAAGGAAGCACTTGCCTTGGATGCTTCTCTGTCTCTTGCGTCTGGTGTCTCCTATTCTGTCTGTGATCGAGGTAGGGTACCCGTTCGTCTCCAGCACCTCGAGGAATCGCTTGGTATGAGTGACACCACTCGCGGGATCGCTGCATCTGTTTTTGATTCGCGCGATCTCGTTCGTGATGTATCCTCTTTTGGCACTGTTAGGGAGGGCGGACTTGTAGTGAACGAATAGGTCCCTGCAGGCTGCCTTTCGGTAGAAGTTGCAGTGGATCCTTCCCTGTTCCGTGATGTTGATTCGGAAGTCGAGGAGGGCAAGTGGCCCGTCTTCGTTGGGGTGTTCAACACTGAAGTCAATGTTCTCGTCCGTGTTGTTGAACGTCTCATAGATTCTGTTCGCCGTGTCTTGGGAAGATGTGAGGATGAGGATATCGTCCACGTACCTTGAGAAAAAGGCTACGGCGTTGGGGTGGCAGGCGTTGAGTGCCTTGCGTTCGAGGTTGTCCATGTAAGAGATCGCTAGCACACCTGATAGGCTTGATCCCATGGGCAATCCCGAGGTTTGTTGGTATGTTTGGTCAAGGAATCCGAAGTAGGTGTTGTCAACGACGATGGATAGGAGTTGGTGGATGTCAGTGGTGGTGAGCCCGAAGCAGTGTAGGTCGGTGGATTGGACGCGTTCCATTAGTATATTGACGGCCGGGAGTGCCGGGACCGAGGTGTAGAGAGCGACTACATCAAGGCTGAAGGCATATCTGTTATTCCTTCTGGTGTCGGGATCCATTTGATGCAGGCGCTTCAACACCTCCTCGGAGCTGTTAACGTGTCCCGGCAAGGTGTCTAAGATGGGTATGAGTATTCTGGCTAGGAGCCATGAAATTTTGTAGAGTGGTCCCTCTACGCTCGATACGATGGGCCTGATCTTCAGCTCGGGTCCCTGTTTGTGTGTTTTCACGAGGTGGTAGAAGGCGGGCAGTCTGCTGTTCCTCGTGAGGAGGTTGTATCTCAGCTTCTTCGGGAACTTCCGCCGGTCGCAGATGTTGATCCAGGCGGAGTTGATGTGTTCTTCTATCTGCGCGTATATATATATATATATATACACGCACAATATATATATATATATATATATATATATATATATATATACACACGCACATATATATATATATATATATATATATATATATATATATATATATATATATATATATATATATATATATATATATATATATATATATATATATATATATATATATATATATATATATATATATATATATATATATATATATATATATTATATATATATATATATATATATATATATATATATATATATATATATATATATATATTGCTTTTACTTGTACCTATTACACTTCCAACCAGTGCTGCCTGTAATTGTGTTATTTCAAGCGGAACATCTGTTTAACTCCTGAACTCCTGAATCTCCACATGATGCCTTTGACACTAATAACAACTAAATGTTGTAAATGACTAGGATTCTAGTTACACGCTTTCGACATTCCTTATGCTCCGATGAATCCAGACTTCCCTCTGGAAGAAACAATTGTCAGGTAATAAATGTTCTAAACTAAAATTTGATCGTTTTAACACTTTGTATATATATATATATATATATATATATATATATATATATATATATATATATATATATATATATATATATAAACTGTGTAAAATGTGCCTCCTGTGTTTCGTTTGTTTGATTTATTAACTATATATATATATATATACATATATATGTATGTTTGTATATATAAATACATACATTCATTCATGTACACATACATTCGCATACACATACACATATACACATTACCGACACACACACTGAAACCTGGAGGATCTCAGTACACTTCTTTTCTGATTCCTCTCAGCAAGTGACCGCGGAATCGCTGACATTAAAGAAATATTTCCAACAAATTTCCAAAAGAAAAAAACCCAATTTCTTTTCCTAAAACATAAATAAAAAGAAAAAAAAACGAAAAATGATCAAAAATCGCCAAAATGGCAACACAACACCCCCCTCACCCGACACTATTCCGTTTTGTTCGATATTAATTTCAAATTCAAATTCAAATCATGCGATTGATTTTCAGATGGCCTATTAATTAGAAGAACGAAGCAGATGTTAATATGATAAAAATTCTGTTATAAAGACCTTAAAGGGTTAATTGGCAGAATTTCCTTAAGGGCAGCAGTAAATTCTGTAATATATTCAAACAAGGCTAGATAATTTAGTGTCACATCTAGATAAAGATTTCGGCAAAGAATGGTGAGGAATTCCATAGCTAATGAAGCTGATTTCTTCCTAACTAGTTTCAGAAAGGTTCTGGCCTTGTTTCTTAATTCTTCTGGCCTTTTCTGTGGCAGTAATTGTAACGCATCGTGGTCAGTCAAACATGTGTACATGAATGAATGAATGTATGTATGTATGTATTTATGTATGTATTCATATATATATATATATATATAGTTATAGTTATTAAATGAAGCAAATAAAACAGAGGAGGCAAATTCTACACATATATATGTATTTTACACATATATATGTGTGTGTGTGTGTGTGTATATATATATATATACTGTGTAAAATTTGCCTCCTGTAGAGGATTAGTAGGTGTAAGTGTTTAAACATTTGTGTTATGTATACAAAATATATATGCATATGATTACACACAAACATATATGTATATACATATGTGTGTGTGTGTGTGTGTGTGTGTGTGTGTGTGTGTGTGTGTGTGTGTGTGTGTGTGTGTGTGTGTGTGTGTGTGTGTGTGTGTGTGTGTGTGTGTGTGTGCTTGCGTGCAACAATTTTATGTGAAAAATACTTTTAGCAAATAATTCGTCTTTTGTTTAAGTGAAATTATTAAAAAAATTCTCTTGATTTATGGCTATTTGAAAATATATGAGTATTTGTATGTATATATATGTGTGTGTGGGGGGGGGGGGGTTGTGTGTGTTTGTATGTGCGGATACATATATATATAGAGAGAGATATGTGTGTGTACATATATAGATATACATCTGTGTGTATATGTGTGATTGCGTGTGTATGTGATGCATATATTTATGTATATATATATATAATATATATACACACAAACACTATATATATATTTGTGTGTGTGCTTCAGTGTATAGGTGATGTATGTATATATACACACAAGCACACACATACAAACACACACACAAACACACACATATATATATTATTTGTGAGTATGTAGGTGATACTTGTATGTATGTATATACGTATGAGTCTTATCGACAATGTGTAGTTGGCTAACGATTTGGTTTTACACCGACTTCGTTGTACTTGTCAGTTTTGGAAAAATACTTTGATTTATCGCTATTTGCTATATATATATATATATATATATATATATATATATATATATATATATATATATATATATATATATACAGAGACACAGAGTGAGAGAGAGAGAGAGAAAGACAGCCATTGTCACAAAGATGGTTATATTTGGAATATGTGTAGTGCCAGTAATGTCCATTGCGTCGGGTGGGGATTGTTTAGGGTGTGTGTTGGATGTAGGAAGTGTCTATACTAAATATGTATTAAAACAACAATAAAGACTTAACATTTCTTGCCTTTAAAAAAATATATTTCGAGTAAAAATACCCTTTATCAAAGTCTGAATAGGAGAAAATGTCTGTCATCGTCCCTTTCCATGACCATTTTTTTCACACACACACTTAACAACAGTGACAGACAATGGAAGACAATGTTCATGTATTTCAAAACTTCAGGTACTTGCATTCCTTTTAACTGGTATACATACACCAACATAAACAAGACGTCTTCCTCTTCACACTTTGAAAAGGGGTAATTTACCCGAAATATATTATCATTATTACTACTGTCACTACTATTACAACAACGAAAATATTCATTTAAGCTTACTACTACAACTACTTTAACTACTATCACTACTACTACTACTACTACTACTACTACTACTACTACTACTACTACTACTACTACTACTACTACTGCTGCTGCTGCTGCTGCTGCTGCTGCTGCTACTACTACTACTACTACTTCTACTACTAGTACTACCATTACTTCTACTACTAATGCTACTACTTCTACTACAACGACTATAACTACTACTACACTACTACGACCAATACTACTACAACGACTATCACTACTACTACTACTACTACTACTACTACTACTACTACTACTACTACTACTACTAAGACAGTAGTAGAGTGCTTATACACCATTACATTGAAGTGGCAACGAGTAATATTGATCGTGTTGTTGCTGTTGATGTTGAAGTTTGTTTATCGATCATTTATATATTCTCTTAATCTGTACAATATGAGAGAAAGGCCAGGGCAGATGAAGGAGAAGGGAAGAAAACGGTGCCAAACACGACAGATATACTCTTTTACTTTTACCTGTTCCAGCCATCCGGCTGAGGCCATGCTGGGGGACCGCCCTTGGTTTGTCAAACAATTCACTCTTAATCCTTCTTAGTCATTCATCAATATTCCCCCACCTCCCCCCACCCCATAACCCCCCCAAACAAAAACACCAAACAACAGAAACAAGTTGACAGCATAGCTTGACCTGCTAGGGTTGTCTGGATTACAACCTACGTTAACGTCATTACTAAAAGTGTACACGTAATCACGTGACCTTGTCTAATCTTTAATGAAAATTCACCAAACGAGAGCGAGACCTATCCTCAACTTTTGGTGCGAAATTTCTATTTTTCTCCGCCATCTTTGTCACTTTGTAAGATTCTCCCTCTTACACATCACTTAGTATTAATCATTTGTAAGCGTGCGGTGTGTAAATGTGTTTGTGTGTATATATATATATATATATATATATATATATATATATGCGTGTGTGTGTGTGTGAGTGTGTGTGTGTGTCATTGTGTCTGTTTGAGAATATATATATGTATATGTGTATGTGTGTGTGTATGTATATGTGCATGTATATATACATACATTTCCATGTAAGTATGCATATAAGTGTGTAGGTATATATTTATGCATATATACATATATTTCAATGTATGTATGCAAATAAGTATCTATGTATATATGTATGTATATATACATATATTTCAATGTATGTATGCATATAAGTATGTATGCATATAAGTATGTATGTATATAGATACATTTCAATGTATGCATATAATTATGTATCTTTACATACATTTCAATGTATGTATGCATATAAGTATATATGTGTCTATGTATATATGTATGTATGTTCTTCTGGTTTTATAATTTCACAAAGTTTTACCAATAGAGAGAGAGTCGGTTTCTAACATAGACACAAGACTCTCTCATTGGAATTTACACAACATCAACTAGGTAGATATGTATGTATACATGCATGTGTAGATATGGATGTTATTGTATGTGTAGATGTGTATGTTTTGAGTTGTATGTGCGCATGTGTATATGCTTTGCATCTGTACATGTGAATATGCAGTTATTAGATGCAACATTTTTTTAATGTTTTACATATTTTTACTGTTCCATTAATGGATTGTACTTGTAGTTTACTAACTAGTTGTATTCTTTCTGTTCCTGTGAAGCCTAGCTTCTCAAGATTTGTATTGACGCAGTTACTAACATATCCCAGGGCCCCCAATAATCACAGGCATAAATCTGAAGGTGTAATCAGGGTGGGGTATCTGCAGATTTCTCATCAATTCTGCATAAATATTCTCCTTTCGCTAATCTTTAATATTATATAGGCATCTGCTGGGCAGCTAATTTCCACTGCTGTGCATGCTTTCTTCTCCCTGTCCCATATCATAATATCTGGTCTGTTATGCCTGCATTTTATTGGGGTTTTTACTGGAACATTCCACCAGTACTCTTCCATATTATGTACATGGATGTCTTCCACATTGTTTAGGCCACTACATTATGCCTCATAGGTAGATAGTACCGCGACGACAACTTTGGACAGCTGCTGATGACATGGGTGATATCCTCGATGTTAGTTCTGCAGAGTCTGCACTTGTTATCACATCTAGGTGTTTTGCCTGCATCCCTATGTCTTTTGTGAATCAGGCATTCCGTGTTAATCTCCTGTTTTTCATCCATGGATTCACTGCGATACTGCTGAGCGACTTACCTGGGTGTGAGTTTTTGATTATCACAAAGGGAATATCTCTCAAGGAGTTCCTTCCCAACTCTCATGATCTTATCTGTTTCATGCACATAGACTTGCTCGAGAAACGGGCTCCTAGGCTTCGAGGTTAGTAGATGTTGTCGGAGAGATATGATGCGACATTCAAATGTTGTCTGGACTGATGTTAGGCCTCTGCTTCCCTGCTTACGATTCAAGTATAGGCGGTGTATGTCACTGCTGAAGTGGAAGTTTCCGGTGTTTTTTAGTATTTTTCGAGTTCCAACATCAGCTGCTCGGATTTCGTCTATCGTCCAATTGAGTATTCTAAACGTTGGTGTTAGGACAGGCACAGCAAAAAAATTGTGAGCCACTGTTTTGTTTTGCGCAGAGAGTTCCGGTGACCAGATCTTTCTTAATCGGGTGTAGTATTCCCTGGTTACGCGTTCCTTATTACAGATACCATTATAGGATATGTTCTCATCTATCCCCAGGTATCTGTAGCAGTCCTCATCAGATATCGGTGAAACAGTTAGGCCATTGATGACAACGTTGCTAGATTGGGTTGTTGTTTTCCCCCGCATTACAGTCATGTATGAGCATTTATCTTGGCCAAACTCCATTCCTATATCCTTTGAGAACGTTGTATCCAGGTCAAGATTTTTCTTCATCCCATCCATGTTCTTGGCATAGAGTTTCAGATCATCCACAAAGAAATTATGGGTTAGGTTCGTATTTCTCTTTTCCTGTGAGCCAATGATATATCCCTCACATTTCTTGAGCAGAAAGAACAAGGGGTTTAAGGACAAGATGAATAATATCACAGAGAGACTGTCCCCCTGAAATATATCCTTGCAATATTTTATTTTATCAGTGAAAATAGAGTTCTTCCTCTCTGTCTTTAACCATAGGATAGTAGACCAATGGCTCTGACAATAATCTCATCGTCAGCATCGTATACCTTTCTGTCAGATGATTGAATGTTTGAAAGTATATATTTTCGTTATGCATATTAGCGGCTGAGCAGCCTAATTTGCATATCGAGTGAGTTAGTCGGCCGGGCGGACCGAAAAAGATAAATGGAAAAGAATGAAACAAAATTTCATTTCTCACTCTTAGTACGGCTGATATCTAAATATAAGTATGTATACGTACATACATATATGTGTACAGACGTACAGTAGTATGTATATTTATCGTTCTCGGTCCGCCCAGCCGACTAACTCACTCGATATGCAAATTAGGCTGCTCAGCCGTTAATATGCATAAGGAAAGTATATACTTTCAAACATTCAATCATCTGACAGAAAGATATACGATGCTGACGATAGCTAATAAGCTTGAAACTAGTACATCGTTCCTGTGTCAATGTTGAACAAAAAGCGACGATGGTTGCCGAGCACTGTACGGCGTAATTCGGGCTGTTTGTTTACAAACAAACCGAACATTATAATAAATGTTCGGTAAACCCATACGTACATATATATATATATATGTGTGCATGTATATATATACATACTACTGTACGTCTGTATACATATATGTATGTACGTATACATACTTATATTTAGGTATCAGCCGCCGTACTAAGAGTGAGAAATGAAATTTCGTTTCATTCTTTTCCATATATATATACATATATATATATATATATATATATATATATATATA
>OZ024762.1:27221363-27231363 GCA_964016885.1 Eledone cirrhosa
TCTTTGTTTTGTCAGCTATCTCCTATCTCAATCAGTGATTGAACATAAGGCCTTTGGTTCCCCGGGGAGGAATTGGAAAGGGTTATTAGTTAGTAGAAGTGGTTGTATTGAAACTGGGAAAAGAATACTGCAGCGTTCTTTTTACATCTACAGAGTGTTTCAAAAGGTCCGATACACCCTGTATATATATATATATATATATATATATATATATATGTGTGTGTGTGTGTGTGTGTGTGTGTGTGTGTGTGTGTGTGTGTGTGTGTGTGTGTGTGTGTGTGTGCGCTACGATAACTCTGTGATTGCTTGCTTGTCTGTAATGTAATACAGTCAAAACGGTGCATAATGAGAAAATACTTTGAAAAGAAGTTGACCCTGAAATGAGAATACAAATGGATTAAAACAAGTTTCGCGTAAATCGGACCACGGGTTCCCAAGATATGGCGTTTTCTGCGTACCTTCGTAAACAGAGAGAGAGAGAAGGACAGAGAGGTACGGATAGTGGTTGTGAGAGAGTAGATTGAAAGAGAGACATAGAGTGAGGGAGAGGAGACAGAGAAGGAGAATGGAAGAGCGCTGGTGGTGTTGTTG
The DNA here is from genome assembly GCA_964016885.1 of Eledone cirrhosa. Classification (NCBI taxonomy): domain Eukaryota; kingdom Metazoa; phylum Mollusca; class Cephalopoda; order Octopoda; family Eledonidae; genus Eledone; species Eledone cirrhosa. The sequence continues at coordinate 27,221,955 of OZ024762.1, forward strand.
TGTATATATATATATATGTGTGTGTGTGTGTGTCTATGACCAGCGTATATAGATCACAGACACCTACATATATATACACACATACACATGTGTGTGTGTGCATATATGTCTGTGTGCATATATATATATATACATATATATATGCACACACACATGTATATATATATATATATATATATATATATATATATATATATATATATATGCACACACACGTATAGATATGGGCCTTCCAGTTTCATTTCACATTATATACATATCTGTATGTTTTAATTATTCAAAAATTATTTTTAAAGTGAACATGATTTTAAAAATTATATTGAAGTGAATGTGACACTACGGGTGACGGGTGGTCTCGTATATATATAAATTTTATAATTTGCTTGAAGGATTGTTTATAATATATAACGTTGAAATAGGAGGCTGAACTAATTAAAAGTCCCTTCATCAGGGTTTAAGGAACCTTCAGTGGAGAACGTGCCAATTTCCTCTTTTAGGTCCCGAAATATTGGACAGATGAAAGAACAACAACAAGAAAACAAAACAAAGATCAACAGGTAACTTTTACTTTTCATTACCTCATCTTACCATTTTGCATTATTCAGCCTTCTATCACTTTTGACGTTATATACATATATACACACACTCGAATTTAGTGTGTTTTATTCTGATCTGGTTTTTTTTTTTGCTTGTTTCCATAAAGTTTACCATCATTCCGTTGGTATAGATCTATGACGCAATTTACACCTGAAGATGTCACCAGGTTCTTACGCAATCTGGCCACTGAAATATGCATAGTGTTTCCAGAAATAAATAATTCAGGAAATTCAATATTTTTGACCTCCTGTAATTTCACCATATAATATATCGCCGAAACATCAAAGATCCGTAGTAAACAGCTGACGAAGGGAAACTTTCCTTCTCTTGTTTACCTCCCGACTACCTTCTAACACTTCGTTTTCAGTAACCACACAGCCTCACCTCTTTACCTATATATATATATAGAGAGATATAAATAAATATACACGGGTTTGTATGATTGTGTATAGAAGATTATATTAATAAAAGGAATTCCAACTTTGTCTGATTTACTCGTTTTATTTACAATCCTTTACAATTTATAATGGTATTAGAATGAAATAGTATGGTAGAATATTAAATGTTAAGTGTTAATTGAACAAGTACTTTCATGCTTTTGCAATCTTCATGTTCATATTCTGTGGTGACAGTCAAGTTTGCAATTTTCAACTGTAATGAGATGGGTAAATGCTGTGCCTTATATACAGTGAAAAGTGGCTACAGAATGCTAGATTCTGAAAACTGTATTTCGACCAATCGGTGTGTAGTTTCACTGGATTACCAAAGCTGATTGGTTTAGGCGTCACGGTTGGTTGAGCATGTCTAACGACTACTATTTGATCCTATCCAAAGCATCAATTGTTTTGTTATTTTTAGAAATGATGAAAATAGCATTTTCTAGTAATCATCACCATCAACATCACTTTTATTATTATTATTGTTGCTGTTGTTAGTGTTAGTAGTCGACATGATCGTAGTCATAGTGATAGTAGGAGTAATACCCCATTATTATTGCTCATTTAGCTTAGGTTGGAATTTATCAATAAAATTCTTTTCTTTGATTTTTCTCTTGATTTCACTTGGGCTGTGTAGTTTGTAGAATGGAAATATTATAAATATTCTCTGACCACATGTTGCTAGATGGTTACTTAGGGGTATCTGACGGACATTTGGGTCTCTGATTTGCTGTCTGTGCACCCGTGCACGTTCCGATAGTGCATTTCCAGTTTGACCGACATATAGTTCTTCACAATTCGGGCATTTGATGCAGTAAATTAGATTTCTGCTTTTGCAGTTCATATTTGCATTTTTGAATATTGTTCCAGTTTTTGTGTCCATAGATTGACCATTGTGTATGGATTGACATGTGCCACATCGACTATCATTGCATTTAGATACAGTGAATGATTGGTCTTTGTTGTTAAGGTCAAACTTTGCTTTTGTTAGTAATTGCTTCAAATATTTCGGCTGTCTTTTACTAAGAGTCAAAGATCGATCTGTGATTAAGCCTTTTAATTCATTACTTTGAGCAATGATCGGTAGGTTTGCATTGGCAGTGTTGAAGATATTCTGGTGACATGGGTTGTGTGTCATTATAAATGGTATGACCAGTTCTTGGTTTCTTCTTCCTTGGGTCGTCCTAAGTTGTTGTATAGGTATTTTTTATAGCCCGCTGTATGCCATTTTCTATAAGTAGAGATGGATATTTTTGTTTGAGCAAAAATTCTCTCAATTCTGTTATCGTTTGTTCCTGGTATTCGTATCTTCTACAATGGTACAAATTCTTCTGGCTAGGCAGTATGGGATGTTGCGTTTTGTATGAGGTGGATGGCACGACTTCAAATTCAGATATTGATGGGTGTCTGTGTGTTTATAATATATATCCGTGGTAATGGTGGTGTCGTTTTTGATTATCTAGGAATGGTAATTTGGTACTACTCATCTCTTTTGTGAATTGGAGAGATGGGTGTAGGTTATTCAGGAGGATATTGAACTCATCCAGAGTATCTAGAGATTCAGTCCAGATGATGAAACAGTCGTCAAGGTATCTCTACCAAGATTTTTCAATGTACTTTCTAAAGTCAGTACTATATTTTTCCTCTATTTCTTGGTAGAGTTGTTGTTCTAAGTATCCCATTACAGAGTTCGCGTAAACGGAAGCAAACTTCGTTCCCATCGCAGTGCCTCTAATTTGGATGTAATTCTTTCCATTGAAGAAGAAAGTGTTGTTTTCCAGAATAAGTTTGACTGCGTCTAATATAAATGGCGCTGTGAATCTGGTGGGAATCACTTCTCTATGTTTTTTCACCCAGTATTTAACTGCCCTTATTCCTAAATCATGTGTAATGTTGGTGTAAAGGCTTACCACATTAAAACTAAGTAGAAGTGAATTCGTTTCCGTGGTTTTGGGAAGATAGGACAGGAAGTCGATATCATCCTGGATGAAACTGGGTATGTGAATACATAGTGGTTTCAAAATAATGTCAACAAAATTGCTTAGACGGTGGGTAGGGCATGTTGGACCAGCTATAATAGGTCTAAGTTTTAAGTCTTTTGGGTGTAGTAATTTAATGTACTCACTGTTTTGTTCTTTTACTGCCAGTTGTATTTCTTTTGATTTATGAACTTTCGGTAGGCCATACAGGTTGCTGGGTTTTGGTTCAAAATTGGTGATTTAGTCTCTTTCCTTATCAGTAAGTGAGTTGTGCTATTTTGAAGCCAGATGTTCTTCATGATGTTGTGGTCTATATTTGACGGTATTTCATGATAGAATGTTGTGTCTTTCAGTTGTTCCTCAACCACATCTTTGTAGTATTCAGCATCCATTATAACAACTGCACCCCCTTTATCTGCTTGTTTAATTATTATTGTTTTATCATTTTGTATACGTTTAAGTGCAGACACTTCTGATTTGTTAATGTTTGGCCTAACCTTAGTATTATGTCTAAGAGGAAATTTAGACAGGATATCAATGTATTGGTCGAGATAGATATTTATTCCTTTTGGCGGAGTGAAATTTGATTCATTCTTTACTAGTGATTCATCACTCTCATTACTTTTATCAGCGAATAATTCTATAAGACGTAATTTTCGACAGAATTCTTGGGTATCCTCCTTCAGTTCTTGGTGGTTGACTGTTGGAGTCGGTGTGAATTTCAGTCCTTTTGACAGAATTTGCATTTCATCATTGTCAAGATCTCTTTTGGATAAGTTAATTATTTTAAATCTACGTGTACAGTTGTTTTGGGTATGTTTCCTCCTGGAGTTTTTATTTTTCCGGTTTTTGTTGTCCTGGCGTTAAAAAATGGATTTTTCTCTGGTCAGGATTTATATTCCTGTTGGTGTTTGCTTGATGAACTTTTGGTCGTGATATTATACTTAGTTCCGTTATGTTTTTTGTCCTATTTTTGGTATTATGTATATTATTTTTCCATTTCTTGTTAGCATTATTTTTAACAATCTGTGGAAATGACCTAGGTTTGCTTTCAGGTTTAGATCGTTTTTTCGCCCAGTTTCTTGTGGGTAATCTCTGTTGATATATTGAGAGTGATCTGGTTATTCTACGGTTTTTTTCCCCGTTCCTTTTGGGTAGTCTCTGTTGAGATCCTGAGAATGATCTCCTGGTTTTTCTACTTCTCATGGTCTGGTCAAAGGAATATCTATCGTGTTTGTGCTTTTTGTTCATGTTGAGTGCGTAAGGGTGTTTTTGTAGAAAAAGCGAAGAGTTCTTACCGTAGTTCTTCTTTGATTCAAGGTAAGGTGAGTGTTTGTGTTGCGTATGTTGTGTTGGTGAGATTGTCCACTTTTAATGCTTTTACTCATATATATATATATATATAGGATGGAAGGGTTCGGTTTTATCCTCAATACCCAGTGTAATCATGACGCCATTGGGCTCCGTATTAATTAAATCCAGCTTGGCCCGCGTAGTTTTTCTATAGCTTTTTCTAAGTTCTCTGGTTATCAAATCATCAAAAGTTACTCTATCCATATCGTACAGGTTGCTAGTCTTGTCTGCGTGCACCAAAATGCCGGTCGAGTTCTTCAATTTTACTAGATCACCATTCAGTCGTCTCAGGTAACTATTTCTCCTAAACTTAAGGTTGGACACTATGTTAGACATTTCAGTCTCGAATCCCTCCAAGTATCTATTGTGTGGTGGATTCCTTCTGGCCTTCAATATTCCCTCGACGCCGCGCGTTCCCTCCCTGAGGTGGTTTGTTGGTGTTCCTCTGTCGAAGTGGAAGGCCTTCCAACGCATTCTACGGATAAATGAATCCGATTTACCTATGGCCAACCTAGTGAATTGTTTTATGTCGGGCAAAGGGATGTCCTTAAGTGAAGAGTTCACCGAGAATTTCTCCATCATATTCCTTGCTAAACAGCATTAAGTGCTCAACAAAAATAGGAGCTTTAAGTTGTTATATAGTAAGGTGCATTATTGGTTGTGTAAAATGGTCCAATAACTTTATGTTAGCAATATTAAGTTCCCCACGCTTTTGTATATCTCCAATTCCATTCGAGGGAACAGCTAGATGATGTAAAACGGAGTATAAGTATCAAAATGAAAATCCGAAGGCAAGGTAAAATTCCAATCATTTAATCAAGACACATGTTTCAATAAGAGATAGATCGATTGTGAAGCCATGATCGATTATCACTGATCTCATCAGGTGAAAATGAATTGTCTTCGAATTCTTGATATGAGGGAGAAAAAAACGATGTTTCCTCACATAATTCATTCCCTCATATGGAGACACACCAGTCAGTCTGAGACAAGGCGACTGCTATTAGCTTTAGTTGAGGTCATAAAAGTTTTCAGACTTCTATCGCTGCAAAAGACGCTGGACCTCAAACAAATCCGTAGGGATACAGTCAGTCACAGTTAGAAGTGAGTGGGTACACACACACCACACACCCGCATACATCGGCTCGAGGTCAAAGAAAAAGAAAAATTAAAATAAATACATATATATACACACACATCAACACAGTATTAAACCCGCAGAAGTAGCGTGGGTGGGTACACACACACCCCAACACACACCGAAGCGATATCCGAGAAAAAGCACATATAAGAATGTACCAACACAGCAATCACCGAAAAGTTAGTTCGCAAAGCAACAGAAGTTATGTCGGTCAAATCTCAATTTGACGATGTAAATCGGAAATATTGGGTTAACCAACGCTACACACACATACACACACACACGTGCGTGCGCGCTAGTAAGTTCAGTTCAGTGTTCTGCTGTACGTATATAGATCCAATTGTAACATCCATATCTTCAAGTGTGTGTTATGGTAAATTGTATATACACATCCGAATCGTCCAAAAAATGGGGGGGGGAAGTCCGTGTATATACACATCCATGGGAAGAGCTCAATTTGACGATGTAAATTGGGAATATTGGGTTAACCAACGCTACACACATACACACACGCGCGCGTGCGCGCAAGTAAGTTCAGTTCAATGTTCTGTAGTTAATTTATTTGGCAATCAATGTTTATCATTGGTCGACCAGCGGTTAAAAGTACAGATATAAATATATAGTCTATCAAAGTTCTTTCGTCGCTCATCTGCAACATCATTAAATAAATAAAAATTAAATTTAAATAATAAATTAAATAAAAATGGCGTAGACATTACGATACGATGGGAGGAAACATAATAGTACCACTGAGATGTTGCAGATGTGCGACGAAAGAACTTTGATAGACTATATATATATATATATTTATATCTGAACCACTGGTCAACCAATGATAAACATTGATTGCCAAATAAATTATCTATGGAGATATAATAGATACAGAAGCGAAAACCAACCCAAATCAAACAGTGAGTGTATTCTGTTATTATTTCTGGCAATATTATAACAATATGATCCTCCCCAAGTATAACAATATCTATCTATCTATCTATCTATCTATCTCTCTCTCTCCCCCTCTCTCTCTCTCTCTCTATATATATATATATATATATATATATATATATATAAATGAAGTATGTATTTCTAGGGGTACTTAGTACCCTTGGACATATTAACTTCATTTATTATTATACTCCGTTATGTAGAGAACAAATCCGTTGTTCTATTTAGCTGCTATTTTTTTAGTAGTAATATAGATAACACGTCTATGGTTTCCAGCTTTTACTTCAGACCGGTTCACATACGGGTCACTTTTACGACCTTATCAGACCCGTGTTAGCTGGCAGTAGGCGATATATTTTATCGTTCCTGGGTCTTTATGCCTAGGAAAGGAAAATGCTTCTCTGATGAACTTTGGTTTTCCATTAGATATCCATTGGATTTCTGGTGTTTTACAAAGCGAAACTGATCAGTAAGGGCCATTAGAAGAGGTAAATATTTATATTATATTTTTTAATTTATTTTAAAAAATTGGTTAAATTTTGCTTGTTCTGCTTATCTTAATATATATATATATATATATATATATATGTGCGTGTGTCTGTGTGTGTGTGTGTGTGTGTGTGTGTGTGTGTGTGTGTGTAGATGGAGGTGTATGTATATATATGTGTTATTATGTCGATACAATCTGCTCTCATATACTCATAAATTGCTGATCTTTTGCTTAAATTAGAAATCGTAATTTACTGTAGCCTGTCACTTGGTTAACCTTTTGTCGTTTATTTAAGTCTGAAATTACCTCGCTCGGTTTTGTTCCCAGAAGACTAGCTTCGAATTGTTTTCAAACCACACGAATTTAACGAACCGAGCGATTCGTCTAATGAGTCTGGCCATTGTCCTCATTAAGCAAAATCTTAGCGCGTTGCTTGCTTGAAAATTGTTAAAAGCGTCTAACATATTTGCCATATATGCTATGTGTTGTGGAGAAGCACGCTTTCTTGATCAACTGGGAACATACGTACGGCAATTATCTAGAACATCATGAAAGTTTTCTGTTTCCGGAGCTTGATATTGTTAATGTTGAAAATCAGAATGTAAGTTTTGTTATTAAACTAACTTACCTTTCAGATATCATTTGATCACGTCTACAAGGTACGAGGTTTCCTCAGTGACCTCATAAGGAGAGAATATGTTCCCCAGTCTGTTAACAGATTGCGGGTCTAATGAGCTTGTTCACACGTATGTATGCATATATATATATATATATATATATATATGTGTGTATATATATATATATATATATATATATATATATATACATATGAATGTATGTATGTAAGTATGTACGCATGTATATATATATATATATGTGTGTGTATATGTATATATATATAACGTGTGTGTATATGTGTATGTTTGTATGTATATATGTATATATGTCTATTTATGTATGTGTATGTAGAATGCTTGTATATTGAATATATAGGCGACGAATTGGCAGAGTCGTTAGAGCGTCAGATAGAATGCTTTATGGTGTTCGTTCCAACTCGCTGCTCTCGGAGTTCAAATCCCACCGAGGGCAATTTTTCCTCTCATCATTTTGAGGTTGATAAAAAAGTACCAGTCTAGTACTGGGGTCGATTCTTCATCTATATCTCTTTCAGATTTCCTCTCTTTCACGCCCCCCCCCACTCTCTCTCTCTCTCTCTCTCTCTCAAGGAAACTGGCTAGTAAGACCTGAAGAGGGAAGAGCTCCACCAGGTTCAAAATGTACCAGTCAAGTACTGGGGTCGATTCCTCTTCTATATCTCTTTCTCATTTCCTTTCTATCTTTCTCTGGGAGAAACCTGCTGTACTCAGGTCTGGAGAGAGATCGGCTCCGCCAGGTTTAAAATGCCCAAGAAACGGTGTATGTCAATACGACACACCTACGACTCTATCAGAAGTTATGGGACCATACAAACACATTTCTTGTCTAATGAGCTTGTTCACACCTCTGTATGGATGGATGCATATATACATACATATAAGTATGGATGCATATATACATACATAAAAGATGGATGCATATATACATACATACATATAAATATGGAAAACCATGTGCATTAAACAGTCTTTTTAAATATTTTGAAGTGAAGCATACCAATTGTTAAGGGTACTTACTGAAGAGAAGCTGAACGGGGTATTCTTTCACTTTTTCATCTCGAAACTTATTTGGATTTTGAAGTTTAAACTTATCTACCGAACAGGTTTGATTTTTAAATTTAAATTTGTCTAAGTACCACGGCCATTTGCCAATATCGTTTGTTTTTATTGATTTATTATTTTAAATCGAGACAGACAAACTGTATTATTATAATTAGTATTTTTCAATCTAGCTAACTTAGTCTTTTACAATACAAACACTTATATGTTGGTATTTGTGTTTATCATATATGTTAATTTATATTAACTTGTATTACACGGCTCAGAAATACTTCTTTCTTTGAGGTATTTCATTGTAAAGGACTGCTTGAGTTTAGAACTCGTTATTCTTAGTATATACATACATACATATATATATATATATATATATATATATATATATATATATATATATATATATATATATATATATATATATATATATATATATATATATATTTATATATATACATCCATATATATATATATATATACATCTATATATATATATATATATATATATATATAGATGTATATATATATATATATATGGATGTATATATATAAATATATATATATATATATATATATATATATATATATATATATATATATATATATATATATATATATATATATAGATGTATATATATATATATATATGGATGTATATATATAAATATATATATATATATAGATGTATATATATATATATATATGGATGTATATATATAAATATATATATATATATATATATATATATATATATATAT
>OZ024762.1:27246363-27248863 GCA_964016885.1 Eledone cirrhosa
CTTCGTTATATATATATATATATATATATATATACACATATATATGGGTACACACACACACATACATACACATCTATAAAAAAACCTACAATATACTAAAATATACATATAACGTCATTAAAAGATGTATCTTGTAGTAAACATGCACAGATATAAACATTATAATCATATACATACATCCATACACATTCACGTAACATATACATATATAACTCTCTATACATACACACACATATATATACACATACGCATACACATATACACATATAAAAACAATAAAATAAATATACAATGTATTAAAATATGCATATAACGTCACATAGAGATATATAAAATAAAAGAGAGGAGAAAGAAGAAGGTACGTGTATGCGTATGATATAGTACACATGGGAAGTATAAGATGCACACTTAGGTCTGTATACGGAACAAATAAAATGTGTTCCAAAATGGAACACGTGGAGAGTATGTATTCATGATTGAAAGGGTACACATGCATGGGGATGCGTAGCCCGGCTATATTGGGGTCTGCCACTGTGGTTGAGGTATGTTGTCCTATATGTGTAGGTATTAGACTGAAAGACCGTGGAATCCGGGTCAACATGTCCCGGCTCAGGCGATGTTCCTGTCTAGGGTGACGTGCAGAGTCGGGTATGCATCTTGGGTTATTTTGGTTTACCCTATGGGGCATATATTGTCATCAGGGTATGGTGTCTGATCCCTTGAACCCGTTTCGTCGCTCTTGTCGGCGCGTGCTCCGCCGCATGCCCTTACCCTGGGCTTCCTGGAGGATTCCATGCGGCGAGTGTACACCTTCTCTGGTGTCTGCAGGTCATGATAATTTCCGATTTCAGGTTGACCGTGTCATCCTTCAGTCTGACTATCTCCATGGCCTCGTATAGGCATAGGCTACACTTTCTACTTCCAGCCGAGTATGCATTCGCGTGCGGAACGATACTCCAGTCAAGGGCGTATGGGGTGCCTTTGTCTTTCAGGTCCCACACCAGGTCCGCTAGCCTAGTGGAGTGCCTCTTACTGCGGTCCTTGAAGGAATGGTGTGGTTATACATCCGCGATTTAAAGGTCGTGGATGTTGCGCCGATGTAGGTGCGCTTTACATTGTGGGCGCTTACCACACATTTGTATACCAGGCTCTTTGTCAGGCATCTTCCCTGTAGGGGGCACTGGGTGCCCGCTCTGCAATTACATGTTCTGTCGTTATTTTGTTCACTTCGGACGCCTGGCCCTCGATCTGCTAGGGCCCTCTCCCGATTCTCAGGGTGTTGTTCCGCCGGCACGATGGTCTTCCCCCGCCACCATGAGTAGGAGAAAGTATAGAATAAATAAATAAATAAATAAATAAACACATAAGTATATAAATGTTAAATATTTAAACATTTAAATATGTAAATACCCGTGTTAGAGAAAAAGACACAAGAGAGAGATATTTATTCTATACTTTCTCCTACTCACCCACTCCTAATACTTATATCTCGCTACTTATCCCTCTTCATCATATTTAGTTTGTCGCACTATTACTTGTGGTATATAAATATTGAGTTTTGTTGTAATAAATCACTTCTAAGACTGGAATTGAACCATCAGCACAGTTGAGGTATGTCATACATCAATTTATGTATTTTATCTGATGAGGACGTACTGAAAAAAACAGCACAGTACCTCCGAAATATATATAATAAAACGTATATTTTGATTACGTGAATGTCTCCATTTATTAATATTTTGAATAATATTAATAATTCAAGAAAACTCTTGTTGAGTGCTTTTAATCTATTGTAAAACTATATTCATTGAATAATCAATGAACCTTGTTTAACATTTGGGTATATATATATATATTTATATATATATATATATATATATATATTATATTATATATATATATATATATATATATATATATATATATATATATAACAAATAGTTTTATCGCTCTACATCGCTGGATACAATCAATACAATAAGAGGTTTTCCAATATTAATTTTAATATTTGATTCGTTTGCAATTATGCAAACAGCCTCTTTAACCCATGTCAGTAGAATGACCCCGTCATTCTTTCTCTTGCGTTGGCATATAAACAAAACGGCAGACACTAATGTTTCTGGGTCATTACGCTTCATCAGTACAGAAAACTCAGATTACATTTATTTTATTCAGCCATGGTAGAACGATAAAACTATTTGTTAGTTATTTGAATATGGCAAAGCCGGCCATGAATCGCTCGTATACATGAAACTGACTGGCCTATCCGCTGATATGCAAATCTGGCTGATCAATGGGTCTGCTAATATGCACATCTGACTGATCAGGAAGTCTGCTAATATGCAAATATGAAAATATCATATTTTCACTAGCTCTGACTGTTGGCAGGTAAGCAGTATACGGTACTGATGAAGGGTGATCACCCAGAAACATTAGTGTCTGCAGCCAACACAAGAGCAAGAATGCAGGGTTCATTCTACTGACATGGCTTTAAAGATGA
>OZ024762.1:27251363-27263863 GCA_964016885.1 Eledone cirrhosa
GGTGTGGTCGCCGTTTGCTAGAGGCGTCTTTACCCAGCTTGTCCTGGGTCAAGCGGAGACCGAGTGGAAGAGCTTGGAGACTGGAATGTCTTCAGGCGGTCACAGCCCTCGACCAATGTGATCGGTGGAAACTCCACCTTAGCGTTCTATAGAGGATTAGTGGAGGGGAAGAGCGACGACGTACTTTTGGGAAACTCTAGGCGTCGACGAATATCAACTAGCCAATCTCTTCGGAAGAACTTTCGGGCCGGGGCCTATGGACAATTTCCAGAAATCCCTGGACTAGCAGGGCTACCGAGGAGTTTTGGCAGTTCGGGCTAAACTCTACAGGTATGGAAGTGCCGTCAGCCGGGCATGTCCGAGATGCGCGCATGGCAACGAAACCGTCCTACACACACTCGTCCAGTGTCCGAGCATTGCTGACTTGTGGGTTTATGTCGAACACCTGCTGTCACGTGTAGGACGGATCTGGCTATTAGCTGAGTCCATCGTGAGGATTGCCCCGCCCTCCTCCTTTAGCCGGGAAGGGCAGGCAGTTTTTATCTGTCTGGTGGCCATGGATAGAGAGGGAAGTGCTCTCTTCCCAGCATTTTGTTGAGTATGTGCCTGTAAATAGAAGGTGGAAAACTGGGAAAGGGCACTTGCCCTGATGGTCAGGGTCGCCGTGGCTTTTTTAATGGGATTTCTCCACGAATATCCCTCGGAAGTCTCCTCCCTATTGGGGAATTTTTCATTGTTTCTTTTTTTGTTACATCCTCTGTTTTTTTTTACACGCAGAATGCCCATTTGTACCGTCCTGTATTTTCCTGTATTGTCCTGTATTGTTCTTAATGTCTTACATTGTGTAAACCCTTGTAAACCCTTCTCGCATGGAGAAAAACTGGAACGCGGTGACGAGCAAGGTTGCCTCCCTCGCCCAGAAATGGGCCGAGAGGAAGCTGTCCCTGAAAGGCCGGGCGGAGGTGGCGAATGCGTACATCGCATCCGTCATCTGCTACCGCCTCACCGTCGTCCCTTGCCCCGGCCCAACTCTCACGAAAATGGCGCGCCTCCTCTTCTGCTTTTTGTGGAAGGGCCGCGCTCCCATGTTCAGACAATCCATCTGCTGTCAACACCCGTTGCGTGGAGGACTGGGCATGCCATGGCTGATTATGCGCAAACATGCGCTGAGGCTGCGACATCTCTGGTCCTTCCTTGACGGTGAACAGGTGTGGTCGCAGAAATCACACAAAAAAATTACATAACATTAAAAAAAATTCGAGACTACCGAGGGAACATCACCAAAATAATATTCACGGATATTCTCGTGGAGAAACCCACCAATGGTCTGAGAGATGGATCACCCACCCCCTTCCTAAAAAAGAGCCACAGGTAATTTTTGTACCTCTCCCCTCTCACTTGTTTTCCTCCTATCCTAGCCAACATGGCTTCTCTCAGAATAGGTAGCATAAATGCACGTGGCACGTGGTCGTCTTGGAAGCAGGGCCACCTGCTGAACGATCTCATGTCGCTAAACAGAGATGTGGTGGCCATCAGCGAAACCAGAATATCCGAGGCACGAGCATTCGCACCCATTTTCGGCGGCTACGAAGTGTACACATCTCCAAGCCGTCCCGGATCTGGGGAGAGGAGGAGTGGCCGTGTTGCCCGGAGAAATCTGGATCTCTAGATCTTCTTGGACCCAGAAGGTAAGTTGGTGGTACTGGACGTGACCAGCGGAGAAGGACAAGCTTTCAGGCTAGTGGCCGCCTATGCCCCAACAGGAGCAGGACGGCCTGAATTCTTCCGGCGTCTGGAGACCCATCTTGAAATGTACCGCTCTCTAGTATTAGTGGGCGACTGGAACCGGATCTTAGTTGCACGCTGGGATTGTGTGGGATTAGCGGATAGGAGAGGAGGATGTAGAAGCCTCACAAACCTACTCAGGCATTTTCAACTGTCGGACAGGTACCGATTGGATTTCCCGAATGTGCCAATGTGGACTTGGACAAACCGTATCGGGTCATCCAGATCATATCTAGATAGAGTATTTTGTAGGGAAATAGATAGGTCTAGCATAGGTTATCCATATTTCAAGATAGTCAGCTACACGGACCACAAATTTGTGATCTGTGTGGTTGACTTAGATAGGCTTCATAGAGAAGGACCCGGCTACTGGAAACTAAACGCGTCGTTAACAGCACGCAAAGCTTACAGAGACCGGATTAGCGAATTAGTTAAGCGGGCGTTGACAGGGGCCATCGTCAACAACAAATGGTGGTTTGCCCTGAAAAGAGCGATTAGAATAGAATCCATTAGGTTTAGTAAAGAGCTAGTAACAGAGTAAAATAGAGCAGAAGGAAATCTAGTTAAGAAATTAGACAAGGCGCTTAGTAAAGGCATCGCGGCCGACGTGCTTGCGGCGAAATTGGCTCTCGACCAATTTTTCGAAGCTAAGCACGAAGGCTGCGTTGTCAGAGCTAGGGTGCATGCTCTCAAACACGAGAGGACAAGCCGTTAAATGGGCCCGGGTGGCGGAGGCGCGTCGTGGCAACAAAGCCCCGATCCTGTCTTTGGCGAACCACGACGGGCACATGATACTCGATCCCGGGAAGATGTGTGCGGCTTTTCAGCAGCACTTTGCTCAGATATCCGGGGGCAATGGCGACCACGTCGCGGAATGGACTTCAGTGCCTACCTCAACGGACTGCCGCGGATCTTGGCCACTGAGGCGGAGTGTTGCGAAAGGCCGATAACAGCTGCTGAAGTACGGGAGGCAATGACTAGCTGCACAGTGGTTAAATCGCATGGTTTGGATTGTCTGCCCTACGAATTTTACATACATATAACAGACTTGTTCGAAGACCTCTTGGCAGACGTCTACTGCTCTGTAAGCCGAGGAGCCGTGCCGCTGTTGAGAAAGGATCCGAACAAAGGGGATAACATAGACAATTCCAGGCCCATAACTCTGCTAAACACAGACTTCAAGATTTTGGCTAAGGTGCTAGCAAAGAGGTTGGCGCTCATCGTTGGTGGTCTGGTGGGAGACGCGCAAACAGATTCCAAACAGATTCATCCATGACAACCTATACTTCATGCGATTCATCGTAGAGAGGGTAGCTAGGGAACCTGGCATGGGTGGGTCTTTGATCAATTTAGATCAGTCAAAAACTTTCGATAGGGTCGACCATCGTTATCTGGCAGCAGTCCTAAGAGCAGCTACTTGGGCCTGTCTTCAGAGGCTGGATTCCTGCCATGCACAGCGACATCTGTTCTGTGGTGAGTGTGAACGGTCACCTTTCGGAACAGTTCAACATCATGCGCTCGATCCGCCAGGGATGTCCTCTCTCGTCCTTGTTGTACGTATTGACTCTTTAGCTATTACTGCACAAACTGGAGACATTGAGGGGGATCCCACGTGAACTAGGATGCGGAAGAACAGTGTAAGCTTATGCAGATGACATCACCGTAGTGGTGTCGAATACCAACCACATCGAGGCAATCGGTACCACACTAAGAGAATACGAGGTAGTGACAGGAGCAATGATCAACCAGAAAAAATCAGTAGGCCTACAACTCGGCACCTGGAGAGGCAGGTCCATGCCGCCCAACAGCGTCGTCGTGTGCTGGACGGACGGACCTGTTAAATTGCTAGGGGTATGGTTCGGTCCGGACCTCCAGACGGACAAAAACTGGGAGGAGGTCTCAAGCAAGGTGTTTTCTCTCACCCAGCAATAGGCAGAAAGGAAGCTATCCCTGAAAGGTCGAGCGGAGGTGGCAAATGCGTACATCGCGTCCGTCATCTACTACCGCCTGACCGTCGTGCCTTGTCCTAAGCCTCGCCTGACGGCACTGGAGCTTTTTGGGGAGGGACGTGCTCCGATGGTCAGGCGGTCCATCTGCTGTCAACACCCGCTACGCGGAGGGCTGGGCAAGCCGTGGCTGATGATGCGCAGACGGTGATCAGGTGTGGTCGCCCTTTGCTAGACACATGTTTCCCCAGCGTGTCTCTTTGGCGGAGCTGCAGTCCTGGGTTAAGCGAAGACCGAGAGGAAGCGCTTGGAGACTAGAATGTCTTCAGGCGCTTACAGCACTCGATCAGTCGAGCAATACAATCACTGGAAACTCCACCTTGGTTTTCTATACAGGATTAGTGGAAAGAAAGAGCAACTACGTCCTTGGGGAGACTCTAGGCGTCGACGAAAACCAACTAGCCAATCTCTTCGGGAGAACTTTCGGGCCGGGCCCATGGACAACTTCCAGAAATCCCTGGCCTGGCAGTGCTAGAGTCTATCCCGAACTGACAAGGAGCCTTGCCAGTTCGGGATAGACTCTACAGGCATGGAAATGCCGTCAGCCGAGCCTATCCGAGATGCGCACAGGGTGATGAAACCGTCCTGCACGCACACGTCCAGTGTCCGAGCATTTCTGATATGTGGGTTTATGCCGAACACCTGCTGTCACGTGTAGAACGGATCCGGCTTTCATCTGAGTCCGTCGTGAAGATTGCCCCGCCGCCTTCCTTTAGCCAAGAGGACAGACAGTTTTTATCTGCCTGGTGGCCATGATAAAAGAGATTGTATGGTGGACACGTCTGAAAGGGTTGAGGACCGGTACTTTCCTCTTCGGTGACGCCCTCATTAATTTTTCAGGTTTCACCTGAAGAGGAGAAATCAGGGTGGAGAGGGAAGTGCTGACCTCCAGCCAGTTTATTGAAAGGTGGGTGAGAGAGGCAAGAATGGTTCGCGTGAATGGGTCTACCCTGAGCGTGTGCCTGCAGCATTGTAGGAGGAAAACTGGAAGAGGGCATTTGCCCTAGCGATCAGGGTAACCGTGGCTATTCTTGTGGGCTTTCTCCACGAAACCCTCCGAGGTCTCCCCCCCCCCCCCCCCCTATTGGGAATTTTTCATTGTTTCCTTTTGTCACACTGTGTTTTTGTTGTTTTTTTTTACACGCAGAAATGCCAGTTTGTATTGTCCTGTGTTGTCCTTAATGTTATACTTTGTGTCAAGCCTTGTGGTTAATAAAGAAAGCATTATTATTAGAAAGGCGGTGGATTGGCTGTTTCGGTAGAGGATCGGACGCCATGCTTTCTAGCATAGTTACGTCCCTTTACGGTCTGAGTTCGAATCCCGCCGAGGTTGACTTTGCCTTTCATCCTTACGGGGTCGATAAAATAAAAGTACCAGTAATGCACTGGGTATTTGCTGGCCTTGTGCCTAAAGTAGAAACAATTATTATTAGAAGGAGTAGTAGTAGTATTTTCTTTTCCTTCTTTATCTTTTTCTTCTTCGTCTCCTTCTCCCTCCTCCTCCACCTCTCCTCCTCTATTCTCACATCACCACCAACCAACCTTCAACTTGCTACTAATCATTCAATTACGTTTCCAGAGATTGTGCTTCAGGTGTTATGGTCTGGAGTAATGTCGTGGTGAAGTGTTGTGGTGTAGTGTTGTGGTGTAGTGTTGTTGTGTAGTGGTGTGGTGTTGTTGTGTAGTGTTGTGGTGTAGTGTTGTGGTGTAGTGTTGTTGTGTAGTGTTGTTGTGTAGTGTTGTGGTGTAGTGTTGTTGTGTAGTGTCCTGGTGTAGTGTTGTGGTGTGGTGTTGTGGAGTGGTGTTGTGGTATAGTGCCGTGGTGTAGTGTTGTGGTGTGGTGTTGTGGTGTGGTGTCCTGGTGTAGTGTTGTGGTGTGGTGTTGTGGAGTGGTGTTGTGGTATAGTGCCGTGGTGTAGTGTTGTGCCGTGGTGTTGTGGTGTGGTGTCCTGGTGTAGTGTTGTGGTGTAGTGTTGTTGTGTAGTGTTGTTGTGTAGTGTTGTGGTGTGGTGTTGTCGTGTGGTGTCCTGGTGTAGTGTTGTGGTGTAGTGTTGTAGTATCGTGGTTTTGTGTAGTGGTGTACTGGTGTGGTGTAGTGTCGTGGTGTAGTGTTCTGGTGTGGTGTTGTAGCGTCGTGGTGTGGTGTTGTGGTGTAATGGTGTGGTGTAGTTTTGTGGTAGAGTGTTGAGGTGCTGTGTTGTGGTGTAGTGTTGTGGTGTGATGTTGTGGTGTAGTGTTGTGGTGTGGCGTAGTGTTGTGGTGTTGTGGTGTGGTGTAGTGTTGTGGTGTGGTGTAGTGGTGCCGTGTGGTGTTGTGGTGTAGTGTCGTGGTGTAGTGTTGAGTGTGGTGTGGTGTGGTGTAGTGGTGTGGTGTAGTGTTGAGTGTGGTGTGGTGTGGTGTTGTGGTGTGGTGTTGAGGTGTGGTGTTGTGAAGTAGTGGTGTGTGTTGGTGTTATGGTGTAGTGTCATGTTTTGCTGTGGTGTAGTGGTGTGATGTGGTGTAGTGGTGTAGTGTTGTGGTGTAGTGTTGTGGTGTAGTGTTGTGGTGTCGTGGTGTAGTGTTGTGGTGTGGTGTTGTGGTGTAGTGTAGTGTTATGGTGTGGTGTTGTGGTGTAGTGTTGTGGATTGGTGTCGTGCTGTACTGTTGTGGTGTAGTGTTGTGAGCTGGGGTAGTGGTGTAGTGTTGTGGTGTAGTGTTGTGGAGTGGTGTTTTGGTGTGGTGTCCTAGTGTAGTGGTGTGGTGTTGTGTTGTAGTGCTGTGGTGTAGAGGTATGGTGTAGTGTGTGGTGCAGTGTTGTGGTGTAGTGTCTTGGTGTGGTGTTGTGGTGTGGTGTCGGGTGTAGTGGTATGTTGTGGTGTCGTGGTGTAGTGGTGTTGTGTAGTGTCGTGGTGTAGTGTAGTGGTGTAGTGTCGTGGTGTAGTGTTGTGGTGTGGTGTAATGGTGCAGTGTTGTGGTGTAGTGTTGTGGTGTTGTGGTGTAGTGTTGTGGTGTAGTGTTGTGGTGTAGTGTTGTGGTGTAGTGGGGTGGTGTAGTGTTGAGGTGTTGTGGTGTTGTGTAGTGCCGTGGTGTAATGTTGTGGTGTGGTGTTGTGTGTTATTGTGGTTTGGTTTTGTGGTGTAGTGTTCTGGTGTAGTGTTGTGGAGTGGTGTTGTGGTGTGGTGTCATGGTGTAGTGTTATGGTGTAGTGTTGTGGTGTTGTGGTGTATTGTTGTGGTGTAGTGTTGTGGTGTTGTGGCGTTGTGTAGTGCCGTGGTGTAGTGTGTTGGTTTTGTGGTGTTGTGTAGTGCCGTGGTGTAGTGTTGTGGTGTAGTGTTGTGGGGCTATGTGTGGTGTCGTGTCGTGGTGTAATGTTGTGGTGTAGTGTAGTGTGAAGGTGTAATGTTGTGGTGAAGCGTTGTGGTGTTGTGGGGTTGTGCCGTAGTATAGTGTTGTGGTGTTGTGTATGGTTGTGGTGTTGTGGTGCAGCGTTGTGGTGTAGCGTTGTGGTGTAGTGTTGTGGTGTGGTGTAGTGGGTTGGTGTAGTGTTGAGGTGAGGTGTTGTGGTGTAGTGTTGTGGTGTAGCGTTGTGGTATAGTGTTGGGGTGTGGTGTTGTGGTGTAGTGGGGTGGTGTAATGTTGAGGTGAGGTGTTGTGGTGTAGTGTTGTAGTGTAGTTTTGTGGTGTAGAGGTATGGTGTAGTGTGTGGTGCAGTGTTGAGGTGTAGTGTTGTGGTGTAGTGGTATGTTGTGGTGTCGTGGTGTAGTGGTGTTGTGTAGTGGTGTGGTGTAGTGATGTGGTGTGGTGTTGTGTTGTGATGTAGTGACGTGTGTAGTGTTGTGGTGACGTAGTGTGGTGTAGTGGTGTGGTGTTGTGGTGTGGTGTCGTGGTGTAGTGTTCTGGTTTAGTGATGTGGTGTAGTGTTTTGGTGTGGTGTTGTAGTGTCGTGGTGTGGTGTTTTGGTGTAGTGTTGTGGTGTAGTGGTGTGGTAGAGTGTTGAGGTGTGGTGTTGTGGTGTAGTGTTGTGGTGGTGTGGTGTAGTGGTGTGGTGTAGTGGTGTGGTGTAGTGGTGTGGTGTGGTGTTGTGGTGTAGTGTCGTGGTGTAGTGTTGGGTGTGGTGTGGTATAGTGGTGTGGTGTAGTATTGTGTTGTAGTGTTGTGGTGTGGTGTTGTGGTGTAGTGTTGTGGTTTAGAGGTGTGGTGTAGTGTTGTGGTGTGGTGTTGTGGTTTTGTGTAGTGGTGTGGTGTAGTGTTGTGGTGTTGTGTAGTGGTGTGGTGTCGTTGTGTGGTGTAATGTTGTGGTGTGGTGTTGTGGTGTGATGTTGTGGTGTGGTGTTGTGGTGTGGTGTTGTGATGTAGTGGTGTGTTGAGGTGTTATGTTGTAGTGTCGTGTTGTGGTGTGGTGTAGTGTCGTGGTGTTGTGGTGTAGTGTCGTGGTGTTGTGGTGTAGTGTCGTGGTGTAGTGTTGTGGTGTAGGGTTGTGGTGTACTCTTGTGGTGTCGTGTCGTGGTGTAGTGTTGTGGTATGGTGTAGAGGTGTGGTGTTGTGGTGTAGTGTTGTGGTGTTGTGGTGTAGTGTAGTGTTATGGTGTGGTGTTGTGGTGTAGTGTCGTGGTGTAGTGTTGTGGTTTGGTGTTCTGGTTCGGTGTCGTGCTGTATAGTTGTGGGGTAGTGTTGTGGGGTGGGGGTAGTAGTGTAGTGTTGTGGTGTAGTGTTGTGGTGTTTTGGTGTGGTGTCCTAGTGTTGTGGTGTGGTGTTGTGCTGTAGTGTTGTGGTGTAGTGTCGTGGTGTAGTGGTGTGGAGTGGTGTAATGTCGTGATGTGGTGTTGTGGTGTAGTGTTGTGGTGCAGAGGAATGGTGTAGTGTGTGGTGCAGTGTTGTGGTGTTGTGGTGTAGTGTTGTGGTGTAGTGTTGTGGTGTGGTGTAGTGTTGTGGTGTGGTGTGGTGTAGTGTTGAGGTGTAGTGTTGTGGTGTAATGTTGTGGTGTGGTGTAGTGTTGAGGTGTAGTGTTGTGGTGAAGTGTTGTGGTGTTATGGTGTGGTGTAGCGGTGTGGTGTTGTTGTGTGGTGTAGTGTAATGTTGTGGTGTGCTGTGGTGTTGTGGTGTGGTGTTGTGGTGTTGTGTTGTTGTGTTGTTGTGTGGAGTCGTGATGTAGAGTAGTGGTGTCGTGTCGTGGTGTGGAATCGTGGTGTGGCGTAGTGTTGTGGTCGGGTGTTGTGGTGTAGTGTTGTGGCGTAGTGTTGTGGTGTAGTGTTGTGGCGTAGTGTTGTGGTCGGGTGTTGTGGTGTAGTCTTGTGGCGTAGTGTTGTGGTGTAGTGTTGTGGCGTAGTGTTGTGGTGTAGTGTAGTGGTGTAGTGGTGTGATGTAATGGTGTAGTGGTGTGGTGTAATGTTGTGGTGGTGTGGTGTAGTGTTGTGGTGTAATGTTGTGGTGTCGTGTCGTGGCGTCGTGTGGTGTAGTGTTGTGGTGGAGTGTTGTGGTGTGATGTTGTGGTGTAGTGTTGTGGTGTGGTGTTCTGGTGTGGTGTTGTGTAGTGGTGTAGTGGTGTGGTGTAGTGTTGTGGTGTAGTGTCGTGGCGTAGTGTCGGGGTGTAGTTTCGTGGTGTAGAGGTCTGGTGTGGTGTGGTGTGGTGTTATGGTTTTGTGTGGTGTAGTGTTGTGGTGTAGTGTCGTGGTGTTGTAGTGTGGTGTCGTGTCGTGGTGTTGTAGTGTGGTGTCGTGTAGTGTCGTGGTGTAGTGTTGAGGTGTAGTGTCGAGGTGGAGTGTTGTGATGTAGTGTTGAGGTGTGGTGTTGTGGGGTGGTGTCGTGGTGTTGTAGTGTGGTGTAGTGTCGTGGTGTAGTAGTATTTTGTTGTGTGGTGTTGTGGTGTAGTGGTATGTTGTGGTGTCGTGTAGTGGTGTAGTGTTGTGGTGTAGTGTTGTAGTGTGGTGTTGTGGTGGTGTTGTGTCCTGGTGTTGTGGTGTAGTGTTGTGCTGTAGTGTTGTGGTATGGTGGTGTGGGATAGTGTAGTGTTGTGTTGTGGTGTTGTGGTGTAGTGTAGTGTTGTGGTGTTGTAGTGTAGTGGTGTAGTGTAGTGGTGTGGAGTTGTGGTGTGGTGTCGTGGTGTAGTGGTGTAGTGGTGTAGTGGTGTAGTGGTGTAGTGGCGTGGTGTAGTGTTGTGGTGTAGTGCTGTGGTGTGGTGTTGTGGTGTAGTGTTGTGGTGTGGTGTTTGTTGTAGTGTTGTGGTGTTGCGTTGTGGTGGTGTAGTTATGTGGTGTAGTAGTGTAGTGGTGTGGTGTGGTGTGGGGATGTGGTATGGTGGAGTGTTGTGTTGTGGTGGTGTTGTGGTGTGGTGTTGTAGTGTGGTGTTTGTTGTAGTGTTGTGTAGCTCTGTTTGTTGTGGTGTGGTGGTGTTGTGTTGTTGTAGTGTGGTGTTTGTTGTAGTGTTATGGTGTGGTGTTGGGATGTGTTGTGGTGTAGTATTGTGGTGTAGTGTCGTGTTATAATGTTGTGGTGTGGTGTTTGTTGTAGTGTTGTGGTGTAGTGTTGTGGTGTAGTGTTGTGGTGTGGTGTTGTGTTGTGGTGAGGTGCAGTGTTGTGGTGTAGTGTTGTGGTGATGTGTTGTGATGTGGTGTAGTATTGTGGTGTGGTGTTGTGTTGTGGTGAGGTGCAGTGTTGTGGTGTGGTGCTGTGATATGGTGTAGTGTTGTGGTGTGGTGTTGTGGTGTGGTGTGGTGTAGTGTTTTGGTATTGTGTTTGGATATGGTGTGGTTGTGTGGTGTTGTGGTTTGGGGTTTTTATCATGGTGTTGAGGTGTGGTGTTATGGTTTGGTGTTGTAGTTTGGGCTTTGGGTTTTGGTGTTGTGCTTGAGATTTTAGGTGTGGTGTTGTGGTTTGGTGTCATTTGGTTTTGCAGTTTGATGTTGTTGTTTGGTGTTTAGGTTTGTTGTCAATGTTTGTTTTTGTGGTATAACGTTGAGGTTCGGTGCTGGGCTTGTTGTTGTTTTGGTGTTTTAGTTTGGTGTCAGGGTTTGGTATCAGGATTAGGTATTGTTATTTGGTGTTTAGGTTCGGTGCTGGGCTTGTTGTTGTTTGGTGTTTTAGTTTGGTGTCAGGGTTTGGTATCAGGATTAGGTATTGTTATTTGGTGTTTAGGTTCGGCGCTGGAGTTTGTTGTTGTTTTGGTGTTTTAGTTTGGTGTCAGGGTTTGGTATCAGGATTAGGTATTGTTATTTGGTGTTTAGGTTCGGCGCTGGAGTTTGTTGTTGTTTTGGTGTTTTAGTTTGGTGTCAGGGTTTGGTATCAGGATTAGGTATTGTTATTTGGTGTTTAGGTTCGGCGCTGGAGTTTGTTGTTGTTTTGGTGTTTTAGTTTGGTGTCAGGGTTTGGTATCAGGATTAGGTATTGTTATTTGGTGTTTAGGTTCGGCGCTGGAGTTTGTTGTTGTTTTGGTGTTTTAGTTTGGTGTCAGGGTTTGGTATCAGGATTAGGTATTGTTATTTGGTGTTTAGGTTCGGCGCTGGAGTTTGTTGTTGTTTTGGTGTTTTAGTTTGGTGTCAGGGTTTGGTATCAGGATTAGGTATTGTTATTTGGTGTTTAGGTTCGGCGCTGGAGTTTGTTGTTGTTTTGGTGTTTTAGTTTGGTGTCAGGGTTTGGTATCAGGATTAGGTATTGTTATTTGGTGTTTAGGTTCGGCGCTGGAGTTTGTTGTTGTTTTGGTGTTTTAGTTTGGTGTCAGGGTTTGGTATCAGGATTAGGTATTGTTATTTGGTGTTTAGGTTCGGCGCTGGAGTTTGTTGTTGTTTTGGTGTTTTAGTTTGGTGTCAGGGTTTGGTATCAGGATTAGGTATTGTTATTTGGTGTTTAGGTTCGGCGCTGGAGTTTGTTGTTGTTTTGGTGTTTTAGTTTGGTGTCAGGGTTTGGTATCAGGATTAGGTATTGTTATTTGGTGTTTAGGTTCGGCGCTGGAGTTTGTTGTTGTTTTGGTATTTTAGTTTGGTGTCAGGGTTTGGTATCAGGATTAGGTATTGTTATTTGGTGTTTAGGTTCGGCGCTGGAGTTTGTTGTTGTTTTGGTGTTTTAGTTTGGTGTCAGGGTTTGGTATCAGGATTAGGTATTGTTATTTGGTGTTTAGGTTCGGCGCTGGAGTTTGTTGTTGTTTTGGTGTTTTAGTTTGGTGTCAGGGTTTGGTATCAGGATTAGGTATTGTTATTTGGTGTTTAGGTTCGGCGCTGGAGTTTGATGTTGTTTTGGTGTTTTAGTTTGGTGTCAGGGTTTGGTATCAGGATTAGGTATTGTTATTTGGTGTTTAGGTTCGGCGCTGGAGTTTGATGTTGTTTTGGTGTTTTAGTTTGGTGTCAGGGTTTGGTATCAGGATTAGGTATTGTTATTTGGTGTTTAGGTTCGGCGCTGGAGTTTGTTGTTGTTTTGGTGTTTTAGTTTGGTGTCAGGGTTTGGTATCAGGATTAGGTATTGTTATTTGGTGTTTAGGTTCGGCGCTGGAGTTTGATGTTGTGGCCGGAGGATATGGTGTATCGGGTTTGGAATGTGAGGATCTTAAGGTAGGTATAATTAAAGATTCTTATCACATGCCACCCACTAATGATTCATATCTAATTCTGCCACTTAATCACCATAATTATTATGCACGGCGTTTCATTTATTTTTGCCGATCTAATCACTTTTCAGCGTCACTCACCTCACCGTCCCAGTCACCCCATTCTCTTATTCTTATTATTTATTTCATTCCAATAAT
>OZ024762.1:27278863-27301363 GCA_964016885.1 Eledone cirrhosa
CCGACATGTAGGGGACAATACAAAGACAGGGACAGAGGGGTTTACAATAAGGTGGAGTAAAAGTGCACAATGGCAAGATTAATTTAACAATGAAAATATAAAAATATAAAATAAACTATGCATAAATATAACAAAATAAATTCCCCGATAGGGGATGTACGACCCTTAATAATAATAATAATATTAAATATAAATGTTTAAATCCAATATTAAGAGAATATGTCAACACATATACGCGACTAACCCCATAGATTCACCGATCAAACAAAAATACAGTCTATTCAACAAAACTCAGTAACGACAACGCCATCACTACCGTCACCGCCGCCACCGCCCATCCATCATTACTACCACTATCCCATCACCGCCGCCACCACTCCTTCATTGCTACCACCGCTATCCCCCCATTACCTTCTGTTAACTTACGAAAGGGGAGGGTGGCGGTATCACTAGACAATATTAATAAACAAGATTAATATTTAATTTTGGATCAGGAATGTTAGAGTCGAAAAGGAGAAAAATGGCAAAATGACTAAATAACTAAAGATAATTTCACCACCAACACCACCACCACTACCACGATGAAAACTCTGGTCAAGTCGCTTCAACCGCTATTTCTACTGCAACTTCAACACCATCACTACAGTACTACGATCACATCACTACCACCACTGCCTCATAATCGCTACCGCCGCTATTCTCTCCCACTACCTCCTGCTAGGTGCTGCTAGCACAGCAACGCCACCACCACCACCACCACCACCACTGCCTCATTATCACTACCGCCGCTATTCTCTCCCGCTACCCCCTGCTACATCGTAGTGTCCCCACTAAAAGAGGAAGGCATCAAAATATATAAATAGACTGAATTGATGACCCGGTCAAAATCAAAAAACCAAAAATCAAAATCAAAGCAGCACAGCAACAACGAAAAACGTAAAGAAAAGAAAAATGAAGAGAAAAAAAACAGACGGACAGAGAAGGGAAGGGAAAAACTAAGTCAGACATCCAAACATTACATTACAATGAAATTTATGCTTATTCATTTTGGGGTTTTTTTTTGCCTGTTTGTTTGTTTGTTTATTTATGTTCGTCTACAGCGTGATAATGCCACACAAAAATCACCAGGACTGACGAAATCACCGGTGGTTATGTAACCATACATTCGCCAATCCTCGATAAGAGTGTTTAAATGTCGAACCTAAGCAGTTCGAATAACGGTGAAATGGAGACTAGAATGTCATGTGACAGACTCTCACCCAACAGGTGCTCTCTGGTTCAGCAGCAGGGACCTGGCTGTCAACCAAATACTGCTGGTGTCGGAGGAAGAAGAAGAAGAAAAGGGACCAGAACCAACTGGACGAAAGAATTGAATAGAACTGTTATGCAATGTTACCTGAAGAGTAACACCAAGGAGAAAGCCTATAGGAAACGGATGCATAACATCTGGAACGAGATTGGTCTATTTAAATTAGATGAACAAAAATTGGCCGAGCAGGCTCGGGTAATAAGAACTAAAGGGTGGATAAGCGAGCTGGAACTGAAGGAACTGAGCAGAGAGATTAGCTTGGAGATAGAGAGTGGAGTATGCCAGGCAAACGAGCCAGTGGGAAATGAAGGTGAAGAGGTCGAGAAAACGGAGGAACCACCCGAAGCAGACAATGATCTGAATGCTGAGATAAATAATACCTGGAACAGAGATAGGGCCACTGAGGAGATGAATGCTGACGGGCTAGGACAAGATTTGATTGATATCCTAAACTTAGTGGTAGATGAATTGAACAATGATAGTGGGAAACCTATGAACATAAGATTTGTAGACAGGAAAAAGTTAAAAGAAACAACAGCTAAGGTAAACAAAGTCATCCCATACCTTGAGGCGAGGAGCCTTCACCAGTGCAAAAATATCCTCAAAGCAACAGCAAATACGGTGAGGAAACTACTTGGTATAAAAGCGAAAGGAAACAACAGACAAGAAAGATCATAGCCTTGGTGGAAGAAATGACTGAGTGGTCAAATCAGGGAAATGAGAAATGACATTGGAAAGCTTGAGTCCCTACTGATTGGGACACTAAAAAACATGGGACACTAAAAAACATAGACACTAAAAATAGACTAGAAATAAAGTACAAAACTAGGAGGAAAAAGCTAAATATTATCATAGAGGAACTGAAGCAACGCATTGTAGCAAAGAGTGCAAAAATCAGGCGACACGAGAACAGAGTCAGTCAGTATAGACAGAACCGCATGTTCGACAACAACCAGAAGATGCTGTTTGGACAGCTTGAAGGGAAAGAAAGAGGCAACGACTTGATCCCTGAGGCGGAACAAACTAAAACATTCTGGAGAGGAATATGGGAGCAGTATGTTAAACATAATGACCAGGCAGTGTGGATTGAGACAGTACAGAAGGAGATTAGTGAACAGGCACACCAACAAACTGATTTTAGTATCACAGTTGAAACTCTTAAGGGGCAGGCCAAAAAACTAACCAACTGGAAATCACCATGCCCAGATGGTGTGCAGGGGTATTGGATTAAAAATATAATATCCCTCCACCCGATACTGACAACCATGTTCAATGACTGCTTGATGTCAGGTGAGGTACCAGAGTGGTTGACAAAAGGTACCACAGTTCTGGTAATGAAGGACCGAATCAAGGGTAATGATGTTACCAACTATAGACCTATCACATGTCTGTCCGTAATGTGGAAACTGTTGACAAGCATTATGTCTGAGGAAATCTACCATCACCTCCACACAAACAACTTGTTGCCGGACGAACAGAAAGGATGCCGAAAGAAGTCCCGTGGTACAAAGGACCAGTTACTTATTGATAATATGGTAATGAGGAATTGCAAGAGGAGACACACTGGTCTTGCCATGGGATGGATAGACTACAGAAAGGCATTTGACATGGTGCCCCATTCTTGGATCACCAAAAGCCTGGAGATCTTCAAGGTGGAAGATAACATCAGACAGTTGTTGGGCAAAAGTATGAAGTCCTGGGAAACAGAGCTAACATCAACTGGAGAATCCTTGGGAAGCGTGAAGATCAAGAGAGGTATCTTCCAGGGAGATAGTCTGTCCCCTCTGTTGTTTTTCCTTGCCCTGATGCCCTGACCAGTGTACTGCGAAAAGTGAGAGCAGGATACAGGTTGGGAAAGGGAGGGCTTACCATCAATCACCTCCTCTTCATGGACTATCTTAAGCTCTTCGGGAAGAGTGAGGAGTTGGATGTGCTTGTTGACACTGTCCGTATTTTCACCAATGATATATGTATGCAATTTGGTATTAGTAAGTGTGGAGTCATTGTGATGAAGAGGGGTTAAATTGAGCAGAAGTAACGGAATCCAGGTACCAACAGGTGAGATGATAAAGGAAATTGACTCTGAAGAAGGATACAAGTATTTGGGTGTTCTGGAGGCTGATGACATCAAGAACAAAAAAAATGAAGGAATTGATAAGAACTGAATACATTCGGAGAGTAAGGAGCGTATTAAAGTCACATCTGAACAGTAGGAATGCCATAAGTGCAGTAAATTCCCGAGCTGTGTCTATTATTAGGTACAGTGCGGGAATTCTGAGATGGAATGTTGCTGAACAAAAAGAAATGGATAGGAAGACTAGGAAGCTATTGACTATCTACAACATGTTCCACAAGAGGAGTGATGTCGATAGACTCTACTTAAGGAGATCTGAAGGTGGAAGAGGTCTTATCAGCATAGAGGACTGTGTTCAGATGGAGAAAAACAACCTACACAAATACGTGACTGATAGTAAGGAGCCAATGCTCAGAACTGTACTGAAGGAGGGGATGTCCAAGGAGGAAATAACATCAAGGAGAAAGAGCAGCCTTCAGGAAAAATCCCTTCATAGTACCTTCTTTGAGAAAACTGAATTTAGAGATCCACAGACATGGAACTGGTTGAAAAGAGGAGACCTTAAAAAGGCTACAGAAGGAATGTTAATGGCTGCGCAGGAGCAGGCCCTCAAAACGAAGTGGTTGAAACACCATATTTACAAGGAGGAGGCTAGCCCACTGTGCAGGATCTGTGGAGAGAGAGGGGAGACTGTGGCTCACATTGTATCCGAGTGTAAACACCTAGCCCAGACTCACTATAAGGGCTGGAGACATGATGTGATGGGCAGGGTGATCCACTGGCACCTATGCAAAAAGTAAACAATTTACCACATTCTGAGAAGTGGTATGAGCATAAGCCAGAGTCGGTCATAAAAAACGATCAGGTGGAGGTGCTGTGGGATTTTAGGATACAGACGGACAAGAAACTGGAACACAATAGACCTGACCTGGTGGTTGTGGACAAAGAAAAAAGATCGTGCCTGATTGTGGATGTAGCCTGCCCATTCGACACGAGAGTGCAAGAGAAGGAGAGGGAGAAAACCGATACCAGGACTTAAAATAGGAGGTAAAAAGGATTTGGAACTGCCATGAAGTCAAAGTGATCCCGATTGTCATAGGCGCACTAGGGACTATCTCAAAAAGTTTCCAGGAATGGTTAAAGAAAATTGGCCCCTTCAC
Organism: Eledone cirrhosa; assembly: GCA_964016885.1. Classification (NCBI taxonomy): domain Eukaryota; kingdom Metazoa; phylum Mollusca; class Cephalopoda; order Octopoda; family Eledonidae; genus Eledone; species Eledone cirrhosa. Next base: position 27,283,407 of record OZ024762.1, read on the forward strand.
GCATTTTGGAACGCTTCAAAAGGCATGCTTGCTGGGAACAGCAAGAACCCTCCGATACGTCCTGAATATCTGAGGCTGCAGGTAGTGGCTTGATATTCATTTCAACAAACTTTCCAGTTAACTAACATCAATGACTGAGACTCAAAGAATAATAATAATAATAATAATAATAATAATAATAATAATAATAATAATAATAATAATAATAATAATAATAATAATAATAATAATAATAATAATAATAATAATAATGATTTCTTTATTAACCACAAGGGTTTACATAACGTAGACATTAAGGACAGTGCAGGACAATGCAGGACGGTACAAATGGGCATTTCTGCGTGTAAAAAAACAAAAACAGAGGATGTAACAAAAATAACAATGAAAATAACAATGAAAAATTTCCCAATAGGGGGGAGACTTCGGAGGGACATTTGTGGAGAAAGCCCAGTAAAAAGCCACAATGACCCTGACCACCAAGGCAAGTGCCCTCTCCCAGTTTTCCACCTTTAATTTACAGATATATGCTCAGAGTAGGCCCATTCACTCGGGCCATTCTTGCTTCTCTCACCCATCTTTCAACAAAATGCTGGGAAGAGAGCACTTCCCTCTCTACTCTGATTTTCCTTTTCAAATGAAATTTGAAAAAGTCAATCAGAGCATCACCGAAGAGGTAAGTGCTCGTCTTCAGCCCTTTCAAACGTGTCCACCATACTATCTCTTTCGCCATGGCCACCAGGCAGATAAAAACTGCCTGCCCTTCCCGGCTAAAGGAGGAGGGCGGGGCAATCCTCACGATGGACTCAGATGATAGCCGGATCCGTCCTAAACGCGACAGCAGGTGTTCGACATAAACCCACAAGTCAGCAATTTTCGGACACTGGACGAGTGCGTGCAGGACGGTTTCGTCGCCCTGCGCGCATCTCGGACATGCCCGGCTGACGGCACCTCCATGCCTGTAGAGTGTATCCCGAACTGGCAAGGCTCCTCGGTAGCACTGCCAGGCCAGAGATTTCTGGAAGTTGTCCATAGGCCCTGGCCCGAAAGTTCTTCTGAAGAGATTGGCTAGTTGATTTTCGTCGACGCCTAGAGTTTCCCCAAGTACGTCGTCGCTCTTCCCCTCCACTAATCCTCTATAGAACGCCGAGGTGGAGTTTCCACCGATCACATTGCCCGATTGGTCGAGGGCTGTGAGCGCCTGAAGACATTCCAGTCTCCAGGCGCTCCCTCTCGGTCTTCGCTTGACCCAGGACTGCAGCTCCGTCAAGGAAACGAGCTGGGGAAACACGCGTCTAGCAAACGGCGACCACACCTGATCACCGTCGAGGAAGAGGTGGAGATGTCGTAGCCTGAGCGCGTGCCTGCGCATCATCAGCCACGGCATGCCCAGCCCTCCACGTAGCGGGTGTTGACAACAGATGGACCGCCTGACCATCGGAGCGCGTCCCTTCCACAAAAAGCGAAAGAGCAAACGCTCCAGCACAGTCAGGCGAGGCTTAGGACAAGGTACGACGGTCAGGCGGTAGCAGATGACGGACGCGATGTACGCGTTAGCCACCTCCGCTCGACCTTTCAGGGATAGCTTCCTCTCGGCCCATTTCTGGGTGAGAGAAGCCACCCTGCTCGTCACCTCGTCCCAGTTTTTGTCCGTCTGGAGGTCCGGACCGAACCAGACCCCTAGCAATTTAACCGGTCCGTCCGTCCAGCGTCCGACGACGCTGTTGGACGGCATGGACCTGCCTCTCCAGGTGCCGAGCTGCAGGCCCACTGACTTTTCCTGGTTGATCATTGATCCTGTCACCGCTTCGTATTCTCTTAGTGTAGTGCCGATCGCCTCGATGTGTTTGGCGTTCGACACCACTACGGTGACATCGTCCGCATATGCTGATACGGATCTTCCGCATCCTAGTTCGCGCGGGACCCCCCTCAACGTCTCTAGTTTGTGCAGTAATGGCTCGAGAGTCAATACGTACAAGAGGGACGAGAGGGGACATCCTTGGCGGACCGAGCGCATGATGTTGAACGGTTCCGACAGGTGACCGTTCACTCTCACCACAGAGCAGATGTCGCTGTGCATGGCAGCGATCCAGCCTCTGAAGACGGGCCCAAAGCCAGCCGCCCTCAGGACTGCCGCTAGGTAACGATGGTCGACCCTATCGAAAGCTTTCGACTGATCTAAGTTGATCAAGGACCCACCCGTGCCAGGTTCCCTAGCTACCCTCTCTACGATGTATCGCATGAGGTGGAGGTTGTCGTGGATGGATCTGTCGGGAATGGCGCATGTCTGCGCCTCTCCCACCAGACCACCAACGACAAGCGCCAACCTCTTTGCTAGCACCTTGGCCAAAATCTTAAACTCTGTGTTTAGCAGAGTTATGGGCCGGAAATTGTCTATGTTATCCCCCTTGTTCGGATCCTTTCTCAGCAGTGCCACCGCTCCTCGGCTCACAGAACTGGGAATTCTCCCGTTCTGTTGCCAGTTGCAGTAGACGTCCGCCAAGAGGCCTCCGAACAAGTCTGGCATCTGTACGTAAAGTTCATAGGGCAGACCATCCAAACCAGGCGATTTACCCCTTGTGCAGCCAGTCATTGCCTCCCGTACTTCAGCAGCTGTTATCGGCTTTTCGCAACACCTCGCCTCAGTGGCCGAGAGCCGCGGCAGTCCGTCGAGGTAGACACTAAAGTCCATCCCTCTACCCGGCCCCCCGCTGCCCCCGAACAGCTGAGCGAAGTGTCGCTGAAAAGCTTCACACATTTGCCCGGGATCGAGTAGCATGCGCCCGTCGTGGTCCACCAAAGACCGGATCGTGGCTTTGTTGCCACGACGCGCCTCCGCCACTCGGGCCCATTGAACGGCTTTCGTCCCCTCGTGTCTGAGAGCACGCACCCTAGCTCTGACAACGCAGCCTTCGTGCTTTGCATTGAAGAATTGGTCAAGGGCCAATTTCGCCGCAAGCACGTCGGTCGCAATGCCTTTGCTAAGCGCCTCGTCTAATTTTCTAACTAGTTCTCCCTCTGCTCTATTTTTTTTCTCTATTGCTAAAGCCTTACTAAACCTAATCGATTCTATTCTAATCGCTCTTTTCAGAGCAAACCACCACTTGTTGTTGACGATGGCCCCCGTCAACGCCCGCTTAACTAGTTCGCTAATCCGGTCTCTGTAGGCCTTGCGCGCTGCTAAGGACGCGTTTAGCTTCCAGTAGCCGGGTCCTCGTCTATGAAGCCTATCTAAGTCAAGCACACAGGTCACGAATTTGTGGTCCGTGTAGCTGACTATCTTGAATTGTGGACAGCCTATGCTAGACCTATCTATTTCCCTACAAAATACTCTATCTAGATATGATCTGGATGACCCTATGCGGTTTGTCCAAGTCCACATTGGCACATTCGGGAAATCCAATCGGTACCTGTCAGACAGTTCAAAACGCCTGAGCAGGTTGGTGAGGCTCTTGCACCCTCCACCCCTATCCGCTAATCCCACACAGTCCCAGCGTGCATCTAAGATCCCGTTCCAGTCGCCCACTAACACTAAAGAGCGGGACGTTCCAAGAAAGGTCTCCAGACGCCGGAAGAAATCAGGCCGCCCTGCTCCTGTCGGGGCATAGACGGCCACTAGCCTGAAAGCTTGCCCGTCTCCGCTGGTCACGTCCAGCACCACCAGCTTACCCTCTGGGTCCAGGAAGATGGCCCGTATGGCGAGATCCAAACCTCTCCGAAAAAGCACAGCAACTCCTCCACCCGATCCAGGACGGCTGGGAGATGCGTACACATCGTAGCCGCCGAAGATCGGTGCGAAGGCCCGTGCTTCGGAGATTCTGGTCTCGCTGATGGCCACTACATCTATGTTTAGTGACCTGAGGTCGTTGAGCAGGTGACCCTGCTTCCATGACGACCCCAAGCCACGCGCATTTATGCTGCCTATTCTGAGTGAGGTCATGTTTAAAATAGAGTGGAAAAGATGGGAAAGACCACTTACCGTTCTTTTGGTAGAGGAGGGATGGTTTTTACATCCCTTTTCACTTGATCGTCTGGTGAAGGGACCGTTGAATCGTCCCTTCGGCTGGTCGTCGGCTCTTCTAAGAGAATGTCTGAATATACTCTTCGATTGATGGTTCCTCCTAGGTCCCTGAAATCACCAACTGCGTTGGGGAATTTCATTTTAATGTTTGTGTATTGTTTCTGTGCTATTTTTAGCAGTCTTATGTTAGTTGGCGTTTTGATTGGTGCTGGTATTATGTAGTCCTGTTGTGAAATGTCTGTGTGTTCAATTATGTAAGTCATTAGTTTCTTGTTGTGTGTGTTTATTGCCGTGCATTTGTTTTTCTGGGGGTGGGGTGTGGTTCTGCTATTTTCTTGTCGTTGTTGCTGGGTGTGTGTGTTTTGTTGTTGTGTTTGCGATGTTGGTGCTTGTGGTGGTGGTGTTGAAGGTGTTGTTGGCGGTGGGGTTGTCGCCGGTGGTGATGGTGGTGCTGGTGTGGGTGGTGATGGTGTTGGTGGTGTTGCTGCTGTGGGTCTCTTTGCAGTAGACTTTACCCTTTTCTCATTTCTTTCCTCCCTTTTCAAAGGCGACGATGCGCTGCTTCTGCGTTTGTGCCTTCTTGCGACCTTTTGCCATCCCTCTCCCACCTCACACTCCATGTCTGATTCTGTAAGGTCGGGGAGGGGTACCAGCTCCACTCTTTCACTTGTTGTTGTTGGTGATGTTTGCACTGGAGTCTCTGTTGCAGCTGCATTTGGTATTGCTGTTGTTGTTGTTAATATTTCCACTGCTGCTGCTGTCTTTGATTTCCGTGGAGTGGGTATGGGTGCCACGGACCTATCGTTCCTGGTTGCCGCTTGTCCTGTTGCTGGTAGCCGTGGAGCCGGATTCGGAAGGAGGGGGGTTTTCTCCTTTCTCAGGGTCTTCTCGTTGCAGAAGGCCCTGAGGTGAGTCTTCGATCCACAGCGAAAGCATTTCGGGCGTTTGCCCTCAACACTTATGGGCAGTTGAGTGCCGTTATCGAAGTCTATCACATCCGGGATAGCTTCGATGCACTCCTGGTTGGTTTGGATTAGCATCTCAATGGAGGAGCCGACCCAATCTTCTCTTACTTTTTTCTGTACTTGCAGTACAGTTGTTTTGTCCTCGATTCCGACGAGGACAGACGCGGCCAGCCAAGAAGGGGTCATTCCGGGGGGGACGTGGGTCAGTTTGACCCTCACAATTTTTTGCCCGCAGTAGGAGGGCACCAACACCATTTCCTCGCTCCTTAGGGTCACTACTGATTGGGCCTTTGCCTCCTGGGGTGTGGCAAAAAGTACGTCTACGGTGGCGTATTTTTTGCCTCGGGTGATGTGCGTTTTCCTCTGCCACACAGACCCCAAGGCTTTTTGTATTTGGGCCTCTGTGGCTCTTTCCACCCTACGGGATTTTGTACTTACTGTACGGTACGTGACCGTACAGTGCTCTTGGGTTTCGAAAAAATTTTTCGCTGCCTTGCAGATTGCTCGGTGTCCGTTCTTTGTCACCATCTTCTTCGCTTCCTCTAATTCCTCATTTGTTATGAGGATTGTTTCCAAGTTTTTCGCAATACCTGCAAATGAGATTGGTTTTTCTCTGCTGTTGTTGTTGTCGTCAGAGCTGCTGGTACTTTTGTTGTTGCTGCAGGTACTACGACTACTGCCTCCGCCGCTGTTGCTGTGGTTGTTGTTGGTGTTGCTGCTGCTAATGCTGTTGTTGTTTATGCTGCTGGTGATGCTGTTGCGGCTGCTACTGTTGTTTTCATTGTCACTGTTGCTGTTGTTATTACGGCTGCTACTGCTATTATTCCTGACCTTAGACGAATGAACTGGGTTTTCGTATTTCCCGCACACCTGTTTCGTCGCTGTCGTCGTCGTCGTGGAGAAACCTTGCACGCTTTGCACGAGACTTTTCTTTTCTTTCGTCGCTTGCGAAAGAGAAGGGAGGGAGAGAGACACATTTAAAGAAGGGAGGGAGAGAGACAATCTTCTCTCTGCTGTAGTGATGATTGAGGAAGAAGAAGACGGAATGAGTGGGAGTGACGTATGAAATTTCTTTTTGGTAGCCATGTTTTTTTGTTTAAAATGAAATTTTGGGTACAAAACCCCAATAACTGGTTATTTAACCCCGAAGGGCCAAATAACGGACAGAAAGACCCCTCTCACGAGGAGGAGGGTGTCTTTATCAACAATTTGGTTCAAGTTTTAAACAATTTACAATTGTTTTAACGGTTAAAAATTACTATACCTTACAGAGCCGAGCCTCCGTCAACCATGGCATTCAATAATAATAATAATAATAATAATAATATTAATAATAATAAATTTGAAGACTAAAATCCAAAGAGGGCTCGATAAGGATAAATATATATCAAATATATAAGAACCGTAGAGCAAATATTTATTAAAATAACAGATTAAAGTGTCAGCAAAGAATCGCTGCTTTCACCCTTAACGGGATATTCTGAAACTAACAAAATTAATCTGTGAACGCAGAAGTGAATATTTCAAAAAACGTTGCAACCGGAGGAAGACAGGAAGACGATACTTTGGTTCGTGGAAACGTTCCCTGGCAAAGAACGGGAAAAAACGAATATAATAAGTCATTATTTGGAGCAGTGAAATACAATTACACGCAATGACAAAACCACGTTTATGGTATAACTGAAGTCGTAGACTAAAATTCTAACTAGGAAAACGAATGATTCTCGGCTTCAGAGTTGAGAATAAAGTAAATAAAATACAAAGTAATTGAAATTAAATAAATACATACACGCATCCATATACGTACATACACAAGCATACGCGAAAACACTCGCCATAGTTATACAAATACACGCACGTACACAACCCCCCCCCCCCCGCCCAACCAAAAAAACCCGCAACCACATACAGAACCTATGCAACGCCTGTACCCGCACGCGTACGAATGTATACACCAAATACACATAAAAATATATATAAATATATATATATATATATATATATATATATATACATATATATATATATATATATATATATATATATATATATATATGTGTGTGTGTGTGTGTGTGTGTGTGTGTGTATACATATAAAAATATATATAAATATATATATATATATATATGTGTGTGTGTGTGTGTGCGTGTATACATATAATTAAATAAACGTATATAAATAAATAAATACGTATATAACAAGCGCACACACATACCTACATGTAAGTACACATATGTTCGGAGACGTACGTCAACCAAAACACAAAGTACACATATACACACACCCTACATACGTACGAACCCGCATACTCACACAGACGCAAAACTCACGTATACACATAACAAAAGCATATGTTCCAGAATATATAATATATACGCCATAACATATACAATCAAATATACGTACGAGAAAGTATACGTACCTTCACAACACATACATGTAATATATACTTACCTATACAAATAAGTAATGATATAAACATAACATATACTTATCCGCGTATAACCATAACATATACAATATCCGCGTATAGTTCGTACTATCCGTTAGGGTATAATGTGGGGCTGTAATACAGGAAAGTTTTGTGCAATTTATGTTTACAAGCCGAAATTGCCTCAGATTGTTTGTTTAAGATGTGGTCTTTGGCGTAGAGTATTACCAGGGCTTGAGCGGCGCAGAGCTCACATATATGAGTAGATAACAAAAGAAAAAGTAAACAATGTTGAACGACTACAGTTGTTTTTGTTTGTTTCTTTCTTTTTTATCTAACATTCTTTTTTATCTAGCATTCATTTTTAGCTAACATTCTTTTTTATCTAACATTCTTTTTTATCATCACAAATAGCTTCTTTACAATATTTCACATCGACCTCGTTCATTCTTTCACTGCTTAATTCGTTCGTTTGTCCGATAGTTATATCACCCACTGAGTTATTCATTCCCTTAATAACTAGCTCGTTCGCTCTGTCAATCATTCTTCCAACCACACACCAGCTCTCGTTCACTCTTTCAATCACTTGTTGAATCACTCATTCAATGACAGACCAGCTTTCGTTCATTCTTTCACTATTTAATTCGTTCGTTCTGAATTATTCGTTCACTTACTATCTACCTCGTTCACTCTTTCAATCATACAGTAGCTCTCGTTCACTCTTTCAATCCCTCATTCAATCCACACCAACTCTCGTTCACTCTTTCAATTCCTCATTCAATCCACACCAGCTCTCATTCACTCTTTCAATCCCTCATTCAATCCACACCAGATCTCATTCACTCTTTCAATCCTTCATTCAATCCACACCAGCTCTCGTTCACTCTTTCAATCCCTCATTCAATCCACACCAGCTCTCATTCACTCTTTCAATCCCTCATTCAATCCACACCAGCTCTCATTCACTCTTTCAATCCCTCATTCAATCCACACCAGCTCTCATTCACTCTTTCAATCCCTCATTCAATCCACACCAGCTCTCGTTCACTCTTTCAATCCCTCATTCAATCCACACCAGCTCTCGTTCACACTTTCAATCCCTCATTCAATCCACACCAGCTCTCGTTCACTCTTTCAATCCCTCATTCAATCCACACCAGCTCTCATTCACTCTTTCAATCACTCATTCAATCCACACCAGCTCTCATTCACTCTTTCAATCACTCATTCAATCCACACCAGCTCTCATTCACTCTTTCAATCACTCATTCAATCCACACCAGCTCTCGTTCACTCTTTCAATCCCTCATTCAATCCACACCAGATCTCATTCACTCTTTCAATCCCTCATTCAATCCACACCAGCTCTCGTTCACTCTTTCAATCCCTCATTCAATCCACACCAGCTCTCATTCACTCTTTCAATCACTCATTCAATCCACACCAGCTCTCATTCACTCTTTCAATCACTCATTCAATCCACACCAGCTCTCATTCACTCTTTCAATCACTCATTCAATCCACACCAGCTCTCATTCACTCTTTCAATCACTCATTCAATCCACACCAGCTCTCATTCACTCTTTCAATCACTCATTCAATCCACACCAGCTCTCATTCACTCTTTCAATCACACATTCAATCCACACCAGCTCTCGTTCACTCTTTCAATCCCTCATTCAATCCACACCAGATCTCATTCACTCTTTCAATCCCTCATTCAATCCACACCAGCTCTCATTCACTCTTTCAATCCCTCATTCAATCCACACCAGCTCTCGTTCACTCTTTCAATCCCTCATTCAATCCACACCAGCTCTCGTTCACTCTTTCAATCACTCATTCAATCCACACCAGCTCTCATTCACTCTTTCAATCACTCATTCAATCCACACCAGCTCTCATTCACTCTTTCAATCACTCATTCAATCCACACCAGCTCTCATTCACTCTTTCAATCACTCATTCAATCCACACGAGATCTCGTTCACTCTTTCAATCCCTCATTCAATCCACACCAGATCTCATTCACTCTTTCAATCCCTCATTCAATCCACACCAGCTCTCATTCACTCTTTCAATCCCTCATTCAATCCACACCAGCTCTCGTTCACTCTTTCAATCCCTCATTCAATCCACACCAGCTCTCGTTCACTCTTTCAATCACTCATTCAATCCACACCAGCTCTCATTCACTCTTTCAATCACTCATTCAATCCACACCAGCTCTCATTCACTCTTTCAATCCCTCATTCAATCCACACCAGCTCTCGTTCACTCTTTCAATCCCTCATTCAATCCACACCAGCTCTCATTCACTCTTTCAATCCCTCATTCAATCCACACCAGCTCTCATTCACTCTTTCCATCCCTCATTCAATCCACACCAGCTCTCGTTCACTCTTTCAATCACTCATTCAATCCACACCAGCTCTCATTCACTCTTTAAATCCCTCATTCAATCCACACCAGCTCTCGTTCACTCTTTCAATCACTCATTCAATCCACACCAGCTCTCATTCACTCTTTCAATCCCTCATTCAATCCACACCAGCTCTCATTCACTCTTTCAATCACTCATTCAATCCACACCAGCTCTCGTTCACTCTTTCAATCCCTCATTCAATCCACACCAGCTCTCGTTCACTCTTTCAATCACTCATTCAATCCACACCAGCTCTCATTCACTCTTTCAATCACTCATTCAATCCACACCAGCTCTCGTTCACTCTTTCAATCCCTCATTCAATCCACACCAGATCTCATTCACTCTTTCAATCACTCATTCAATCCACACCAGCTCTCATTCACTCTTTCAATCCCTCATTCAATCCACACCAGCTCTCGTTCACTCTTTCAATCCCTCATTCAATCCACACCAGATCTCATTCACTCTTTCAATCACTCATTCAATCCACACCAGCTCTCATTCACTCTTTCAATCCCTCATTCAATCCACACCAGCTCTCGTTCACTCTTTCAATCCCTCATTCAATCCACACCAGATCTCATTCACTCTTTCAATCCCTCATTCAATCCACACCAGCTCTCATTCACTCTTTCAATCTCTCATTCAATCCACACCAGTTCTCGTTCACTCTTTCAATCCCTCATTCAATCCACACCAGATCTCATTCACTCTTTCAATCCCTCATTCAATCCACACCAGCTCTCGTTCACTCTTTCAATCCCTCATTCAATCCACACCAGCTCTCATTCACTCTTTCAATCTCTCATTCAATCCACACCAGCTCTCGTTCACTCTTTCAATCCCTCATTCAATCCACACCAACTCTCGTTCACTCTTTCAATCTCTCATTCAATCCACACCAGCTCTCGTTCACTCTTTCAATCCCTCATTCAATCCACACCAGATCTCATTCACTCTTTCAATCACTCATTCAATCCACACCAGCTCTCGTTCACTCTTTCAATCACTCATTCAATCCACACCAGCTCTCATTCACTCTTTCAATCCCTCATTCAATCCACACCAGCTCTCGTTCACTCTTTCAATCCCTCATTCAATCCACACCAGATCTCATTCACTCTTTCAATCACTCATTCAATCCACACCAGCTCTCATTCACTCTTTCAATCCCTCATTCAATCCACACCAGCTCTCATTCACTCTTTCAATCCCTCATTCAATCCACACCAGCTCTCATTCACTCTTTCAATCCCTCATTCAATCCACACCAGCTCTCATTCACTCTTTCAATCACTCATTCAATCCACACCAGCTCTCATTCACTCTTTCAATCACTCATTCAATCACACTCCAGCTCTCGTTCACTCTCTCAATCACTCATTCAATCACACACCAAATCTCGTTCACTCTTTCAATCCCTCATTCAATCACACACCAAATCTCGTTCACTCTTTTAATCCCTCATTCAATCACACACCAGCTCTCATTCACTCTTTCAATCCCTCATTCAATCCACACCAACTCTCGTTCACTCTTTCAATCTCTCATTCAATCCACACCAGCTCTCGTTCACTCTTTCAATCACTCATTCAATCACACACCAAATCTCGTTCACTCTTTTAATCCCTCATTCAATCACACACCAGCTCTCATTCACTCTTTCAATCCCTCATTCAATCCACACCAACTCTCGTTCACTCTTTCAATCTCTCATTCAATCCACACCAGCTCTCGTTCACTCTTTCAATCACTCATTCAATCACACACCAAATCTCGTTCACTCTTTTAATCCCTCATTCAATCACACACCAGCTCTCATTCACTCTTTCAATCCCTCATTCAATCCACACCAACTCTCGTTCACTCTTTCAATCACTCATTCAATCCACACCAGCTCTCGTTCACTCTCTCAATCACTCATTCAATCCACACCAGCTCTCGTTCACTCTTTCAATCACTCATTCAATCCACACCAGCTCTCGTTCACTCTTTCAATCCCTCATTCAATCCACACCAGCTCTCGTTCACTCTTTCAATCCCTCATTCAATCCACACCAGCTCTCGTTCACTCTTTCAATCCCTCATTCAATCCACACAGGCTCTCGTTCACTCTTTCAATCACTCATTCAATCCACACCAGCTCTCATTCACTCTTTCAATCCCTCATTCAATCCACACCAGCTCTCGTTCACTCTTTCAATCCCTCATTCAATCCATACAGGCTCTCGTTCACTCTTTCAATCCCTCATTCAATCACACACCAACTCTCGTTCACTCTTTCAATCACTCATTCAATCCACACCAGCTCTCATTCACTCTTTCAATCCCTCATTCAATCCACACCAGCTCTCGTTCACTCTTTCAATCCCTCATTCAATCCATACAGGCTCTCGTTCACTCTTTCAATCCCTCATTCAATCACACACCAACTCTCGTTCACTCTTTCAATCACTCATTCAATCCACACCAGCTCTCATTCACTCTTTCAATCCCTCATTCAATCCACACCAGCTCTCGTTCACTCTTTCAATCCCTCATTCAATCACACACCAACTCTCGTTCACTCTTTCAATCCCTCATTCAATCACACACCAGCTCTCGTTCACTCTTTCAATCACTCATTCAATCCACACCAGCTCTCATTCACTCTTTCAATCCCTCATTCAATCCACACCAGCTCTCATTCACTCTTTCAATCCCTCATTCAATCCACACCAGCTCTCATTCACTCTTTCAATCCCTCATTCAATCCACACCAGCTCTCATTCACTCTTTCAATCCCTCATTCAATCCACACCAGCTCTCGTTCACTCTTTCAATCCCTCATTCAATCCATACAGGCTCTCGTTCACTCTTTCAATCCCTCATTCAATCACACACCAACTCTCGTTCACTCTTTCAATCACTCATTCAATCCACACCAGCTCTCATTCACTCTTTCAATCACTCATTCAATCACACACCAAATCTCGTTCACTCTTTTAATCCCTCATTCAATCACACACCAGCTCTCATTCACTCTTTCAATCCCTCATTCAATCCACACCAACTCTCGTTCACTCTTTCAATCACTCATTCAATCCACACCAGCTCTCGTTCACTCTCTCAATCACTCATTCAATCCACACCAGCTCTCGTTCACTCTTTCAATCACTCATTCAATCCACACCAGCTCTCGTTCACTCTTTCAATCCCTCATTCAATCCACACCAGCTCTCGTTCACTCTTTCAATCCCTCATTCAATCCACACCAGCTCTCGTTCACTCTTTCAATCCCTCATTCAATCCACACAGGCTCTCGTTCACTCTTTCAATCACTCATTCAATCCACACCAGCTCTCATTCACTCTTTCAATCCCTCATTCAATCCACACCAGCTCTCGTTCACTCTTTCAATCCCTCATTCAATCCATACAGGCTCTCGTTCACTCTTTCAATCCCTCATTCAATCACACACCAACTCTCGTTCACTCTTTCAATCACTCATTCAATCCACACCAGCTCTCATTCACTCTTTCAATCCCTCATTCAATCCACACCAGCTCTCGTTCACTCTTTCAATCCCTCATTCAATCCATACAGGCTCTCGTTCACTCTTTCAATCCCTCATTCAATCACACACCAACTCTCGTTCACTCTTTCAATCACTCATTCAATCCACACCAGCTCTCATTCACTCTTTCAATCCCTCATTCAATCCACACCAGCTCTCGTTCACTCTTTCAATCCCTCATTCAATCACACACCAACTCTCGTTCACTCTTTCAATCCCTCATTCAATCACACACCAGCTCTCGTTCACTCTTTCAATCACTCATTCAATCCACACCAGCTCTCATTCACTCTTTCAATCCCTCATTCAATCCACACCAGCTCTCATTCACTCTTTCAATCCCTCATTCAATCCACACCAGCTCTCATTCACTCTTTCAATCCCTCATTCAATCCACACCAGCTCTCATTCACTCTTTCAATCCCTCATTCAATCCACACCAGCTCTCGTTCACTCTTTCAATCCCTCATTCAATCCATACAGGCTCTCGTTCACTCTTTCAATCCCTCATTCAATCACACACCAACTCTCGTTCACTCTTTCAATCACTCATTCAATCCACACCAGCTCTCATTCACTCTTTCAATCACTCATTCAATCACACACCAAATCTCGTTCACTCTTTTAATCCCTCATTCAATCACACACCAGCTCTCATTCACTCTTTCAATCCCTCATTCAATCCACACCAACTCTCGTTCACTCTTTCAATCACTCATTCAATCCACACCAGCTCTCGTTCACTCTCTCAATCACTCATTCAATCCACACCAGCTCTCGTTCACTCTTTCAATCACTCATTCAATCCACACCAGCTCTCGTTCACTCTTTCAATCCCTCATTCAATCCACACCAGCTCTCGTTCACTCTTTCAATCCCTCATTCAATCCACACCAGCTCTCGTTCACTCTTTCAATCCCTCATTCAATCCACACAGGCTCTCGTTCACTCTTTCAATCACTCATTCAATCCACACCAGCTCTCATTCACTCTTTCAATCCCTCATTCAATCCACACCAGCTCTCGTTCACTCTTTCAATCCCTCATTCAATCCATACAGGCTCTCGTTCACTCTTTCAATCCCTCATTCAATCACACACCAACTCTCGTTCACTCTTTCAATCACTCATTCAATCCACACCAGCTCTCATTCACTCTTTCAATCCCTCATTCAATCCACACCAGCTCTCGTTCACTCTTTCAATCCCTCATTCAATCCATACAGGCTCTCGTTCACTCTTTCAATCCCTCATTCAATCACACACCAACTCTCGTTCACTCTTTCAATCACTCATTCAATCCACACCAGCTCTCATTCACTCTTTCAATCCCTCATTCAATCCACACCAGCTCTCGTTCACTCTTTCAATCCCTCATTCAATCACACACCAACTCTCGTTCACTCTTTCAATCCCTCATTCAATCACACACCAGCTCTCGTTCACTCTTTCAATCACTCATTCAATCCACACCAGCTCTCATTCACTCTTTCAATCCCTCATTCAATCCACACCAGCTCTCATTCACTCTTTCAATCCCTCATTCAATCCACACCAGCTCTCATTCACTCTTTCAATCCCTCATTCAATCCACACCAGCTCTCATTCACTCTTTCAATCCCTCATTCAATCCACACCAGCTCTCGTTCACTCTTTCAATCCCTCATTCAATCCATACAGGCTCTCGTTCACTCTTTCAATCCCTCATTCAATCACACACCAACTCTCGTTCACTCTTTCAATCACTCATTCAATCCACACCAGCTCTCATTCACTCTTTCAATCCCTCATTCAATCCACACCAGCTCTCATTCACTCTTTCAATCCCTCATTCAATCCACACCAGCTCTCATTCACTCTTTCAATCCCTCATTCAATCCACACCAGCTCTCGTTCACTCTTTCAATCCCTCATTCAATCACACACCAACTCTCGTTCACTCTTTCAATCACTCATTCAATCCACACCAGCTCTCATTCACTCTTTCAATCCCTCATTCAATCCACACCAGCTCTCGTTCACTCTTTCAATCCCTCATTCAATCACACACCAACTCTCGTTCACTCTTTCAATCCCTCATTCAATCACACACCAACTCTCGTTCACTCTTTCAATCCCTCATTCAATCACACACCAGCTCTCGTTCACTCTTTCAATCCCTCATTCAATCACACACCAGCTCTCGTTCACTCTTTCAATCCCTCATTCAATCACACACCAACTCTCGTTCACTCTTTCAATCCCTCTTCCTTCCTTTCCTTCGACCGTTAGTTATATCCTCTACATAGACATTCATTCACTCGCATAATTATTCCTTCCATCATTCAGTCACTAACTGTTCTCACGCTCGTTCGGTGTTGTTCGCTCCTTCGCTGGTTTATTCGCTCGTTCGTTCATTAGGGAGAACATCTAATTATTCATTCACTCAAACTCTCACTAACTCCGTCTCTCTCCTTCTTTCGTTCGGTATTTTCAGAACGCAGCATACACACACACATACACACACTCACACATACACACATAAACATATTCACATACACATACACACACTCACACATACACACATAAACATATTCACATACACATACACACACTCACACATACACACATAAACATACTCACATACACACACACACTCACACACACACATACACACACACATACACACACTCACACTTACACACATAAACATACTCACACACACACTCACACACTCACACACACACACATACATCACAAATACACACATAAACATACACACACACACACATACATACACTTACACATGCACACATACACATACTCACACGCACATAGACACACACGTATTCTCACAGAGAGACCCATGCACATACATCCACATATAGACGCATATACACACACACTCATACACACGTACATACGTACACGCACAAACATACACACACATATACACAAAACACAAATAGACGTGCACATACGCGTGCACACAAAACTCACACACACAACATACACATACACACATACACGCACACAAACACACTAACACACACACACGCTCACACACACAGACACATTCACATACTGACAAACTCATATACACATGCTCACAGATACACACACAAACGTACACACACAGCCTAGACACATTCGCATACACGGAAAGAGACAAACTGTGATAGACACATACCGACGCACAGACAACACGTGCACATACACACACACTCACAGATACACACACACAGCTCAGACACACTCACATACACGGAAAGAGACAAACTCAAAAACATAAATACCGACGCACAGACAAACACACACAGTCACAGACACAAAGACACACGCGCGCACACACACACACGCACATCTTAGACATACTCACACTCACACGCACACACGCATACACACACAGATACACACACACACACAGATACACACACACACGCGCAGCCTCTTTCTCGGATAAAAATAACCTTTGGCCCTTACATCTAAGTGTGACCTCTTTGCTGCTTCGGTAACAAATTTCAGCCGCTGTAATGTAATCGCCAGAGCGAGTTTTAGATCTCGTTGTGTTTTTACCGCTCTCACAAGAAAAACGACGACCTACATCAAACGAAGGTTTGAACTAGGATCGATCGAATTTTTCAACTTCCCTCTGCAAACCCCCAACACTACTCTCGCCAATACCACACCACACCACCACCGTCGTCGCTATATAGCAACAGTATTACTACCACCGTCGTCGCTATATACCAACAGCATTACTACAACCGTCGTCGCTATATAGCAACAGCATTACTACAACCATCGTCACTATATAGCAACAGCATTACTACAACCATCGTCACTATATAGCAACAGCATTACTACAACCGTCGTCGCTATATAGCAACAGCATTACTACAACCATCGTCACTATATAGCAACAGCATTACTACAACCGTCGTCGCTATATAGCAACAACGTTACTACAACCGTCGTCGCTATATACCAACAGCATTACTACAACCGTCGTCGCTATATAGCAACAGCATTACTACAACCGTCGTCACTATATACCAACAACATTACTACAACCGTCGTCACTATATAGCAACAGCATTACTACAACCGTCGTCGCTATATAGCAACAGCATTACTACAACCGTCGTCGCTATATACCAACAGCATTACTACAACCGTCGTCGCTATATACCAACAACATTACTACAACTGTCGTCACTATGTAGCAACAACGTTACTACAACCGTCGTCGCTATATACCAACAGCATTACTACAACCGTCGTCGTTATATAGCAACAGCATTACTACAACCGTCGTCACTATATACCAACAACATTACTACAACCGTCGTCACTATATAGCAACAGCATTACTACAACCGTCGTCGCTATATAGCAACAGCATTACTACAACCGTCGTCACTATATAGCAACAGCATTACTACAACCGTCGTCGCTATGTAGCAACAGCATTACTACAACCGTCGTCGCTATATACCAACAGTATTACTACCACCGTCGTCGCTATATAGCAACAACATTACTACAACCGTCGTCACTATATAGCAACAGCATTACTAC
>OZ024762.1:27303863-27306363 GCA_964016885.1 Eledone cirrhosa
CTCCTACCAGATGGTTGAACGTCTGAAAGTATATACTTTCCTCGTGCATATTAACGGCTGAGCAGCCTAATTTGCATATCGAGTGAGTTCAGTCGGCCGCGCACACCGAAAACGATAAATGGAATAGAATTAAACGAAATTTCAGTTCTCACTCTCATTACGGCACTTACTTAAATGTAAGAATGTATGTATGTATACGTACATACATATATGTATACAGACGTACAGTAGTATGTATATATATACATACATGCACACATATATATATGCACGTATCGGTTTACCGAACATTTATTATAATGCTCGGTTTGTTTGTTTGTAAACAAACAAACAAACCGAATTACGCCGCACAGTGTTTAGGCAACCACGTCACCTTTTTGTTCACCACTGACACAGGAACGATTTGGCAGGAGGGTGTACGATGCTGACGATAGCTAATAAGCTTGAAACTGGTACATCGTCCCTGTGTCAGTGTTGAACAAAAAGGTGACGTGGTTGCCTAAACACTGCGGCGTAATTCGGGCTGTATATTATATATATATACACGTATGTATATATTATATATATACACGTACATATATGCACATATATACACACGCTCACACTAAACACACACCCTACTACCACCACTAACCCTCACCCCCACACCTCTCACCCCCACACCTCCATCCCACCACCCCGCAACTAACCTCACTAACACTCCCTAACCCCAAGCACACGAACACACGCACCCACTTACACCACCCACCCCACACGCAACTAACATCACTAACACCCCCCCAACCCCACGCACACGTACCCACACACCCTCGTACACCACCAACTATACACACCCTACCACCACTAACCCCCACTCACACCTGCCTTCAACCCCTCCCCACCTCCCGTATACTAACACCTCTTCATCAAACTACACACACACCAGTACACAACACTCCCTCCATAGAACCACACACACCCTTCTCTCCCCGCTCCACCCCCACCCTCGCTCCACACTCACTCATCCCACTAACACCCCTACTAATACACACACACACACACACATCCTCCTCAATCCAACTTTCACACCTACCCATCCTCGCCCCCTTACCATTCCACCGACTGCTGCTATGCCCTTCTGACCACCTCCCAGCACCAACAGACCACAGCACTCCCACTGCTGACCACTTCCTGTTGCGCGCGCACCCCACATCTCTCCTCTTCCGACCACCGCTTCATGGATTACCCACACGCAGAAATTGACTTACAACCAATCCTCTAAACATCCTTTGAACTTACCAACTTTTCAACCATCCTCTTACGTAATCACCTATATAACTCACCCACACACACACACCCCAAAAAACTTTTCTCCACACGCCACCCACACCCACAACACGCTTAAACCCCACACACACGTGCTTCCCACCACATATTTACACCCTCAGCCTCCTGATTCCTCTCCCCCCACCCCCCTATCCACACACGCACAGACACTCCGACCCACAAAAACACCCCCCACACACACCTCTTCCTGAACATGCAACCCCGTTCTTCCCCCAACCCTTACTTTCACATACACACACACACACACGCACACCTACACACACACACCACGTCTCCCTCTCCCCACTCCACCCGCCACCACCCCTACTCACCCCACACCCTTCCACCACCTGTTTACCCCCCTTTTAATTTCAGTTTATTTTGATCAAGCCTTTATTTTTAAATTTTCTCATTCCTTGTATTTTGATCATGCCTTTATTTTTATTTTTTATCTTTATTTGTTATTTTTTCATTCGCACCGTTTCCTTTCGCTATATGTCTCTCCACCACTCCACTACACACCTTTTGAACTCTGTTCCCACACACTTCTCACCTGAGGAAGGGCTTATGCCCGAAACGTCGTCCCCCACCAACACCCCACTCTCCTGAGCGTGAAATTAATAAACATTTATTGTACTGCCTCTCTGTTTTGTCCCTGTTCAAATTTTTCCATTATATATATATATATATATATATATATATATATATATATATCTTTAAGTCGTTTGGAAGCCTCGACAATGCAAATGGGTAAATCTCCGGGTAACAAGATCCGGTGGTGGAGAGAGAGATATAAGTGGGTGTACGTTGAGATGCGTGGTGTGTAAAGATGTGTAAATGTGTAGAAGAAAGTAGGGAAGAGTATAAAGGATAAAATAGAAATAACAACACAAGAGAGAGTTACCTTGGGAGAGATTTAATAGTCCCTATATATTTCGGATTCACATCCATCAACTGGAGGTTTTTTCCGGGGTAAATGTTGTCTGTCGGACAGTTGCGAAACGCGTCCTCCTCTGTTTGTTGTTTACACACCACGCATCTCAACGTACACCCACTTACATCTCTCTCTCCACCACCGGATCTTGTTACCCGGAGATTTACCCATTTGCATTGTCGAGCTTCCAAACGACTTAAAGATATTTATTTATTATTCCACAATGCTTCAAGCAAACTTCAATACTCTCTTATATATATA
>OZ024762.1:27318863-27328863 GCA_964016885.1 Eledone cirrhosa
GCTTTGGTCTTCTAATTTCTATTTCACTGGCCTCTCTGATTTGCCTATCTGCTGGGTCATTCCTATGTTTAGATATTATTCTAATTTCTATGTTGTCTATGTTACCGTCATGTTGTTGTCTAGCATGTTCGTATAGTACTGACACGTTTTTTCGTCCTTTTAGTTCCCCCCAGTGTTGGTCTATCCTTTCACCTATGCTACGAGCTGTTTCGCCTATGTATGTTGTTGTCATGTTTCTGCAAGTACCCTCTGTACATCTTATGCTATAGACTACGTTTCTAGTTTTACAGTTTATCCGAGGGTTTACCTTACATATGATACATTTCCTATTAGTACAGTGGATTTTCTTAAAAGGGTAGGTTTTGCTGATCAGGGATTTTATGGTGGTTCCTGGCTTTTCTACCACCTTAATCTTTAAGTGGGTCTTTCTCAGGGCCTTTCTACACTGGTTAGCTAATTTCCCTCCAGGGGTAGCGTCCACAAACATGACACTCTGGTATCTCTGGTATCTCTGGTTGTCGTACCATGAGGTGGCTTTCCCTATCTTATGTCTAGCCCTATCTAAGCTATTCCATGATTTGCTCCTGTATAATGGGCAAATTCCTTTCATGTCCAGTTCTATGAGGGTCTTATAGTTCTCCATGGCTCCTTCGTATACTCTGACTCTGTCTCTTTGGTTGTAGCCAGAGAACTGCATGCGGTTGATGAAGTGTTGGATGTGTCTTTCCATTTCTGTTGGGTCGCACATGCTGGACACATTCTTCATCACTCGTACCAAATCTGCGATCAGAATATTAAACTTAGCACTACTGGACATTGCTGAGTTTTTGAGTATCAGGTATTTGGAGGCCATGGGTTTAGCATAGTGTGAGTGGAGAATTTGGGCTCTCTCGTCTATAGTGTTAATCCAGAGTTCTGTGTCTAATACAGGTAGTCTATTGTTAGGGTGTTTGGAAGGGAAGTTGATAGTTACAGTTATACTCTGGTGTATGGAATTAGCTATCTGCTGGATGCTTTCCATCGTGCTACGTTCTAATTCAAACTTGTTAGTGCTCTCTAGTGGGGGTGTTCTTATAACTATATTGATATCGTCTACATAACGAGAGTACATGGTGAGGTCTATGGAGCTTTCATTAAGGAGATCTTTAAGTCTCCTTTCCCACCATACCATGAAAAGGTTGGCAACATCACCAGCTATGCTGACGCCGATGGCTGCTCCCTCATTTTGGGTGTAGATTTTCTCATTGAACTTAAATATGTGGCCCTTTAGGGTAGTTTTGATACTAGCCCCTATTGCATGTGCGACCATTTTTCTTACCTGATCATTGTTTTGGGGGGTCCGTATAGCTTTGGTCCACCCAATCCACCTTCCCATGGGAGTCTTTTTTGCCATTGAGGTTATGGTGGGGGGTCTACCTCTTATAGGTCTACTAGGGCAGAAACATCTAAGGTCATGGCTGTCTAGGTAGTCAGTGTCGTAGGTAAGTCTAAGTAGGAGGCCCAGTTCGTCTGTGTCGACGTCGCAGAACTTCACCTCACTCTCAATGATCATCTCCACACATCTTTTCACAGCAAAATCAATGTTAATGGATGGGTACAGTGACACCACATCCATGCTGCCTATTATGCAGTTGGATAGGCTCCTGTTTTTGTTGCACTCACTGATTCTGCTGAGGAGGTCCTCTGTACTTTCACACGCAAACGCATGCGCAAAGAAGACAAAATAAAATAAACAAACAAGCAAATAAATAAATAAATATATAGACAGACTGAATAAAAAAAATGGCGTAGACATACAACACAACAGGAGGAAAAAATATAACACCACTGACGATGTTGCAGATGTGCAACGAAAGATTTATGTAAATTATGTAAACTATATATATGTGTTTGTGTCTATATTGTATCTGTATTATTTTTGACCGTCGGTCAGTCAATGGCAACATTGGGGACCGATTAAGTTAGATCGCAGATATAAAAGACAGCGAGAAGCGAAAACCAACCAAACAGTGAGTGTGTTCTGTTATTAATTCTGGCAATATTACACAAATATGACCCTCCCCAAGTATAACTATATATATATATATATATATATATATATATATATATATATATATATATATGTGTGTGTGTGTGTGTGTGTGTGTGTGCATACTCGTATATGCATATATATATATATATATATATATATATATATATATATATATATGCATATATGCACACACACACACACACACACACACACACACACACACACACACACATATATATATATATATATATATATATATATATATATATATATATATATATATATATAAATATATATATGCATATATATCAACATTTGCGTATATGTAATGTATATTTATACGTGTGCATGCAACCATGTATGTATGTCATTGAGTAAGAATGTTTATATGGATGTATATATATATATATATATATATGCATATATATATATATATATATATATATATATATATATATATATATATATATATATATACGTGTGTGTGTGAATTTATATAAAATGGCGGTGAGGACGTGAAAGAAGAAGAAAAGTAGAAGGAAAATGGCGGTGGTGTAGGATGGGTTCATAATAAAATTATTTGCCATGCCTATACAAACAAATAACTCTTCATTATATTAGTTCTACACCAGAAAACATTTCGATCTATCGACAACTGCTTCTTGGTTCTATACACATCAAATATGCTTAAAACTCTTGAGTATTCACCTACATCTTCGCCATTGTTCCTCCAGGAGTATATTTAATTGTATTAATTTCTGCTCTCGTTTACATTTATTTACATTCATGTGTATATGTGTGTATATATATTTATAAATATATATATATATATACCTGTGTGTGTGTATGTGTGTATATATATGTGTATGATTAATACATGTATATATATATATATATATATATATATATATATATATACAAGAAGGTAGTACAGCATAATCGAAGCTCTGGTTGCGGGCAAGCTAACGAATGCTATATATATATATATGTATATATATATATATATATATATATATGTATATATATATATATATATATATATATATATATATATATATATATATATATATATATATATATATATATATGTATATATATATATATATATATATATATGAAAAACAAGGGGAGAAGAATACTGCATGGTTGCACATGGATTACATATTACAAAATTAGTCCCTCATCAGTTATATATATATATAATATATTAACAAATGGAAACTATATTTATAAAACCATATTTATTTCATTATACATATTTCAAAGACACCGATCCGGGAGCTGCCAACCGACAGGGTAGCATTCTTTAAGGGTATGTCAATATTTGTTTATAAAACTAATCTATATTATATTTTATCTGATGAAAGTGCACCATAATTTGCTTCGGTGGTGGTGGTGATGGTGGTGGCTGTGGTGATGTGGTGGTGGTGGTGGTGGCGGTGGTGGTGGTAGAGGTGGTAGTGGTGATGGTGGTGACTGTGGTGATGTGGTGGTGGAGGTGGTGGTGGCGGCGGTCGTGGTGGTGGTGGTGATGGTGGTGGTAGCTGTGGTGATGGTGGTGGTGGCTTTGGTGGTGATGGTGATGGTGGTGGTGGTGGTGGTGGTGGTGGTGATGGTGGTGTGGTGGTGGTGGTGTTGATTGTGGTGGTGATGGTGGTGGTGATGGTGGTGGTGGTGGTGGTGGTGGTGGTGGTGATGGTAGTGGTGGTGATGGTGGTGGTGATGATGGTGGTGGTGGTGGTGGTGGTGATGGTGGTGGTGATGGTGGTGGTGATGGTGGTGATGGTGGTGATGGTGGTGGTGATGGTAGTGGTGATGGTGGTGGTGATGATGGTGGTGGTGATGGTGGTGGTGATGGTGGTGGTGATGGTGGTGGTGATGGTGGTGGTGGTGGTGGTGGTGGTGGTGGTGATGGTAGTGGTGATGGTGGTGGTGATGATGGTGGTGTGGTGGGGGTGGTGTTGATTGTGGTGGTGATGGTGGTAGTGATGGTGGTGGTGATGGTGGTGGTGATGGTGGTGGTGATGGTGGTGGTGATGGTGGTGGTGGTGGTGATGGTGGTGGTGGTAATGGTTGTGGTGATGGTGGTGGTCGTGGTGGTGATGGTGGTGGTGATGGTGGTGGTGGTGATGGTGATGGTGATGGTTATGGTGGTGGTGATGGTGGTAGTGATGGTGATGGTGATGGTGGTGGTGATGGTGGTGGTAGTGGTGGTGGTGATGATGGTGGTGATGGTGGTGGTGGCGGCGGTGGTGATGATGGTGGTGATGGTGGTTGTGATGTTGGTGGTGGCGGCGGTGGTGATGGTGGTGGTGGTGGTGGTGCTGGTGGTGGTGGTGATGGTGATGGTTGTGGTGATGGTGGTTGTGGTGGTGGTGGTGGCGGCGGTGGTGATGGTGGCGGTGACGGTGGTGGTGATGGTGATGGTGGTGGTGATGGTGGTGGTGATGGTGGTGGTGATGGTGGTGGTGATGGTGGTGGTGGCGGCGGTGGTGATGGTGGTGGTGATGGTGGTGGTGATGGTGGTGGTGATGGTGGTGGTGATGGTGGTGGTGATGGTGGTGGCTGTGGTGATGGCGGTGGTGATGGTGGTCGTGATTAAGGTGATGGCGGCGGCGGTGGTGGCGGTAGTGGTGGTGGTGATGGTGGTGGTGGTGGTGTTGATGGTGGCGGTGGCGATTGTGGTAGTGATGGTGGTGATGTTGATTGTGATGGTGGTGGTGGTGGTAGTGGTGTTCATGATGATGGCGGTGGAGGTTGTGGTGATGGTGGTGGTGGTGGAGTTATTTTTAGTGGCGGTGGTGGTGCTGCTATTGATGGTGATAGCGGGGATGGTGGTGTTGCTGTTGATGGTGGTGGTGGTGGTGGTTGATATTTATATTGATGTTGCTGCTGTTGTTGTTTCCTTTTTTACTTTTTTTTCTTTTGCTTTCACTTGTTCATCGATCTAGTTTTCTTTTTCTTTCATCTTCTTTTCCTCTTTTTTGTCTAATCTCTTCTTTTTCTCTTTTTATTCTTTTGTCTTCCTCGTCTTTGTTTCTTTTTCTTCTTTTGTCTTATTTGTCTGAGTGGGAGGGAGTTGATGGAAGGGTCAACTTCTCTAGGACAACAACAACGCAATAAAGGGTACATTGCTGGATTTTATCTAGGGTCACAGGGAGAGAGAGAAAGGCGGGAGGAGGGATAGGACGGAGACTCGATTGCTCTAGAACAACAACAGCAACAGTAGCACCAGCAGAAACAACGTCAACGAAGCTAATGTCGGTGGGATTTGAACTCGGGTTACTAAGAGAGAGAAAGGGATAGAGCGAATGAGGGAGAGAGGGTGGGTGGGGGACTAAACAAAGATCCGACTTTTCTGGGACAACAGCAACTATAACAACAGCAACGACAACAAAAACAACAACAACAATAACAGTAGCAACAACAACGTCAACGAAGTTAACCTCGCTGGGATTTGAACTCGGGTCACTGAGAAAGAGAGAGAGGGGGACTGAGCGAGAGAGAGAGGGAACAGAACGAAGACCCGAACAAGAAAAATAACAGCAACAGCAGCAACAACAATAACAACAACAACAACGAGAACAGCAACGTCAACAAATTTAACCTTGGTGGGATTTGAACTCGGGTCACTTAGAAAGAGACAGGCGAGTGAGTGGGGTAGGTGGGTGACAGGACTCAGAAAGGCCCGATTGTTCTGGAACAACAACAACAGTAATAACAACAGCAACAACGACAACAACAACGACAACAACAACGTCAACGAATTTAACATCAGTGGAATTTGAACTCGGGTCATTTAGAAAGAAAAATAGAAAGAGACAGAGAGAGTGGGGGGAGAGAGATGAGGCAAGTGAGGTAGGTAGGTGGGTCCCAGGACTAAGAAAGGCCCGATTCCTTTAATGACTCTGTCAATTGGCCGCCATTAATGAAACAAATGAAATTAGTGAATGAATGACTTACATGGATGACTGAATGAACGGTTAATTATATAAGAGAACGTTACAGGAGAGACGCAGGCTAAAACAAAATGGAGTCTGTGGTGATGTAGACGTAGATATATACTGATATATATATCTATATACGGAGATATATAGTTATATATATATATATACGTAGATATATAATGAAAATCCGCCCCTTCAGTGCTGTAGTGGAGTCTGTGCTGCTGTACGGGTCTGAGACTTGGACACTGACCAAGAAACTCACTCAGATGGTGGATGGGTGCTACACGAGAATACTGAGGATGGCTCTGAACATTAATCAGTATACACTGAGGATGAAAAACTCAGAGCTGTATGGGAGCCTCCCAAAAGTCAGCTCAAAAGTAAGGATGAAAGGCAAAGTTAACCTCGGTGGGATTTGAACTCAGACCATAAAGGGCCGTAACTCTCTGCTGCAAAGCATGGCATCAGACTCTCTACCGATACTGCCAATCCACCACCTGCATATATTATTATAATGCTCAGTATTTCTACTTTGAGCTTGTTAATTACAGGGTTTCAGTATGAGTTATTAACTCTACCTTTCATTTATATATATATATATATATATATATATATATATATATATATATAGTTGTTATATAGTAATTTATTATATAGTTGTTATATAGTAATTTATTATATAGTTGTTATATAGTAATTATTGGTTGTGTAAAATGGTCCACTAGTATAGCTAAGCTTTTCTTTAGGGCCTTAGACAAATGCTTCCCTAGATCGCACAGATATTATAAAATATTCAATAGGAATACCATCAAGCTGTCCTACTCCACAACTAGTAACATAGCTCAGAATATAGCTAAGATAAATTATAGTAGACTTAGGACAGCCCAAGAGGGAATTAGGCATGGCAGGAACAATGGAAGCTCTATGAAGGAACTCACTCATACACGTGAGCGAGTCGGGTCTCCCCAACCCCAGGGAATTTACCCATAGTGCAGACAGGAACTGAAACCCGACCCCAAAGGTACCGTGGTCCATCTGGAACTACCCAGGTCGATAGCAAAAAATGTAACTGCAGAAGCACCGCCACCTGCCCCTTGGCTGGGAAATGCCTTACCAAAAACATAGTCTACGACTGTAAAGTCTCCACTCCTGATAGAACATTAAGCTATGTTGGGGCAACTGCCACGGAATTTAAGGATAGATGGTATAATCACCGCCATGCCTTTAATAGATTAGATAAAAAAATAGCACGGCACTTTCGGAATTAGTCTGGAAGCTTAAACATCAGAATATAGAGCACTCCTTATCCTGGTCCATAGTTTGCTCAGCCCAACCTTATAACGGCAGCACTGGCGTCTGCAATTTATGTATAGCTGAAACATTTAATATTATTAGAGGCGGCCCCCTATTAATTAATAGGAGAGCAGATTTTTTCAGCAACTGCCAACATAGAACCTCGAAAACCTTCCGCAGGATTTTTGGAAGGTAACCTACTTCTAACTCCTCCCTCTCTACTTTAGCCATAGAGTTCTCTCAATAAACAAACAGTCACACACTCAGGTAGTTAGACGGCTAAGATTGTTTGCGCACTTACAAACAATATTCGGCCTGTTTCCACGGAGTTTACACAGCTGAGTGCACTTTTTTAGAATACCTAGCTAGTAAATAGTTAGATTGATTACACACTTAGAATACCTAGTTAGTAATTGATTGCACACTCAGGCATGGCCGATTACGCGCACCTACCTTTACTTTAAGATACCCTAACCATTGAGTTCTCTCAGTTGGGATATAGCTAGTCGTATTACACACGTAGTTAGGACCGATTACGCTCTCTATTCATAACTCTTCACACAGTACCCGTTTCCTTTAGACATTGAGCTCCCACAATTACGACTGTCACGTTCCTACCGACTGAACACTACACTAGGTTTTCATCCGTGATCATCTAATCTGATTGCTTGCTCTTCACATGGATGTGTATATACCCAGGCATACCAATTTATGGACGATTCAGATGTGTATATACCATAACATACACTTGAAAATATGGATGTTACAATTCAATCTATACACGTATAGCAGAACACTGAACTAAACTTACTTGCTTGTGTGTATGTTGGTTAACCCAATATTTCCAATTTACATCGTCAAATTGAGATTTGACCAATGTTTTGTGAACTAACTTTCGGTGAATGCTGTGTTGGTACATTCTTATATTTGTTATCTTATATTTGTTTTTTTCTCTGACATCGCTTCGGTGTGTGTGAGAGTGTGTGTGTACCCAACCACACTAACTGTGACCTTCTATAATTCTACAGGTTTGATACTGTGTTGAGGTGTGTATATATATGTATATATTTTTCTTTGTCCTCGAGCCGGTGTATGTGGGTGTGGAGTGTGTGTGTACCCACTCACATTAACTGTGACCGACTATATCCCTACAGATTTGATTGATGTCCAGCGTCTTTTGCAGCAATAGAGATCTGACAACTTTTATGACCTCAACTGAAGTTAATAACAGTCGCCGTGTCTCTGACTGGTGTGTCTTCATATGAGGGAATGAATTCTGTGAGAGAACATCGTTATTTTTTCTCCCTCAAACGTTGGTGGATTGGCAGTATCGGTAGAGGGTCGGACACCATGCTTTGCAGCAAAGATTTACGGCCCTTTATGGTCTGAGTTCAAATCCCGCCGAGGTTAACTTTGCCTCTCATCCTTACGGGGTCGATAAAATAAAGTACCAGTAATACACTGGGATAATTGCTGGCCATGTGCCAAAAGCAGAAACAGTTATTTTTTCTAAATAATATAAAGAATTTGAAGATAATTCATTATCACTGAGATCAGTGATAATCGATCATGGCTTCACAATCGATCTATCTCTTATTGAAACAAGTGTCGTGATTAAATGATTGGAATTTTACCTTGCCTTCGGATTTTCATTTTGATATATATATATATTATATAGAGAGTTATAAACTCAAATAATATTTTACAATTAAATAGCTCAACGAAAGGAGTATTTCTGAGCTGTGTAATACAAATGAATATATGTTAGGGATAAACACTGATACAAGTATACATGTGTTCGCATTGCAAATGACCAAGTTAGCTAGATTGAAAAATACTAATTAAAATAATACGGTTTGCCTGTCTCAATTTAAAATAATAAATCAATAAAACCAAACTTATATTGGCAATAGCCGTGATACGCGGACAAATTTTAAATTTTAAATTTGTTTCGCAACAATTAAGTGAAATTTCCTATTCCTGTGCTCTTCTGCAGGTATCCAGAAATTGGTAAGTTTCACTTCAAAATACTTAAGAAGACTGAAAGAAATGTGTTGTTGGACGTACATGTGTCACAGCGCTTAGATCGTCCCATACTCGTGTCGCTAAAAATAGAGCTCTACATATGGAGCCGAGAATAATATATATAGAGTTATAAACTCAAATAGTCTTTTACAATTAAATATATATATATATATATATATATATATATATATATATATATATATATATATATATATATATAGAGAGAGAGAGAGAGAGAGAGAGAGAGAGAGAGAGAGAGAGAGAGAGAGAGAGGGAGAGAGAGAGAGAGAGAGAGAGAATTTAGCGAGAATCGCATTTCGGCGAGTAGAAATTAGCGAAACGCAACTTCCGTATTGTGTAGACAAGCGTTCTATGGATGTGAAGATACCAGAGCTATAAACATAAGTTTAAAAGGTCATACAAACTGTCTCAGTTTGTCTCAGTTTGTATGACCTTTTAAACTTATGTTTATAACTCTGGTATCTTCACATCCATAGAACGCTTGTCTACACAATTCGGAAGTTGCGTTTCGCTAATTTCTGCCCGCCGAAATGCGATTCTCGCTAAATTTACATTTGTATTAATCTCCCAAGTCAAGCGATTAACCAGTTAATTTTGTTAGCTTTTTAGTTAATTCTATTGACTGATTAATCGCTTAAGTTTATTTTAAAAACAACTCAGTCGAGAGCTTAATTCGTTTTGT
>OZ024762.1:27334495-27341995 GCA_964016885.1 Eledone cirrhosa
TTATATATATATATATATATAATATATATATATATATATATATACATATAAGAGAGAGAGAGAGAGAGAGAGAGAGAGAGAGAGAGAGAGAGAGAGAGAGAGAGAGAGAGAGAGAAATTTACAAAATTATTAACTACTTCACAATCCAGAAGAGTGGGAATAATATTTATTGGTATATCACTGACACGTGTTTCATTGATGTGTTACATATCAGTCTAGAATCGCTAATATTTGAATATTTCTAACAGCAACTGAATAATGCTATAATTCTCTCTATATAATTAATACCGTCAATTATATTAACATTACCGTAAACAAAACTACATCAATGCAATAACAACCAATCCCGCAGAAAGATAGGAGAGGCAGCTTCTTCTATACCAATATCTTGTGAGTGGTGTTTAGTAGGTGGAGACAGATCTGAAGCGGTGATGCGTATATATAGATATATATCCCGCATTTCCATGCGTCGAAGACGCTACTGTTTTCCTTAAATAGGTCTCAAAAGTCTACCATGCGTCCTGGAGGCCGAACAATGTTTATTTATTTTCATTTTTGTTCAAATTTTTGGTTGTCAAAATTTGGGTGCGTCCTCGGCGCCGGTAATACGTTCTACTACACAAAGTATCGAGTATGCGTTATGGTCCACCTGGTTCCTTACCACACTTCCTTCGTTATATATATATATATATATATATATATATATATATATAAGTGTGTGTGTGTGTGTGTGTGCGCGTGTGTATGTGTGTGTGTGTGTGTGTGTGTGTGTGTGTGTGTGTGTGTGTGTGTGTGTGTGTGTGTGTGTGTGTGTGTGTGTGTGTGTGTGTGTGTGTGGTTGTGTGTGAGTGTGTTTATATGCCGTTCTGTTTGTATGCCAACGCAAGAGCAAGAAGGAAGGGGTCGTTCTATTGATATGGCTTAAGAGGATGTTTGCATAATTGCACACGAATCCAATATTATTATTAATATTCGAAAAAATCAGAATTACATATATATATATACAAAGAGAGAGAGAGATAAATAGAGTGGGAGAGAGAAAGGGTTATTCGTATATACGTACATACATATACACACATACATATGTACGTACCTACATGCATATATAATACATACATACGCACATACATACATGCATACACACTTACATACACACATGATATATATATACATATATGCATACAGGCAAGCATACAAACATACTAACATGCATGCATATATACATACATACATGCATACATACATTCATATATACATACGTATATACATATATTCATAGATACATACATACTTATATGCATACATTTATACAATACATGCATACATACATACATGGTGGCTGCCAACTCGTTTTCGAGTACGGCCACTACTTTATATCCATGTAGGAGAAACCCCTACCGATGCACTGAACGAGTGTGATTTTTTAGTCCAGCCAGCGACTTGAAAACTCTGGTACAAACACTACACTTGTGACAATTATTGACACATAGTACTGAGCCCATGGTACCATGTACATACATACATACATACATACATACATACATACATACATACATACATACATACATACATACATACATACATGATTCAGGAAAAAACAACAAAGAATCGCAGAAACATGACTGTCGTGTGGCTGGACTATCAAAAAGCATTCGATAGTGTACCTCATGGGTGGATTGTTAAGGCTTTACAGTTAGCTAAAGTCCCACAACCATTGGTAGCTGCTGCTGAACGCCTGACCAAGAACTGGTACACCAGTTTGATCCTTAGAGGTGAGAAGGAGCAGGTTAAGACTGATAAGATACATTACCAGAAGGGCATCTTTCAGGGTGATAGCTTGTCAGTGCTACTCTTCGTTCTCTCACTGAATCCACTATCTTACCTACTCAGGAAACAAGGTCGACAAAGAAGTGGGACCAGAAGTATCTCCCATCTTTTCTTTGTTGATGACCTGAAGTTGTATGGGCCAAATATCAATGACATCAAGAAACAATTGGACCTCATTACACAATTTTCAACCGACATCAAAATGAAATTGGTGAGTCCAAGTGTGCATATTTGGCAGTAAAACGTGGAAGAGCTGTGCCCTCCTCTAGAAATCTAGAGATGAACGGCCTGACAATACAACCTCTGCAGTCAGGTGACAACTACAGATATCTTGGACAGGATGAGAATGTCAGATATGATGGACCCATAAATAAGGAGAGAACCAGAACTGAATACCTCAGAAGAGTAAAGAAAATATGGTCATCAGAACTGTCAGCATACAACAAATACATTGCCACAATACTTATGCTGTGCAATTCTAACGCCAACATTTGGCCTACTGAACTGGTCATTGCAAGAACTAAGTGAGATGGATGTTAGAACTCGAAAACTTCTCAGTGTTACTGGGAACTTTAACATCAATGGTGATGTGGATAGGCTATACTTCTCACGCAAGGAAGGTGGCCGGGGTCTAAAATCAATATTAACAACATATGAGACCCGGATAGTGACACTGAAGCAACACCTTCAACAGAGGAAAAAGGTTGGCAACCATCTTGCCCAGGTTTATGACCATGAAAAAAGAAATATCATTAGAATAGCGACTGATCTGGAGGAGAGATATGGAATAAAGCCCGATATAAATCTCTCACCCAGAGAAATCGGAAGATCCTATTCAATGTTCAAACAAGAAAAAAAATTGACCAATTTACAGAAAAAGTTGTGCATGGATACTTGAGGCGTAAAACACATACCATAGAGGGGATAAACCACTCAAAAAGCCTGGCATGGAGTTCCGACAAGTTTATGACATCACACCTTGAGGGATATCTCTATGCAATACAGGAACAAGAACTCCCTACCAAATATCTGCTGCACAAAAGAGGAGGGCCAGCAGCTGACAATAAATGTAGGCTATGTAAAACAAAGATCGAGGATGTAAGCCACATTGTTGCCAGCTGCGAAAGAATGTCATCTCGCTACTACCTCCCCATGAGACACGATGGGATAGCTAGAACCATCTGGAACGCACTTCGGAAAACAAAATCAACAACAAACGAGGAAGAATATATTGAGACAGATGGCACTAAGGAATACTGGTGGAACCTGAAAATAAAAACTGCCACCAAATTAAAGCACAACCGGCCTGATATTGTAGTTTGGGACCACACATTGAAAACGTGTTCTGTTGTGGAGATC
Organism: Eledone cirrhosa; assembly: GCA_964016885.1. Taxonomy (NCBI): domain Eukaryota; kingdom Metazoa; phylum Mollusca; class Cephalopoda; order Octopoda; family Eledonidae; genus Eledone; species Eledone cirrhosa. The sequence goes on from OZ024762.1 coordinate 27,337,682, forward strand.
AGCTGCCCACTTGATGTAAACGTTGTCAGAAAAATACAGGAGAAGGAGAACATCTACGGACCATTGATGAGGAGTTTACAAATCCAGTATCCAAGATACACCTTTAGCTTCATACCCATCATTATTGGTGCTACGGGTTATATACCAACCCGCTTGGACCAAAGTATGACTGAACTTGGATTTGCGGACAAAAAGCGCAGCTCATAATTCATAGTCTACAAATGGCTGCGATAGCTGGCACCTTCAAAATTTGCAAAACATTCTTGCGATTCAAGGGATGACAATTTCTTTTCTTTTACAACCTTGCCACCAGGAAGGTGGCCGGTCAAAAAATATACTCAAAATTAAGAGAAAGAGAAAACATACATACACACTCAACGCGATCAGTCGCATAATTTGGCGTGGGTGACTATTTATTAAATTTAAGATGAATACTATCTCCGACAGTAATGCCACAACTACAGTCATGTTGAATAACTGGTATTCTTCTAACTATATCTTCTGAAGACACCTTTTATTCGAATTCGTAGAGATATCCGACTAAATACATAATTCATTTTACAAGGATTTGCTACAAACAGCATGGCTGAACACAACATCAACAACAAAATTAAGGAAGTACCGAAGACAAATAACAAGGAAGGTAAACAAACTTTATTCAGTTGTAGCTACAGAAGAAACCGAAATTATAAATCGCATTTCTCTTGGAGTTGCGAACTTAATAATGATTTATTTATTTGTTATAAAATGGCAAAAAACAACCACTCCATTGTCTATATGAACAGAATGAAGCTACACTGGGACGAAATAAACCCAGAGCTAAATTATTTCACAGCGAAGCAATTACGCCAACAAGCGACGTTTGTTGAACGTAAAAATAAGATAAATATTATTAATTGTAAGTCCCCCACAACAAACATGTTATCAACAACACGTGCTACAGGTCACCATGCTACTAGACTTCCTAGCTGAAGAAGGTAGATGAGAGAAAAGTGCTTAATAAAAGATTCAGACGAAACCAAACATGAGTCTATAGAGATATGAAGGGCAAAATAATCAGCGTCACTGAGGCCCCATCCCAGAAAGACATAGATTCCTTTTGGAGCAAAATATGGGGTGAAAAGAAGAATTTCAACCAAGATGCAGTGTGGCTAAGCGAAATCCGAAAGAACTATTGCCCCTACACTACAAAAAAAACATACGAAATAAGTGAGGGTACCCTTGAGACTGGGATAGGAAAACTCCAAGATAAGAAAACACCAGGAAGAGACATGATTGTCGGCTACTGGTACAAAAAACTGATATTCTATCGGAGGTATCTTACTGATCTCTACCAACAAGTTCTTAAATGAGATACACTTATACCAGAATGGTTGACATTAGCACAAACGTTACTGGTCCCCAAGAACAAAGACACCCACTTGGCAAAAAACTACCGTCCCATTGCATGCCAGAACCTGATGTATAAGATGTATACAGCCTGCCTGAACTTATTCCTCCAAGATCACTGTCAAAATAATAACATCATCACAGATGAACAAGCAGCTGGAAAGAAAGGGGTTTGGGGATGTGCTGAACAACTCCTAATCAACAAAACTGCGATGTCGGAGGTGCGACAACTTAGGAGGAATATGGCTACAGTCTTGGATGATAGAGGCCCTCCAACTTGCTAAAGGCCCAGACATTATTGTCAGAGCCATAGAGAGGCTGTCTTCTTCTTGGGCTACTATCCTAAGGTTAAAGACAGAGAGGGAGGACTCTATTTTCATTGATAAAATAAAATATAGCAGGGGTATATTTCAGGGGGACAGTCTCTCTGTGATATTATTTATCTTGTCATTAAACCCCTTGTCCTTTCTGCTCGAGAAATGTGAGGGATACATCATTGGCTCACAGGAGGACAGAAATACGAACCTAACCCATAATTTCTTTGTGGACGATCTGAAACTCTACGCCAAGAACATGGATGGGATGAAGAAAAATCTTGACCTGGTTACAACGTTCTCAAAAGATATAGGAATGGAGTTTGGCCAAGATAAATGCTCATACATGACTGTAATGCGGGGAAAAACAACAACCCAATCTAGCAACATTGTCATCAATGGCCTAACTGTTTCACCGATATCTGATGAGGACTGCTAAAGATACCTGGGGATAGATGAGAACATATTCTATAATGGTATATGTAATAAAGAACGCGTAACCAGGGAATACTACACCCGATTAAGAAAGATCTGGTCATCGGAACTCTCTGCGCAAAACAAAACAATGGCTTACAATGTGTTTGCTGTGCCTGTCCTAACACCAACGTTTGGAATACTCAATTGGACGATAGACGAAATCCGAGCAGTTGATGTTGGAACTCGAAAAATACTAAACAACACCGGAAACTTCCACATCAACAGTGACATAGACCGCCTTTACTTGAAACGTAAGCAGGAAGGCAGAGGCCTAACATCAGTCCAGACAACATTTGAATGTCGCATCATATCTCTCCGACAACATCTACGAACCTCGAAGCGTAGGAGCCCGTTTCTCAAGCAAGTCTAGCTGCATGAAACAGATAAGATCATGAGAGTTGGGAAGGAACTGCTCGAGAGATATTGCCTGTATGATATTCAAAAACTCACACCCAGGAAAACGCTCAGCAGTATCGCAGTGAATCCATGGATGAAAAACTACATACTTATCAGCAAAAATGCATGCATGGATATGTTGCCAGGAAGCTCCAGAGTGAGAGTAATATAGATAAGGAAAATAGTCTACCTTGGACCAACAACTGCTATATTGGCTCCCACTTTGAGGGATATGCTTTTGCAATCCAAGAACAGGAGATTAACACGAAATACCTGATTCACAAAAGAGATAGGGATGCAGGCAAAACACCGAGATGTGATAACAAGTGCAGACTCTGCAGAACTAACATCGAGGATATCATCCATGTCATCAGCAGCTGTCCAAAGATGTCATCGCGGCACTATCTACCTTTGAGGCATGATGTAGTGGCCAAAACACTGTACAATGCAGTTCGTAAAAAAGATAGCCCCGATAATAAACACATTAAAAGCTACAGCAATATGGAAGACATCCATGTACATAATATGAAAGAGTACTGGTGGAATGTTCCAGTAAAAACCCCAATAAAATGCAGGCATAACAGACCAGATATTATGATATGGGACAGGGAGAAGAAAGCATACACAGTAGAGTAAATTAGCTGCCCAGCAGATGCCAATATAATATCAAAGATTAGTGAAAAGGAGAATATTTATGCAGAACTGATGAGAAATCTGCAGATACTCCACCCTGATTACACCTTCAGATTTATGCCTGTGATTATTGGGGCACTGGGGTATGTTAGTAGCTGCCTCAATACAAATCTTGAGAAGCTAGGCTTCACAGGAACAGAAAGAACACAACTAGTTAGGAAATTACAAGTACAATCCATTAATGGAACAGTAAAAATATGTAAAACATTCCAAAAATGTTGCATCTAATAACTGCAGATACACATGTACAGATGCAAAGCAAATACACATGCACACATACAACTCAAAACATACACATTCACACATACAATAACATCCATATCTACACATGCATGCATACATATATATCTACCTAGTTGATGTTGTGTACATTCCAATGAGAGAGTCTTGTGTCTATGTTAGAAACCGACTCTCTCTCTATTGGTAAAACTTTGTGAAATTATAAAACCAGAAGAACATACATACATATGTACCTACATCTGGAACGCACTTCGGAAAACAAAATTAAAAACAAACGAGGAAGAATATATTGAGACAGATGGCACTAAGGAATACTGGTGGGACCTGAAAATAAAAACTGCCACCAAATTAAAGCACAACGGGCCTGATAGTGTTGTTTGGGACCACACATTGAAAACGTGTTCTGTTGTGGAGATCAGCTGCCCACTTGATGTAAACGTTCTCAGGAGAAGGAGGACATCTACAGACCATTGATGAGGAGTTTACAAATCCAGTATCCAAGATACACCTTTAGCTTCTTACCCATCATTATTGGAGGTACGGGTTATATACCAACCCGCTTGGACCAAAGTATGACTGAACTTGGATTTGCGGACAAAGAGCGCAGCTCCCTAATTCATAGTCTACAATTGGCTGCGATAGCTGGCACCTTCAAAATTTGCAAAACATTCTTGCGATTCAAGGGATGACAATTTCTTTTCTTTTACAACTTTTCCACCAGGAAGGTGGCCGGTCAAAAATATACGCGAAATTAAGAGAAAGAGAGAACATACATACATACATACATAGATACATACATACATAC
>OZ024762.1:27356995-27389495 GCA_964016885.1 Eledone cirrhosa
TTTTCATCATTTCTAAATGTAGCAAAACAATTGATGGGTCAAATAGTAGTCGTTAGACATGCTCAACCAACCGTGACGCCTAAACCAATCAGCTTTAGTAATCTAGTGAAACCACACACCGATTGGTCGAAATACAGTTTGCAAAACTCAGCATTCTGTAACCCTTTTTACTGTATATTACAGTCGAAAATTGCAAACTTGACTGTCCCCACTGAATATGAACCTGAAGATTGCGAAAGCATGAAAGTACTTGTTCAATTAACACTTAACATTTAATATTCTATCATACTATTTCATTATAATACGATTATAGTTTTAAAGGATTGTAAATAAAACGAGTAAATCAGACAAGGTTGGAATTCCTTTTATTAATATAATCTTCTATACACAATCATACACACGCGTGTATATTTATATGTATATATATATATATATATACAGAGAAATCAATCGGCGACAGTCGAAATGGCAATCAGTATCCGACAGACAGACAAGACCGTGACATAATGGACAGACAAAAGAAATGAAGAAAGACAGACAAAATGTGAGATATGGAGAACAGAGATAGAGAGTGTGACAATAATGATAGCAGATAGAGTGAGTGAGACAGAGAGAGAGAGTCATAATGATGGCGGACAGAGTGGGTGAGAGAGACAGAGAGTGAGCGAGAGCGAGAGAGAAAGGAAGCGTGAGCGAGAGAGAGAAAGTCTGAGAGAGAGAGAGAGAGAGAGAGAGAGAGAGAGAGAGAGAGAGAGAGAGAGAGAACGAAAAGGTAATGAAACAATAATCATGGCGGATAGAGTAAGAGAGAGAGAGAGAGAGAGAACGAAAGGGTAATGAGACAATAATCATGGCGGATAGAGTAAGAGAGCGAGAGAGACTGAGAGAGACAGAGCGAGAGCGAGAGAGAGAGAGAGAGAGAGAGAGAGAGAGAGAGAGAGAGATAGCGGACAGAGTGAGTGAGAGAAACAGAGTGGGAGAGAGAAAGAGAAAACGAAGAGATAAAGAGACAATAATGATGGCGGACAGACGGACGGAGTGAACGAGAGAGTAAAAGTTGTAGCTAATCAGCTGAACAGAAAGTTATTGGCAGGTAATTAGACGTTAAACTGCAGAGGCTGGCAGTGATCAGCTTGCTGCTTGTCTATTTGGCAGTGATTAAAAGAATTACAATATATAAATAAATGCAAATTCTTCAAACTTTTAAGTTTGAAGAGATACATTGAAATCTGCGTAATGAAAGTGTAAGGGGAGAACAAACACGAAGGGTGGGGGTAGATAAGTTAAAATGTTTTAATGAACTTTAGGAAGGGGTGCGAAACGAAGGGTAGGGTTAGATATAATCGTTGTAATGGAAGAGAAGAAGGGAAGAGCAAAAATGAAGGGTCGACGGGGGTAGTGGGGGTAGATATGACCATTGTAATGAAAGTAAGGGGGAGGCACAAATATAGGGCGGACGGGGATAGATTGGTTTTCGTGTAGATAAGGGTGGAAGTAGATATAATGAAATTGAGAGAAGAACAAAAATGAAGGGCGGATTGGGGTGGATAAAGGTTGGGGTAGATATGATGGAATTGGAGGGGAGAGTAAAAACGTAGGAAAGGTCTTTGTTTAAGATAGGTAAAGTGATTGTAATGAAAGATGGTTGGGCGTGAAGAGGAGGGCAGATGGATTGGAGGGGGGATAAAATCATTTTAATGAAAATTTGTTGGAGAGAGGTGGGGGAGGAATAGTGATGAATGAAGAAGGTGGTGGGGTGTCGTCATGTTCGTGGTGGTGGTGGTGATGATGATGGTGGTGCTTGTGCTGGTGGTCTGGTAGTAGTGGTGGTACTGGTAGTGGTGGTAATGGTAGTGGTAGTGGTAATGGTGGTGGTGGTAGTGGTAGTGGTGGTGGTAGTGGTAATGGTGGTGGTGGTGGTGGTGGTGGTGGCGACAAATTAGAAATCATCACGATGAAAACGGTGTGGTGAAGAGATTGACGATACGAGACGGGACGGAGCGGGGCGGGGAGACAATTCAGTAACGAAGAAGGAAGGGGCGTGTGTGAGGAAGTTGGGTCGGGTGATGGGTTCGGGGAGGGATTTTCATTGAAACATAAGCGGAATGGAAACTGGAGAGGTGAGGAAAATAACGAAGAACGACGAGGCGTGTAGGGGGGGGGGGGACTTAGTTGGGTAGGTTGGGGAAGGATTTTCATTGAAATATAAGTGGAATGGAGGCCGGAGGGTTGGGGGAGAAAGAATCTAAAATGAAAGCCACTTGTCCAGTTATCGCTTGACCTCCAGATCAATTGCGCAAACGTGGAAACAAAATTGTGCCAATCGGATATTTACTAAGTGCACTTAAGGTTTATTGCTAAAGTCAAATTCCTCTCAAAGTAAATTTGCAGTAATTAGTATTAACACAAATTCTCCTTCTCTTCTTCCTGCTACCTGTCTAACTGTTCAGCTCTTTATATATCTACTTCTCTAATTGTCTAGCTCTCTATATATTTACCTGTCTAGCTGTCTAGCTCCTTTATATATGTCTCTATCTATCTACCTGTATTTCTATATATTTATCTATCTATCTATCTAACTTTCTAGCTCTCTTATCTATGTCTCTTATCTATCTACCTCTCAATCTATCTATCTTTCTATCTATCCATCTACCTGCTTTTTTATTTATCTATCTATTTATCTACCTATCTACCGGTCTCTTTGTTGATCTATCTATCTACCTGTCTTGCTATTTATACAACTACCAACACAAACACAAACATTACAAACAAAAATCTCGAAAACAAAACAACGACAACACTCCAAACACAAACACCTACAACAAAACGAAAACACACACACGAACAACAGACAAAAATGAACACAACACAAGAACATTACACATACATAAACAGTGAAAACAAAACTTTAATGGAAACTTTTTCGAACTGTGTACACAGACCCAATTTAAAGATGATTAGGGTCTCTACGGACACCTATAAGTCTTTAAAGAAAAACTTTCCTAAGGACCTGGGTAATCCCTGCGTTAAACCCATTAACCGTGTCCTTTTAAAATGTTTCCCCACCCCCACCCCAGACACCCCCACCCAGACACCCCCATCCCACCAGACACCCCATCTCCACCAAACATCTCCGTCCACACCCCGCCAGAAACCACCACACCACCAAACAACCCCTCCAACACCCCCATGGAAATTGTGCAGCCTGGTCCCTAGGAAACGAAGAGGTGAGTGATTTCTTTTCCTCTTCTTTTAACTTTTCAGCACCAACATGGCTAATATAAGAGTTGGATGTGTTAATGTACGCGGCCTGGGGATGCCCTGGAAACAGGGCAAACTCTTAAACGACCTCAGGCTGCACAGTATGGATGTAGTAGCCATTTGCGAGTCCAGGATCTACAGCGAGTGACAACTGGCCCCCAACTTCGACGACTTTGAGATCTACGCATCTCTCTGTCAGCCAGGAGGTGGGGTTGGGGTTGCCGTTTGCTGCGGAAACACCTGGACCTCGTAACACAGACGGTACATCTGAACCCAGAGGGTCGACTGGTGGGCCTAGACGTTGACGGTAGTGAAGGTGGACACCGCGGCCAGACTTCTTCAAACGTCTAGAGATTTTCTGGGAAATCCCGCTCCCTGTTGTTAGTGGGGGACTGGAATGGAATCCTAGATGCACGTTGGGACTATGTGGGAGCATGTCCCGATAGAGGGGGGTGTAACAGCCTCAAACAGTTAATCGGCCGATTTCAACTGGCCGATAGATATCGACTAGAGTTTCCAAATATGCCACTGTGGACGTGGACCAACCAGAGCGGAACATCTAGATCGTACTTAGATAGGTTTCTAGTTAGAGTTAGTGATAGTGACATGTTAAGCTGTCCACAAATGTTCATGGTTGCCTATTCATATCACAAACTAGTGACCTGCTTAGTCAACCTTGATAGAACCCATAGACAGGGACGCGGCTACTGGAAGCTGAACTTGTCGTTACCGACATGCAAAGCCTACAGTACACGGATTAGCACTTAGTTAAGCAGCACTTGACGGTGGCTTGTCAACAACAGATGGTGGTACTCTCTCAAGAGGGCAGTCAGATTAGACTCGATAGGTTTTAGTAAAGAATTAGTGTTAGATAGAAATAAGACCGAAAAGGAACTGGTAGATAAAGGAGTGGCAACGTGGCCAGCGTTCTAGCGACGAGAACGGCCTTGGACCAGCTCTTCGACGCAAAGCGCGAAAGGCGGCGTTATCAGGAGCAAAATAGGTGCTCTGGGAAACGAGGGAACCAAAGCTGTTAGCTGGGCTTGGGTGACAGAGGCGAAAAGTCCACGATTCGGTCTTTGAAGGACAAAGACGGACGCGTGATACGTGAGCCGAAGCACATGTGCGCCGCCTTTCAGCGGCACACTTTGCTCAACTGTTCGGGCAGGGCGGTGCGACGGGAGCGGCTATGGATTTCGGTCCATACCTCGACGGCCTGCCGCGACTCTCGGACAGCGAGGCGAAGTTCTGTGAAAGGCCGATTTCGGCCGCTGAGATAGGGGGCGCGCTGAGCCAATAAGGCAAACGCAAATCTCCAGTACTCGACGGTCTACCCTACGAATTTTACGTAACACTGCCGGACTTGTTCTCCGGTCTACTGCAACTGGCAGCAGAACAGGAGAATTCCCAGTTCTGTGACCAAGGAAGTAGTCACGTTAGTGAGGAAGGACGAGAATAAGGGGCATGACATAGGCAACTTCCGGCCCATAACTCTGCTAAACACAGAGTTACAGATTTTGGCCAAAGTGTTGGCAAAGAGGCTGGCGCTTGTCGTCAAAAACCTGGTGGGAAAAGCGCAGACATGCGCAATCCCGACTATGTCCATACACGACAACCTCCACCTCATGCGATACATCATAGAGAGGGTAGAGTGTAAACACGCGCTCAGGCTGCAGCACCTCCACGTATTCCTCACCGGACAACCGGTGTGGGCCACGTTCGTGAGGCGAGCCTTCCCACGACTCGTCTTGCTGACAGAGCTGCAGTCCTGGGTCAAGCAAAGATCGAGGAAAATGGGCGACTGCCACATCGAATGTGCTCAGGCACTCACAGTTCTCTGGCAAACGGACCAGGCGATTAGTTGAGACCCCACTTCGACATTCGATAGAGGTTTGGTCCGCAGCAAGTGCGACGACGTGCTCGGAGAAACTCTAGGCGTAGAGGAGGACGAACTGGCCAGTCTGTTCGGTAGGACCTTCCGCCCGGGACCGATGGACAACTTCCAAAAGTCCCTGGCCTGGCAGTGCTACCGAGTAGCGCTACCAGTTCGAGACAAGCTCTACAGACACGGGCGCCCGGGCAGGGACCCTTCGAAAAAGATCTGTCCGAGATGCGTGCGCGAGGAGGAAACCGTCGCGTACGCATTTGTACACTGCCCGGGCGTTACCGACCTGTGGGGCTATGTAGAACGACTATTGTCGCCGGTGGGACCAATCCAATTGACCACCGATTCCATTGTCATGATCAAACGTCCACCTTCCTTCAAACACGCAAGAGAGGCGGTTTTCCTATGTGTTATGGCTATGGTGAAAGAGGTTATATGGTGGACGAGGTTAAAAGGGCTGAGGTCAGACATCTTTCTCTCCAGCGAACAACTGATTCGTTTTTTCAAATATCATTTTGGAAGAAGAATCAGGATGGAGAGAGAGGTGCTGTACTCCAGCAAATCTTATAAAAGGTAGGTGAATGTGGCAAAGATGGCCCGAGTGGTTGGGCCTTCTCTCTATATAAGCCTGTAGGTTGAGAAAAAAGAGGAAGAGAGGAAGGGAGTACTCACTCTTGGTGCTCCTGGAAATGAGGGTTGTACATTTTTTCGGGGTTTGTACAACCCCTCTGTACCGCCTCCCCACTATTGGGGATTTCAATTGTTATTTGTTATTTTACTAATAGTTTTATGTTCATATACCTGTATGTAAACTCCCCATTTGTATTTGTCCCCTTCGTTTGTGCCCTTGTGGCTAATAAAGAAAGTTATCTATCTATCTATCTATCTGTTTATCTATCTATCTATCTCTTACGATGGACACATGTGCTGAGCTCGCTCGGTAAGTTTCGTTTAAATTTATCTGGAAATTGTAAACTGTAAACTTTCATTTTCGTACCATTTTGTAGAGGGGCCGCCAGGTCAAATTTTGATCTGGTCAGTCTCTCAAAATATTCTACACCTTTAGGCGAAATAGTGTTGTAAACATTTTATCTTTCGAAAAATTTAGAAAAATTTAGAAAAATCCTATTTTGAGAAAAATGGCTGAAGCATCTTCACCAACAATCAAAGAAAGAAAAGGGAAGTCATACTCACAGCTTCCCCCTGCCACTGTCACAGCAGCAGATGCCAAAGGCAGAGGTCAGCCAGAGGAAGAATTTTCTTCACCTGTTGACCGACAACTTGACGTAGCCACAACTATACAAGAAACTGAAAACAACAACAACAACGACAACAACAGCAACAATAAAGACAACAAAAACAACAACAACACAAACGTCACATATGTAGGAAACACTTCCTTTCGTAAAGAAAGGGAATTTCACACAACAAAAAATGAAAATAACAGCCCACAACAGACACCAAAAAATACAGAAAATGAAAAAATTGAAAACGCATCCAACAATACCAATGAAAAGGAAAAAAATGTCAACACAAACACCAAAGAAAATACAAACTACAGTGACAACAACAGCAAAATTTATTTTGCTGATACCGTAAAAAAAAACGGAAATATTTCAACTTTTGGATTTAACCAACGCGAAACAAAAGTTGGAAGATGCTAAACAATATGTGACTTTTGGACCCAATAGGTCATTTAGCATAAATTCACCACAAGAACTAAGGAGAGAAAATGCCCTGAACACGGTGGTTTTCAGGACAATCTCAAATGCATCAAAAAAACCAGCTCAACTATCTCAGAGTGAGATTGAGCTAGTATTAAGGAACCACATGGATAACATTGCTATTAGTGGGGGACTGGAATGGTATCCTAGATGCACGCTGGGATTACGTAGGGGCCTGTCCCGATAGAGAGGGGTGCAATAGCCCTGGCCCGATAGAGAGGGGTGCAATAGCCTCAAAGGGTTAATCGGTCGATTTGACCTGGCCGATAGATATCGACTAGATTTTCCGACTGCGCCAACCTGGACTTGGGCAAATCGTAGCGGATCATCTAGGTCGTACCTAGATAGGTTCTTAGTTAGAATTAAGGATAAGGACTTTTTAAGTTGTCCAAAAATGCGCATGGTTGGCTATTCAGACCACAAGTTAGTTACCTGCATGGTCAACCTTGACAGAACTCATACACAGGGACCCGGTTACTGGAAGCTCAACTTGTCCTTACCGGCAAGTAAGGCTAACAGGAACCGGATTAGCACTTTAGTTAAGGAGCGGTTGACGGGCGCCATCGTCAACAGCAGGTAGTGGGGATCTCTCAAAAGAGAGATTAGAGTAGTCTCTATAGAATTTAGTAAGGAGTTAGCCTCTAATAGAAACAGGAAGGAAAGGAAGTTGGTAGATAGTGTAGTAGAGGCAATTAGAAGCGGCGACGTGGCCAGAGTGCTAGCGTCGAGAACGGCCCTGGGCCAGTTCTTCGACGCGAAACACGAAGGCTGCATCGTCCGAAGCAAAATACGTGCTCTGGGAAACGAGGGGACCAAAGCTGTTAGCTGGGCCCGGGTGACAGAAGCCAAAAGAGGGCGCAGATCCACTATCCGGTCTTTGCGAGACCAGGATGGACGGGTGATCCTTGAACCTAAGCAGATGTGCGAGGCTTTTCAAAAGCACTTTGCCGGATTGTTCGGAAGGGGCGGGGGGCCGGTTGGGGATGTGGACTTCGGTCCATACCTCGACGGCCTGTCGCGTCTCTCGGACAATGAGGCGAAGTCCTGCGAGGAGCCGATTTCAGCCGCTGAGATAGAGGACATGCTGAGCCAATGCGGCAAACGAAAATCCCCGGGTCTCGATGGTCTTCCATACGAACTATATCTAGCTATGCCGGACTTGTTCCCCGATCTCCTCGAGGCGGTCTACTGCAACTGGCAACGGAATGGGAGAATTCCCTGTGCTGTGACCAAGGGCGTAGTCCACGCTAGTGAGGAAGGACGAGAACAAGGGGGACGATATAAATAATTTCAGGCCCATAACTCTGCTAAATACAGAGTTACAGATTTTGGCCAAGGTGCTAGCAAAGAGGTTGGCGCTTGTCGTGGGCAACCTGGTGGGAGATGCGCAGACATGTGCTATCCCTCCAGGTCCATCCACGACAACCTCCACCTCATGCGATACATCATAGAGAGGGTTGGGAACGAACCCGGCTTTGATGGGGCCCTGATCAACTTGGATCAATCTAAGGCATTCGATAGGGTCGACCATGGTTACCTGGATGCGGTGCTAGCAGCGGCAGGCTTCGGACCCGTTTTCAGGGGCTGGATCAATGCCATGCACAGCAGCCGCATCTGCTCTAGGGTCAAGGTGAACGGCTACCTCTCGGAGCCGTTCTAGGGTCAAGGTGAACGGCTACCTCTCGGAGCCGTTCGAAATCGCGCGGTCCATCCGACAGGGGTGCCCTCTCTCCTCCCTTCTGTATGTAATGACTCTAGAGCCACTGTTGCGGAAGTTGGAGTTGTTGCAGGGCATCCCGTTGGAACTGGGATTGCGGAAAGCGGTGTCAGCCTACGCCGATGACGTAACAGTGATGGTGTCGACGGCCTCGGAAATCGGGGCGATCGGCACCTTACTGGAGGAGTACGAAAGGTTTACAGGGGCTAAGCTGAACCGGGACAAATCGATCGGTCTGCAACTCGGCACGTGGAGGGGCAGATCGATGCCCTCCAGTGGCGTCGTCGGGCGCTGGACGGAGGGCCCGGTGAAGCTGCTCGTGGTCTGGTTCGGACCAGACCTCCAGGTGGAGAAGAACTGGGGTGAGGTAACGAACAGGGTGTTTGCACTGACCCAGAAGTGGGCCGAGTGCAAAATGTCCCTGAAAGGTCGGGCGGAGGTGGCGAACACTTATATAGCGTCCGTCATCTACTACCGCTTGACCGTTGTGCCTTGCCCAAGGGAAACGCTCGCCAAAATGGAGCGCGCACTCTTCCAATTCCTTTGGAAGAAGCGGGCTCCTATGGTGAGGAGATCCATCTGCTGTTAAGGCTACGGCACCTTCAGGTATTCCTCTCCGGTCACCCGGTGTGGGCCCCGTTTGTGAGGCAAGCCTTTCCCAGACTCGTCTCACTCACCGAGCTGCAATCCTGGGTCAAGCAAAGACCGAGAAAACTAGGCGCCTGGCACACCGAGTGTGCCCAGGCGCTAACGGCTCTCTGGCAGGCGGACCCGGCTGTCAGTGGAGAATCCACCTCGTCATTCTATAGAGGGCTGGTGGTTAGCAGGTGCGACGACGCCCTCGGAGAAGCCCTAAGCATGGAGGAAGACGAACTGGCCAACCTGTTCGGTAGGACATTCAGCCCGGGACCCATGGATAACTTCCAGAGGTCCCTGACCTGGCAATGCTACAGAAGGGCTCTGCCCGTTCGAGAAAGGCTCTCTACAGACACGGGCGCCCGTGTAGGGACCCCTCGAAAAAGATCTGTCCCAGATGCGTGTGCGACGAGGAAACCGTTGCACACGCATTGGTACACTGCTCGGGCATTGCCGATCTGTGAGGCTATGTCGAACATCTGCTGTGAAGGGTGGGACCGATCCGGTTGACCACCGAGTCTATTGTAACGATCAAGCCGCCTCCCCTCTTCAAAAACGAAGGAGAGGCGGTGTTTCTGTGCGTAATAGCCATGGCGAAAGAGGTTGTATGGTGGACGCGTCTGAAAGGACTGAGGTCAGACACCTTTTTCTCTGGCCAACAACTGGTCCGTTTCTTCCGATATCATTTCGGAAGAAGGATCAGGATGGAGAGAGAGGTGCTGCACCACAGCCGTTTTTATGAAAGATGGGTGAAAGTGGCGAGAATGGCCCGTGTGAATGGGCCTTCACTCTACATCAGACTATAAGTGAGGAAGATGAAAGACCAAGGGAGCACCCCTTCTCTGTGCTCCTGAGGAAAAGGGTTGCACACTTTTTTTCGGGGGTGTGTGCGACCCCCCAAGGCGCCTCCTCTCTATTGAGGATTTTGTTATAAATTTTATTCTGTTACATTTTATTTTATTTTTATATTTTGTTATTGCCTCATCCTTATTGGGGACGCCTTGTTTTGTAAACTCCCCCCTTTGTACTTGTCCCACTTTTTGATGCCCTGGTGGCAAATAAAAGAAACATATCTATCTATCTATCTATCTATTCCAGCATATCCATCTCTCTATCTGCCTGCCGCGTGGAACGCTGGTAAGCTTTTTTGTAAATTTCTATACAAAAAACTGAACTAATTGTTTGAAAACACATTTCATTTTGTAGACTAACCCCCAAGCTGAATTACCAGCTGGATGGTAATCCCATTTTTCGCCCCTTTAGGGGCGAACATTTAATTTAAAAATTGTTTTAAAAAATCAAATTTTGCCGACTATAAAATATAACTCAGAAAGAACGCCGGAGAACATTTACAGAGAGAAGAGAGGTAGAAAGGCAGATACGACTGTCAACAAAGAAAAAATAAGATCGCCACTTGAACATTTTAAATTTTCTATCTTCGAAGCAGAGAAAATTAACACACAACATACACAGGAAAACACAGTAATTAAACCTATTAATATACATACGCATGAAAAATCCAACAACAACAACTACAGATAAAATTTCACCTCATCAAGAAATTGCGATTTCCAACACCGAGGCTAACAACGATAACAACAACAATAACAACACCAGAAAAAATGTCTTTCGCTGAAACAATGAACAAAAAACAAGATTTTATAAATCTTGACATCTCCAATGCAAGAGATATGCTCCAGCAAGGGAGAAAATTTGTAACTTTCGAAGACAAGGGTGGGTTTAGAATCAACACGCCCCTCGAAATAAAAGAAGAGACAGTTCGAAGTAGAGTGAACTTCAGGACTGTCTCAAACACAACGTGAAAGACAATATTTGTGAGTCAAGAAAATATTTGTTCGCCGGAGAGAAAGATGTCTGACCTCAGCCCTTTTAACCTCTTTCACCATAACCATAGAAAATATTGACTTTCTTCAACAAGGAAAACAGTACGGAAGTATTTCCGTACTGTTTAGAAGGGAGGCACTCGCCCAAAAACATTCTGTGACACCAATGGTGTCAAAAGCATTCACCTTTTACCCTACGTACATGGGAAAAAGGACACAACAAATAAAAATAAAAAATATACCACCAAACATTAACATCTGGTGGATCTTGGCTGGCTTCGTGGAGCCAGAGACTGATGCTATTCTTTCAATACGAAAGTCTATTAGACAAAGGTGGGCGGGTACTGATTTGGAGATTCTGATGCAGATGAGGCCGGAGAGAATCTCCAAAATACCTAAAAAAGATAAACATTTCGGTGGAGGGGTGTAAACCTCATTGCTTTCGCTGTGGTAGCACAGCACACCTAAAGGACTGCTGTCCTTCACAAACAGACCAGAACAACATCATTAAAACAAATATTACCAACACGAACACCAAAACAACCACCACCACAAGTACAACAACAGACGAAACGAGCAAACACACCAAAACAAACAGCCACTCAACGAAGGTGGAGACGGAGGGCAAAACTTTCGTCAAAGCAGAATCATCTCCACACATAAAACTAATAATGGTTACGATAGAAACCTATCAGAAATTGAAAGGACCGTTTTCGCAGGATGTTGGCAACCCCTGTCAAAACCCTATTAACCGCGTCTTATTAAAATGTTTCCCCACCCCACCCAACACCCCCATCAGAACTGAAATGGAGATTGAACAACCCGATCTCCAGGAAGCAAAAAGGTAAGTGCACCTTTTCGTCCTTTTCGCCAATTCTTCGTGTCGTTGCCGTCACGTAAAGCTTACAGTGAACGGATAAGTAGACTAGACAAGCAACAGTTAACGGGAGCCATCGTCAACAATAGATGGTGGTACTCTCTCAAGAAAGCAATTAGAATAGAATCGATTGAGTTTAGCAGAGAGTTAGCCTTAAAGAAAAACAAAATAGAAAGAGAACTAGTAGCCAAGATAGAGGAGACACTTAGATGTGGCAACGCGGCTAGAGTGTTAGCGTCGAGAACGGCACTGGACCAGTTCTTCGATGCCAAACACGAAGGCTGCGTGGTCAGGAGCAAAACACGTGCTCTAGGAAACGAAGGAGCGAAGTTGTCAGCTGGGCCCGGGTGGCGGAGGCAAAAAGTGGCAAAAAGTCAACGATTCGGTCTTTGAAAGACCAAAACGGACGCGTGCTACTTGACCCCAAGTAAATGTGCGCGGCCTTTCAGCAGCACTTTGCGCGACTGTTTGAGCAGATCGACGCTGAGCCGAACGGGGCAATGGACTTTAGTTCATACCTCGACGGCCTGCCGCGTCTCTCGGACACGGACGCCGAGTTCTGCGAAAGACCGATCACAGCACTAGGCCGCTGCGGGAAACGCAAGTCACCCGGTCTAGATGGTCTATCCTATGAGTTTTACACAGGCATGCCGGACTAGTTCTCTGGCGTCCTCGAAGCCGTCTACTGCAATTGGCAGCAGAACGGGAGAATTCCCAGTTCTGCAGGTAACGGCGTAGTAACGCTGATCAGGAAAGACGAGAACAAGGGGGACGAAATTAACAATTTCCGGCCCATAACTCTGCTCAACACAGAGTTAATGATTTTGGCCAAGGTGCTAGCGACGGGGCTGGCGCTTTTCGTCGAGAACCTGGTAGGGAAAGCGCAAACGTGTGCAATCCCGACCAGGTCCATACACGACAAACTCCGCCTCATGTGAAACATCATAGAAAGGGTGGGTAGTAAACCCGGCTTCGGTGGGGCTCTGATCAATTTGGATCAGTCTAAGGCATTCGATAGAATCGACCATCGATGCTTGGAAGCGGTTCTCAAGGCGTCCGGTTTCAGTCCCGTTTTCAGAGGCTGGATCGAGGCAATGCACACCAGCATCTGCTCGAGGGTCAAGGTGAACGGCTACCTATCGGAGCCGTTTGCAATCCCGCGTTCCATTCGACAGGGATGCCCTCTCTCCTCCATTCTGTATGTATTGACTCTAGAGCCACTACTGCGGAAATTTGAGCTGTTGCAGGGCATCTCTCTAGAACCGGGACTGCGCAAAGCGACGTCGGCTTATACCGACGACGTGACGGTAATGGTGTTGAGCACCTCGAAAATCGGGGTGATCGGCAACCTACTGAAAGAATACGAAACGCTGACGGGAGCAAAACTAAATCCGGACAAGTCTTTCGGTTTACAACTCGTTACGTGGAGAGGCAAACCGATGACGTCCGACAGTGTCTTTGGACGCTGGAAGAACGGACCGGTCAAATTGCTCGGGGTCTCGTTCGGTCCAGATAGCCAGGTGAAGAAAAATCGGAACGTGATCACTGCCAAGGTGTTTGCGCTCATTCAGAAGTGGGCAGAGTGCAAACTGTCCTTGAAAGGTCGAGCGGAGGTGGCGAACACTTTCATAGCGTCCGTCATCTACTACCGCTTGACTGTCGTGCCTTGTCCCCGTGAACACCTCGCCAAGATGGAACGCATGCTCTTCCAGTTTCTGTGGAAGAAGCAGGGTCCGCTGGTGAGGAGATCCGTCTGCTGTCAGCACCCTTCCAACGGAGGGCTGGGAATGCCGTGACTGATGAAACGCAAACATGCGCTGAGGCTACGGCAACTCCAGGTATTCCTCACCGACCCCCAACCGGTGTGGGCGGCGTTTGTGAGACAGGCTTTCCCGCAGCTCGTATCGCTGACGGAGCTGCAGTCCTTGGTCAAGAAAAGACCGAAAACGATGGGCGCTTGGCACATTGGATGAGCTCAGGCGCTCACAGTCCTCTGGTAAGCGGGTGCAGCAATCAGTGGAGACTCCACTTCGCTATTCTATAGAAGGATTGTACGTTACAAGGGCGACGACGTGCTCAGAGAGACTCTAGGCGTCGAAGACGATGAGCTCACTAGTCTGATTGGTAGGACTTTCTGCCCGGGACCTATGGACAACTTCCAAAGGACCCTGGCCTGGCAGTGCTACCGAGGAGCTCTACCAGTTCGTGACAAGATCTACAGGCACGGACACCCCGGCAGGGATCCTTCCAAGAGGATGTGTCCAAGATGCGCGCAGGACATTAAAACCGTCCTGCAGGCAATTGTACACTGCCTGGGCGTAACCGACCTGTGGAACTATGCAGAACAACTGCTGTCGCCTATGGGATAAATCCAGTTGACTGCCGAGTCCATAGTAAGGAACAAACCACCATCCTCTTTCAAAAACGAAAGAGAGGCGGTTTTTCTTTATACAGTCGCTATGGTGAAAGAGGTTATATGGTGGACGAGATTGAGAGGACTGAGGGCAGATGCCTTTCTCACCGGACAACAATTGATTCCCTTCTTTTCGTATCACTTTACAAGGAGAATCAGAGTGGAGAGAGAAGCACTGCACACCAGTAAATTTACTGAAAGGTGGGTGAATGAAAATGGCCCGAGTGATTAGGCCTTCTCTGTTTATAAGCCTGTAGGTTAAAGAACAGAGTAAAAGGAAGAAAGGAGCACTTGCACAACACGCTCCTGAAGTTGAGGGTTGTTCTATCGACGGGGTATTAAACAACCCATTTCGTTTCCCCCGTATTGGGGATTTCGATTGTTATAATTGTTTGTTTTATATTTTTTGCACGACTGTATGTAAAATCCCCGGCATGTCTTTGTAATGTCCCCTTTTCTTGTGCACCTTGTGGCAAATAAAGGAATCTATCTATATATCTTGGCAAATGAAGAAAGATATTTATTTAATTATATGTCTGCCTATCTATCTAGTTGTCTTTCTATGTATTTATTTAGCTATATATCTGTCAGTTTATGTAAATGTTTATGTCTCTCTCTGTGTATATATACTCGTGTATATAACCATATAAGTACTCGTGTATATAACCATATATATACACTCGTATCTAAATATATATATACATATATTTCACCATTAATCGATCAGTAAACCACAATAGCCAAATACGGATTTTCAACAAGGGAGAAGATCTAACTATCTGTGTTTACACACCAAATTCAAATCTGCGAATGACTAACAGCACGTGTCGTATTTTTTAAAAATGCACATATCGTACCAGCTTCATCCCAGTGGCGTGAATAGAGTTATCGACAACTAGAAATAGCAGCTGAGTCCTTTCAACTGAGTTGAAACCGGGATTTGGCTACTGTGGTTTAACGATCGATTAATGGTGAAATATATTTCTTTAATGAAATATATACAAGGAAGATTAATCAATTTATAAGGTATCTATTTTTAAAGTTCTAGTTAAAATTTAATTAGTTCCCTACCTAGCTATGTGTGCTTACACACTTTTACAAATTATTCCCTGTGATTGTTTCATATGTCTATTTTAGATATATATATATATGTCAATCAATTTCTAGTTAATATAAAATGCTCGGATCTATTCATTGGAATCTTGGAGCATATTCTACAGTGGATATGGCGCATGTATCTCCGACATAACACCCTTAATTTAATTTTGGATATATACACCGCCCCTTAATTATAGAGCTAACTCAGTTGAAAGGACTCAGCTGCTATTTCTAGTTGTCGATAACCATATATACATATATACATATATATATATATATATATATATATATATATATATATATATATATATATATATATATATATAAATGAAAAAGATGAAACGAAATTTCATTTCCCACTCTTAGTACGGCTGTTACTTAAATATAAGTATGTACACGTACATACATATATGTATACAGACGTACAGTAGTATGTATATATATACATACATGCACACATATATATATGTACGTATGGATTCACCGAACATTTATTATAATGCTCGGTGTGTTTGCAAACAAACATCCCGTATTAAGCCGCAGTGTCTAGCAACCATCGTTGCTCGTTTGTTCAACATTGACAAAGGAACGCTGTTCTAGTTTCAAGCTTATTAGGTATCGTCACAAACACACCGAGCATTATAATAAATGTTCGGTGAATCCATACGTACATATATGTATGTGTGCATGTATGTATATATATATACATACTACTGTACGTCTATATACATATATATATGTACGTGTACATACTTATATATATATATATATATATATATATATATATGTATGTATATATATATATATATATATATATATATGTATATATATATGTATATATATATATATATATATATATATATATGTATATATATATATGTATATATATATATATATATTTATATATATATATATAAATATAGATATATATATACATATATATATATATACATATATATATATATATATATATATACATATATATATACATATATATATATATATATGTATATATATATATATAAATATAGATATATATATATGTATATATGTATATATATATATATATATATATATATATATATATATATATATATAGATAGATAGATAGATAGATATAGATATATAGATATATTCTTTAGGTTTGTTGGTTCACCACTGGATAGAATATTGGTCATTCCGTATGGTCAATCTTGGTGTAATATTGTGGAGAGTACTCAACGCAGTGCAGTTCACCCGTCTTCGTTTGTGTAGTTGGTGGTGCGAATACGGTGTTAATTATAAATAAAATAAAATAACAGGAGGCTGGACTGGTGTAAATCCTTGAAAGGTTTATTATACTATGATCATTTCAGTGACCGGGTTCCATATGAATCCGGTGATATCATCAAGTATTGGAATATAACAAAGGAATATGTAAAAAACCATGGGTCCGAAAAATCAGAGACAGAGACAAAGAGGACGACTGACCAACTAGCTGCCTTTACCTCAGCCAGGCGCCCTCAAAATGGTGGCAACTGAATCCACTAATGGCCATCTGGTGAGAGGACGAAGGCTTATAATGCACTACCACCTCTCCGTCAAAGAAAAAGGGGAAGAAAGAAAGGAAGAAAGAAGTCAGCGTAAAGGTGACACTACATTCATGCTAGAAAATGCCGCGAAAAAAATGCTACTCGAAATAATCTATAATGGGTGTCTGTATGGTCTAATGTGTGAGCCGAAGATTGGAACGTTAAACTTATGTTGCGAGTTATAGGATGAAATTAAATTGAATTAAAAATATTAAATTGCAAAATGATAAATTGAAAAATATATTATTAGAAAATTAAAGGTTAAGGTAGCGAGATTTATTTAATGAACTTACAGAGAGATTCTTATATGAAAAAGTTAATCTCGATAAGATATCAGGATGGGATATAGAGTAAAGATTTCGATTGTGAGTCCCAGCCAGCACCCCCCAACCACGAGTCAGCCAGTTTCGAGTGGTATCGTCCAGCGAAAGAAATGGAAATTAACTTTTCCGAGTACTTTAGGAACGTAGCTACTTTAGGCCCCGAGAGTGCTAGCGGGAGGTCTACAATTTCGACAGGCCATCGTCCATACCACACGAATATTATTAATTCACACATGAGGGGATTATTTATGTGCCTGTGGAGGCATGATACAGCTAATAGTTATGCCTAAACCTGGAGTTTATAGGTATAAGTATAATATGGCGGCCAAAATAGGCGGCGCGGTGGGACAGGAGCAAAGCATCCGCTCCGAGTAATTTCGTTTACCGAAAGAGAGGAAATTTATTTTTCCGAGCACTCAAGGAAGGCTGAACTTTCCGAGTGCCCAGCACGCAGCCGGGAAAAGCCACCACATAAGTCGAAGGTAGCAACCCAATGAAAAGTGCAAATAGACCAAAATTATTTTAAAGTCCCAGTTAGTCCGGGTTATAAGTAGTGTGGTTCTTAGGTGGGTAGGGGGCTATGAAAGGTGCATAATGACCTGAGTAAGGAAAGTTAAAAAAAAATAATAAAGGCAGGATACAAAGATAAAATACAAATATAAAGATAGAATACATTGATAAAATAATTTTAAAAAAATACATTAATAAAATAATAAAAAAATTAATAAAGGTAAATAACTAGGGACGTAGAAAGACGGAAGTATATAAGAACGTATCGGAGGAATCACAGTGTAGGGGAAATACAATATAGATCAAGTTGTAGTAAGATAATACAGGTTGTACATATAGATATAGAGGATGGAGGAGATGGAATGTTAACCTAGTGTAAAGTTCGGGTCTCCGAATTCAGTGTGAGTCACAAAAAAAGTCCTGATGTATAGAGTAGAGAATTCAGTCAATACAATACATGTTTTAGTATAATACGTACAGTTTTGTTGGAATCGGAATCATCCTGACAAGGAAGTAGTATCAGGTGGCGGTAGATAAAGCACAGAACAGCCAAAATCCGAATGGTAAGTAGATCAGTTAATCCCATGCTGGTAATTGAAATGATCATAGTATAATAAACCTTTCAAGTATTTACACAAGTCCAGCCTCCTGTTATTTTATTTTATTTATATATATATATATATATATATATATATATATATATATATATATATATATATATATATATATATATATATATATGTATATACATATATACATATATATATATATACATATATATATATATACATATATATATACATATATATATATATATATATATATAGGTAACTCTCTCTTGTGTTGTTATTTTTATTTTATCCTTTATACTCTTCCCTTCTTTCTTCTACACATTTACACATCTTTACACACCACGCATCTCAACGTACACCCACTTACATATTTCTCTCCACCACCGGATCTTGTTACCCGGAGATTTACCCATTTGCATTGTCGAGGCTTCCAAACGACTTAAAGATATTTATTTATTATTCCACAATGCTTCAAGCAAACTTCAATACTCTCTTATCCTTACACCTGAGCCAGGAATTGTTTGCATCCGTAAGGGAACTGTTTAGACTGTCGGAGAAATGGGCCAACGCTGGCTGTCAAATTATTTTCCTGAAACGCTGCCTAAAAAAACGATGTCATCCCCAACACCATCAGGAACATCCGCTTACCAGTAAGCCTACGTACACCAGCTTTCCAAAACACCACTAACCGCATACATCGCACGTGTATTAAACAGATCCTGAGACATCTCAACCGCCAATTACACATCCATAAGCGGACACTCTCAGAGCGGACACATCGACTGCCAATAGCACCCGGGGACTTGCTCCTGAAAATCACTAAAGCAATCGACCAGTGCTACCACTCCAGAGTCCAATACGAGAAAAAACGGCTCAAGCGAAAATATGAGTGGATCTTGTCGAAACGCCACAACAGGAACATCGACACTAACGAACAGACGGACCAGAACCACGTGGGAAACAACAACTTAACAACCGCCACCGCCGCATCCACCAACACCGAGCGATACCTCAACGATGCGACGCACCTGGTCACCGACCTAACCGGCACTCTCACGAGCGACGAGCTGAAACTCCTACACCTCGGACCCAAGTTCATCGTCTCACAACGTCTCGACGACAGACTCAAACTCAACATCGAGGCCAACTTTTGTCGAGCCGCTTACCAACTTAAATGGGTGACCGCCATCAACAGCGCCACAGAAAATAACAGCGCCCACGCAACCCACACCAAGTTCCCCACTTACCACCCCGACAACCCACTCCACCCCCCACCCAGCAAACACGAACTCGACACTAAACTCATCAGGCTAAAACACTCCGTCTCGGATATACTTCACAAACACACACACGCACAACACATAACCTCACCAAATCTCAACTCACCACTCTCTCCAACCTAAAATCGAAGAACCTCATCTATCTCCCCTCCGACAAGGGAAAAGAATTCTGCGTCATCAGCAGAGAGGCCTACAACACCTTGGCCCTCCAACACCTCGACGATGACAACCTCTACTCCAAGGTCACGGGAATCACTCCCGCTCAGATAGAAGAGCACATCAACGCCGCCTGGACCAACATCTGCGACCGGCGGAAGCTCCCGAAGAAGCTGAGATACAACCTCCTCACGAGGAACAGCAGACTACCCGCCTTCTACCACCTCGTGAAAACACACAAACAGGGACCCGACCTGAAGATCAGGCCCATCGTATCGAGCGTGGAGGGACCACTCTACAAAATTTCATGGCTCCTAGCCAGAATACTCAAACCCATCTTAGACACCTTGCCGGGACACGTTAACAGCTCCGAGGAGGTGTTGAAGCGCCTGCATCAAATGGATCCCGACACCAGAAGGAATAACAGATATGCCTTCAGCCTTGATGTAGTCGCTCTCTACACCTCGGTCCCGGCACTCCCGGTCGTCAATATACTGATGGAACGCGTCCAATCCACCGACTTACACTGCTTCGAGCTCACCACCACTGACATCAACCATCTCCTATCCATCGTCGTCGACAACACCTACTTCGGATTCCTTGACCAAACATACCAACAAACCGCGGGATTGCCCATGGGATCAAGCCTATCAGGTGTGCTAGCGATCTCTTACATGGACAACCTCGAACGCAAGGCACTCAACGCCTGCCACCCCAACGCCGTAGCCTTTTTCTCAAGGTACGTGGACGATATCCTCATCCTCACAACTTCCCAAGACACGGCGAACAGAATCTATGAGACGTTCAACAACACAGACGAGAACATTGACTTCAGTGTTGAACACCCCAACGAAGACGGGTCACTTGCCCTCCTCGACATCCGAATCAACATCACGGAACAGGGAAGGATCCACTGCAACTTCTACCGAAAGGCAGCCTGCAGGGACCTGTTCGTTCACTACAAGTCCACCCTCCCTAACAGTGCCAAAAGAGGATACATCACGAACGAGATCGCGCGAATCAAAAACAGATGCAGCGATCCCGCGAGTGGTGTCACTCATACCAAGCGATTCCTCGAGGTGCTGGAGACGAACGGGTACCCTACCTCGATCACAGAGAGAATAGGAGACACCAGACACAAGAGACAGAGAGGCACCCAAAGCAAGTGCTTCCTTAAAATTCCACATCTGGGCGAGAATACCACCAACGCTATCCGCAAGGCTACACGGAGGGAGGGCCTCGACATCCACCTGGCCCACTCGGGCCCCTCCCTGCGAAGATGCCTCTCCAAGAAACCCGGGATATATAGTGACGCATGCTCCCTCAGAGACTGCCCGATACGCCATGCGAACTGTTGCCTACGCACATACGTCGTGTATAAGATAGAATGTGACAGGTGCAACCAATACTACATAGGTAGCACAATCCGACCTTTGCACATCCGGATCAAGGAACACACTAAAACCAAGGCCTCGTCTTTCCGGAAACACATAGACAAATGCGGAAACAAAGACGGAAGGCCCATTGTCACAATTCTAGCGACTGAAAGAAACGTCGGCACGTTACGTATCAAGGAAGCACTTGTTATCAAACGCCTGCAACCGCAAATAAACAACCGATTAGAGAGAAGCGAAATGAGATGGCTGGTTTAAGTTAACAAACGATGTAGCAACACGCAACACACGCACACACAAACGAGACAACTACACACACACACACACACACAGTAGCATTCCACCATACGAACATACTACACTGCCAATACAGAGGAACAAGGCAACTACACACGCACACACACACACACACACACACACACACACACACTCAAGCGAGACAACAACACACGCACACACACACACAGTAACATTTAACAAACAGGCAGAGAATGGACTGACAGCTAGCGCCACCCCACTCCCTCATTCGGCCGCTGACCTCTGCTCGACCGACCCCATTTCACGCGCACGCGCGATCTGCCGAATACCTCAGATATTCAAAACAACAAACAGCGGAGGACGCGTTTCGCACCTGTCCGACAGACAACCTTTACCCCGGAAAAAAAAAACCCAGTTGATGGATGTGAATCCGAAATATATAGGGACAATTAAATCTCTCCCAAGGTAACTCTCTCTTGTGTTGTTATTTTTATTTTATCCTTTATACTCTTCCCTTCTTTCTTCTACACATTTACACATCTTTACACACCACTCATCTCAACGTACACCCACTTACATCTCTCTCTCCACCACCTGATCTTGTTACCCGGAGATTTACCCATTTGCATGGTCGAGGCTTCCAAACGACTTAAAGATATTTATTTATTATTCCACAATGCTTCAAGCAAACTTCAATACTCTCTTATATATATATATATATATATAAACGAAGGAAATGTGGTAAGGAACCAGGTGGACCATAACGCACCAAAGTACTCAATACTTAGGGTAGTAGAGTGGGTTCCTATATATATATATATATATATATATATATATATATATATATATATATATATATATTTGCTCTACGGTTCTTACATATTTTATATATATTTATCCTTATCGAGCCCTCTTTGGATTTTAGTCTTCAAATTTAATATTATTACTATATATATAAAATGAGGTAAATATCTCTCTGATGAACTTTACTTTTCCGTTAGAAATTCTCTGAATTTCTAATCTTTTGTATATATATATATATACTCGTGTATATATATATATACTCGTGTATATATATATATATACTCGTGTATATAACCATAATTGCAGTAGACACAATGACGTGAGCTTTAGGTGTGGTTTAAAAATAAGTTAACTGGCGTAGCTATATGTATATGTAGTTATGTGTTTATGTGTGTGCGTGTGTGTGCCCGTGTGTATGTGTGTGTCTATGCGCGCTCGTGTATGTGTGTATGTACATTCATGTATATGTGTGTGTATAAGCTCGTGTATGAGTGTGCATATATGCACACTCATACACGAGCGTGTATAGACACATACACATACACGAGCGTGCATACACACACTTACACGAGCCTGCATATACACATACACAAGTGGGCATATACACACATACATAAGCGTGCATACACACACATACACGATCGTGCATATACACACATATATACGAGCGTGCATACACACACATATACACGAGCTCACATATAGACACAAGCACGCTCGTGTATGTGTATGTGTATGTGTATGTGTCTATATGCACGCTCGTGAATGTGTGTATATCTGTTTATGTATATGTGAGTGTGTATTAGCGTATGTACATTGATGTACATATGCGTATCTATGTTTGTATGCATTATTGTGTGTGTGTATGTGTGTGTGTGTGCATGCGTACACTCGTGTATGTGTGTAAATGCGCGCTCGTTTACCTGTGTATATACACGCTCCTGTATGTGTGTATATGCACGCTTGCATGTAAGTGTGTATATGCACTCGCGTGTGTGCGTATGCGCGCTCGTGTATGTGTGTATGCAAATTGACGTATATATGCGTGTCTAAATATGTGTGTATGCACGCTTGTGTGTAAGTGTTGACGCTCGTGTGTGTATACGCGCGCTCCTGTACATGTATGTGTCGGCTTATATATATGTGTGTGTTTAGATCAAAGAGATCCCAGTTGAACCCAAGACATCTCACAGATATATTATATTCTTCAGTCGCCATATTGGAATATCTTCCGGCATCTTCAAGATGGTTGATCGGATTTCAAGGAGGTTTGGCTCCTATTTAGATGTTAACTGACAAAACTAGAGTCCGCTATGTTGACTCGTGTAGAAGTAGGTGCACGGGTGAGGGGGATTTTAAGGATTTCTGAGGGGGAACGGAGGGTTCTCTGGGGTTTTTGTGTGTGTGTGTGTGCGTGCGCGCGCGTGTGTGTGTGTTATGTTGTTTGTTGTTGTATGTTGGTCTCAGGCGATAAGGATGATGATAATGGTGGTGGTGATGGTGGTAGTGATAATGATGACATCTGTCTATATATTTTGTCTGTGCGTGTATATGTGCGCGTGTGTGTGTGCATGTGCGTGTGTGTGTGTCTGTGCGTGTGTGTATAGAAGAATAAGAAAAAAGAAAGAAGAAGAGGAGGAAGGAGAAGAATAAGAAAACGATGGCATATGTGTGTATAAGATTTGTGTGTTTGTGTGCGTGTGTGCATCGGCGCGTGAATAAGAAAAAGAAGAGAGATGGTGAAGAAGAAGAAAGCAAAAGAAATAGAAAAAAGAAAAAAAAGAAAAAGAAAAAGAGGAAGAAGAAGAAAACGATGACGAAGAAGAAGAAGAATTATTGTTAGTATTATTTATATATTTATCGACAGCTGCTTCTCAACCCAGATTAGAAATTCCCATTTTTAGCGATATTTATTGATGTGTTTGGTAATGTAAGTATATGTGTAAATGACATTCTCGAAAAGTCGGGCTTTTCAGGCAAGGAATCTGTCAAAGGAAAAAAGATGGTCGTGTTATCAATTAATTGCTTTTAACACAGTTCCATTGTGTGTTTGTGTATGTATACAGGGTGTACCCTCAAAATGTATATACAATTTGATTACCTATACAGGCAATGCAATATTTATTAGAGTGCTGTTGAAGTGTCTATAATTTTTTGGGACACCCTGTATATGTATATATATATATATATATATATATATATATATATATACAGAGAGAGAGAGAGAGAGAGAGAGAGAGAGAGAGAGAGAAAGCGAGATATATATATAGAGAGAGATATAGATATAGATATAGACATATATATATCAATCTATATATATATATATATATATATATATATATATATATAATTGGGAGAGGAAATGGTGTATATATATTATCAAATGATCCTTTGGACATATTTTATAGTATATGCCCTGATTATTTAATTTATTAATTCTTCATTGAGCTACATCGTGAATGGTTGCAAAAACATATATATCTGTGACTTTGTTTAGTTTGTATATATGTAAATCTTTATATTTAATAATCTCCCATTAGGTTGAGATACAATTTGGGCAATATTGGGCTGCGCTTTTTAACAACCAGCCCACTCGCCGTAAGCAATCAATCACATTCTTTCTGACTTGACCACTGCCACGTCACGATTCTTGGCCATTTTGAATTCGTTTCTGGCGGGGATCACTTTAGAAAATTACTTGTCCTATGAGTTTGTTTCCTGACGAGTTCGAAGCTCGAGATTTTATCCTTAATAGGATATCACAAAATGCGAACGAAACCCGAGGGTAGAGATATAATCCTGGTAAGTGTCTACGCATTTCTTCTAACTTCAATTTTATACCTAATTGTGTATGGTTGACGGTATATTTAGTCGATTTCCACGTGCTGTTGAAATGTTGGGTAAACATTCTATGGTGGTCGACCGCGAAGAGATTGATGTCGTTTATTTATCTAATATTTCTTCATAGTAGCCTTTATTCTTATAGCCTGGTCTAATTGATTTTTTATGTGGTTGATTATGCTAATTGGGAGAGGAAATGGTGTATATGTATTATCAAATGATTCTATGGACATACTTTATGGTATATATATATATGTGTGTGTGTGTGTGTGTGTGTATACAGGATATCCCCCCAAAATGTATACACACTTCGATTATCTGTACAGGCAATATTTATTTGAGTGGTGTTGAAGTGTCTCTACATTTTCGGGACACCTTGTATATAAATATATATATATATATATATATATATATATATATATATATATACAGTATATATATATATGTATGTATGTATATATATTTATATATATATATATAGTATTAATATTAAGGATACTATTTATGGTTATGTATGTAATAAAACCTTTTATGGTTATATATTTTTATACAAACCCTAAATAGTGAAAGATAGTCATTAATTACTATCTTATTACCAGTAAGATAAATAGCTCAATGTAATAACATCGGTTGTTTTACAGAGCAGTTGTATAGAGATTACAATAATCAAAGTTCAGTTTAAATCATTTATTGGCTTACAATTGTTTCCTCCAAACCGAGGTTTGGATTCTTCGGAGCAACTATTTAGTGATCTATAACATACTTGACCTCCTTTTCAACACAAGAGACATATA
This sequence comes from Eledone cirrhosa, assembly GCA_964016885.1. Taxonomy (NCBI): domain Eukaryota; kingdom Metazoa; phylum Mollusca; class Cephalopoda; order Octopoda; family Eledonidae; genus Eledone; species Eledone cirrhosa. The sequence goes on from OZ024762.1 coordinate 27,382,954, forward strand.
AAAACATATGCACATATTGACCCACAGTGGGATGACATCCATCAACATGATATAGTATGGCAATTTACATATAAAAATAAAAATAAAAATAAAAATAAAAATAAAAATAAAAATAAAAATAAAAATAAAAATAAAAATAAAAATAAAAATAAAAATAAAAATAAAAATAAAAATAAAAATAAAAATAAAAATAAAAATAAAAATAAAAATAAAAATAAAAATAAAAATAAAAATAAAAATAAAAATAAAAATAAAAATAAAAATAAAAATAAAAATAAAAATAAAAATAAAAATAAAAATGAAGTATTGGCAGTTTATGAAGATAAAGGAAGAGGAAAGTTTAGAGTAGTCAGTGTATGAAACAATCTCACGTGAAGCATGCACGCGTGTCTTATTTATACAGGATTAGAGTGCGGCAGATTGTTACTTGCAGGGTCAGGCAGTTGAAGCAGGCAGTCGATATTATTATGTGGGCTGAATTGTTAAATCATTTTTTCGCATACACCTGTATGATATACAATCCCGAATGTAGAGAAACATCAAAATATCAAAAATATCAAACATATTATAGCGTAGGCATTATATTCCGGAATATAATATCATCACACAAAACTAAACAACATGATCTACTAATTAAGAATCGACAAGATATGGTTTATAACTTGGTTATATGCTGAACATCGTGGATTATATGATAGACCCGTGGTCTATATATTGCGTCTCATGGATTGTGTGAGTGGTGGTGTGCGCGAAGACAGTGGTACTGGTTTGCCTGCAAAATGGTACAAAAATGAAAGTTTACAGTTTGGAATGTCTATGGAAATTTAGGCAGAACTTACACAAGTTTTACGCGTGTGTCCATCCCAGATAGATATATAGATATGTTTCTTTATTAGCCACAAGAGCGCACAAGAAAAGGGGACAATACAAAGACATGCTGGGGATTTTACATACAGTCGTGTAAAAAATATAAAAACAAACAATTACAACAATCGAAATCCCCAATAGGGGGGGAGGCGCCACAAATGGGTTGTTTAATACCCCGTCGATAGAACAACCCTCAACTTCAGGAGCGAGTTGTGCAAGTGCACCTTTCTTCCTTTTACTCTGTTCTTTAACCTACAGGCTTATAAACAGAGAAGGCCCAATCACTCGGGCCATTTTCATTCACCCACCTTTCAGTAAATTTACTGGTGTGCAGTGCTTCTCTCACCACTCTGATTCTCCTTGTAAAGTGATACGAAAAGAAGGGAATCAATTGTTGTCCGGTGAGAAAGGCACTCTGCCCTCAGTCCTCTCAATCTCGTCCACCATATAACCTCTTTCACCATAGCGACTGTATAAAGAAAAACCGCCTCTCTTTCGTTTTTGAAAGAGGATGGTGGTTTGTTCCTTACTATGGACTCGGCAGTCAACTGGATTTATCCCATAGGCGACAGCAGTTGTTCTGCATAGTTCCACAGGTCGGTTACGCCCAGGCAGTGTACAATTGCCTGCAGGACGGTTTTAATGTCCTGCGCGCATCTTGGACACATCCTCTTGGAAGGATCCCTGCCGGGGTGTCCGTGCCTGTAGATCTTGTCACGAACTGGTAGAGCTCCTCGGTAGCACTGCCAGGCCAGGGTCCTTTGGAAGTTGTCCATAGGTCCCGGGCAGAAAGTCCTACCAATCAGACTAGTGAGCTCATCGTCTTCGAAGCCTAGAGTCTCTCCGAGCACGTCGTCGCCCTTGTAACGTACAATCCTTCTATAGAATAGCGAAGTGGAGTCTCCACTGATTGCTGCACCCGCTTACCAGAGGACTGTGAGCGCCTGAGCTCATCCAATGTGCCAGGCGCTCATCGTTTTCGGTCTTTTCTTGACCAAGGACTGCAGCTCCGTCAGCGATACGAGCTGCGGGAAAGCCTGTCTCACAAACGCCGCCCACACCGGTTGGGGGTCGGTGAGGAATACCTGGAGTTGCCGTAGCCTCAGCGCATGTTTGCGTTTCATCAGCCACGGCATTCCCAGCCCTCCGTTGGAAGGGTGCTGACAGCAGATTTAGTTTTGCTCCCGTCGGCGTTTCGTATTCTTTCAGTAAGTTGCCGATCACCCCGATTTCCGAGGTGCTCGACACCATTACCGTCACGTCGTCGGCATAAGCCGACGCCGCTTTGCGCGTCACCCGATGCCTTTCCCATGGATATTAGTGTGTCATCGTCTAGGTCCAGGAAACCTGTCAATACCCACCATATGTCCATAATCGGAAGGATGGTGTGAATTTTTATTTTTTGTGTCCTTCTACCCATGTACGTAGAGTAGAAGGTGTATGCGGTGGATGTGATTGGTTTTATTGACAGTTTCACTGCTGTGTCCTGGTCCTTCATGAGAATGGATAGACTCCCGTAGAGTCTATCCTTCTGAATGAAGGTGATGTCTTTCATGACATCTTTTAAAACCAGCTCTATCTCACTCTGTGATGGTTGAGCTGGTTTTTTGCTTTTGTTTGAGACTGTCCTAAACATCCTAAACATGACAGTGTTTAGGAGTCTCTGGCTTTTTAGTTCCGGGGGCGGGGGGGGGTCGAAAATGATCCATTTTCCCCGTACATTATGTATTTTTTGGCATCTGCCAGTAGCTTCTTCGCTTTGTTTATATCTACTGGCAGATAGTCGAGGGTTTTCCTTGCCGTCTGGGAGAAGGAGACCTTTTCCTTGTTTGTGTTATAGTTGGTGGTGTTGTTGTTATCATTGTTGTTGTTATCACAGTTATTGGTCTTATTGTTGTTGTTATTGTTATTGTTGTTGGTGTTGTTTTCGTTCGTAGCATTGTTGTTGTTGTTGTTGCTGGTGCCGCTGGTTGTGTTGGTTTTGTTCATTGTTTCACACTTTTGGTTTGTTGCCATGGCAACGTCAAGTTGACAGTCAGCAGGTGGAAAAATCCTTCCTCTGGCTGACCTTTGTCTTTGACATCTGCTACTATGACAGTGGCAGGGGGAAGCTGTAAGCATATCTTCCCCTTTCCTCCTTCGAATGTTGGTGAAGAATCTTCAGCCATTTTAAAAAAAATGTTAGCTTTACAAAAAAGAAAAAAATTTGTTAACTATTTCGCCTAAAGGCGTAGAATATTTTGAGAGACTGACCAGATCAAAATTTGACCTGGCAGTCCCTCTACAAAATGGTACAAAATTGAAGGTTTACAGTCAAGAATTTCTATAGAAATTTAAGCAGAACTTACTCAGCAAGTTTCACGCGTGTGTCCATCCCAGATGATAGATAGATAGATATGTTTCTTTATTAGCCACAGGGGCACAAAAGAAGGGGACAAATACAAAGGGGGGAAGTTTACATACAATAAAAACGTGTAAAATGTTATCACAAATGCAATTTAAAAAGTTAGTCGCTTTTCCCCAATAGGGGGAGACAGTTCATATGGGTAACACATACCCCCGAAAAAATGTGCAACCCTCAACTCCAGGAGTACGAAGAGTTTGTACTCCTTTCCTCTCCTCCTCCTTTTCCTCAACCTACAGGCTTATATAGAGAGAAGGCCCATTCACTCGGGCCATTCTCGCCACTTTCACCCACCTTTCATAAAACTTGCTGGGGTGCAGCACCTCTCTCTCCATCCTGATTCTTCTTCCAAAGTGGTATTTGAAAAAAAGAACCAGTTGTTGGCCGGAGAGAAAGGTGTCTGACCTCAGCCCTTTCAACTTTGTCCACCATACAACCTCTTTCGCCATAGCTATCACACAAAGGAAAACCGCCTCTCCTTCGTTTTTGAAGGAGGGTGGCGGTTTGATCATGACAATGGACTCGGTGGTCAACCGGATTGGTCCCAGCCGCGACAATAGTCGTTCTACATAGCGCCACAGGTCGGTAACGCCCGGGCAGTGTATGAATGCGTGCGCGACCGTTTCTTCGTCTCGCACGCACCTCGGAGAGATCTTTTTCGAAGGGTCTCTGCCCGGGCGCCCATGATTGTAGAGCTTGTCTCGAACTGGTAGTGCTCCTCGGTAGCACTGCCAGGCCAGGGACTTTTGGAAGTTGTCCATCGTTCCCGGGCGGAAGGTCCTACCGAACAGACTAGCCAGTTCGTCTTCCTCTACGCCCAGAGTTTCACCGAGCACGTCGTCGCACTTGCTGCGGATCAACCCCCTATAGAATGACGAAGTAGAGTCTCCACTGATCGCCGGGTCCGCCTGCCAGAGGGCTGTGAGCGCTGAGCACATTCGATGTGCCAGTCGCCCATTTTCCTCGGTCTTTGCTTGACCCAGGACTGCAGCTCGGTCAGCAAGATGAGTCGTGGGAAGGCTCATCTCACGAACGGGGCCCACACCGGTTGTCCGGTGAGGAATACGTGGAGGTGCCGCAGCCTGAGCACATGTTTGCGCATCGTCAGCCACGGCACCCCCAGCCCTCCGTTTGAAGGGCGTTGGCAGCAGATGGATCTTCTCACCAAAGGAGCCCACCTCTTCCAAAGGAATTGGAAGAGCGCGCGCTCCATTTTGGCGAGCGTTTTGGCTGGACAAGGCACGACGGCCAAGCGGTAGTAAATGGCGGATGCTATAAAAGTGTTCGCCACTTCTGCTCGACCTTTCAAGGATAGTTTGCACTCGGCCCACTTCTGGATGAGTGCAAACACCTTGGCCGACACCTCGTTCCAGTTCTTCTCCACCTGGAGGTCCGGACCAAACCAGACCCCGTCCAGCGTCCGACAACGCCATCGGAAGGCATCGGTTTGCCTCTCCACTATCTGAGTTGCAAACCGATGAACTTGTCCCGGTTCAGCTTCGCTCCTGTGAACCTTTCGTATTCCTTCAGTAAGGTGCCGACTTCCTCGATTTGCGAGGCGCTCGACACCATTACTGTTACGTCGTCTGCGTAGGCCGTCGCCGCTTTCCGCAGTCTCGGTTCCAGAGGGATGCCCTGCAATAGTTCCAACTTCCGATGTAGTGGCTCGAGAGTCAATACGTACAGAAGGGAGGAGAGAGGGAATCCCTGTCGAATGGATCGCGTGATATGGAACGGCTCTGAGAGGTAGCCGTTCACCTTAACCCTTGAGCAGATGTTGCTGTTATGCATTGCAGCAATCCAGCCCCTGAACACGGGTCCGAAGCCTGCCGCCTCGAGCACCGCATCTATCGAAAGCCTTAGACTGATCCAAGTTGATCAGGGCCCCACCGAAGCCGGGTTTACACCCTACTCTCTCTATGATGTATCGCATTAGGTGGAGGTTGTCGTGTATGGACCTGGTCGGGATTGCGCATGTCTGCGCTTCTCCCAGCCTCTTTGCCAACACCTTGGCCAAAATCTATAACTCTGTGTTTAGCAGAGTTATGGGCCGGAAGTTGCCTACGTCATCCCCTTTATTCTCGTCCCTCCTGACTAGTGTGACTACACCCCCGGTCACAGAACTGGGAATTCTCCCGTTCTATTGCCAGTTGCAGTAGACCGCCTCCAGGAGACCAGAGAATAAGTCCGGCATTGCTACGTAAAATTCGTAGGGTAGACCCGGAGATTTGCGTTTGCCGCATTGGCTCAGCGCGTCCCCTATCTCAGCGGCTGAATAGATATGTATGTATATATGACTATGTGTAGATATATGTATATATGTATGTATATATGTCTATGTGTACATGTATATATGTATGAATATATGTACATGTATATATGTACTTGTATGTAGGTATATATATATATGTGTACATGTATGTGTGAATGTATATATGTCTATGGATATATATACATATATGTGTATGTATATATGTCTATGTATGTATGTATGTATATGTATGTACTTGTATGTATGTATGTATGTATATATATATATATGTCTATGTGTACATGTATGTATATATGTATGTATATATATGTACATGTATGTATGTATATATGTATGTATATATATATATATGTACATGTATGTATATATGTATGTATATATATATATATATATGTGTGTGTGTATATGTATGTATATATATATATATATATATGTCTATGTGTACATGTATGAATGTATATATATATATATATGCCCTAAAATGACCGCCTGACTAGCACGCAACATGGCTTCCGTCCAGGAAGAAGCTGCCTTACACAGCTGCTACATCACTACGACTGGGTACTGAAACAACTACTAGACAGCTCACATGTGGACGTGATATATCTTGACTTTGCGAAGGTCGACCACGGAATGATATGTCACAAACTACTCGGACTCGGCATAACTGGAAAAGTAGGTGAGTGTCTGCATGACTTCCTAAAGGACAGAAGCCAGGTAGTCGCAGCAAATGGGGCCCTCTCGAGGGAAACACCAATAACAGCGTTCCTTTGTCAGTGTTGAACAAACGAGCAACGATGGTTGCTAGACACAACGGCTTAATACGGGATGTTTGTTTACAAACACACCGAGCATTATAATAAATGTTCGGTGAATCCATACGTACATATATATATGTGTGCATGTATGTATATATATATACATACTACTGTACGTTTGTATACATATATGTATGTACGTGTACATACTTATATTTAAGTAACAGCCGTACTAAGAGTG
>OZ024762.1:27406995-27444495 GCA_964016885.1 Eledone cirrhosa
ACATGCATACAAACAAACATATATACATACATATATATATATATATATATATATATATATATATAGAGAGAGAGAGAGAGAGAGAGAGAGAGAGAGAGAGAGAGAGAGAGAGAGAGAGAGAGAGAGAGAGAGAGAGAGAGAGAGAGAAAAGGAGAGAGGGAGAGAATGAGAGAGAGGAAGAGAGAAAAAGAAATACAAGTAAAACTTGGTAATTAGCACCAGAAAGCAACACTATACAGGAATATATATTGAGTGTGTCAGCAAGCATGCGTTTTGAAGTGTTCCAAAAAGCGGGGCGGGGCCAATTTTCTTTAACCATCCTTGGAAACTTTTTGAGATAGTCCCTAGTGCGCCAATGACAATCGGGACCACTTTGACTTCATGGCAGTTCCAAATCCTTTTTACCTCCCACTTTAAGTCCTGGTATCGGTTAATTTTCTCCCTCTCCTTCTTTTGCACTCTTGTGTCAAAGGGGCAGGCCACATCCACAATCAGGCACTATTTCCCTTGTCCAAAACCACCAGGTCAGGTCTATTGTGTTCCAGTTTCTTGTCCATCTGTATCCTAAAATCCCACAACACCTTCACCTGATCGTTTTCTATCACCGACTCTGGCTTATGCTCATACCACTTCTCAGAATGTGGTAAATTGTTTACTTTGCACAGGTGCCAGTGGATCACCCTGCCCATCACATCATGTCTCCAGCCTTTATAGTGAGTCTGGGCTAGGATACACTCGGATACAATGTGAGCCACAGTCTCCTCTCTCTGTCTCTCTCCACAGATCCTGCACAGTGGGCTAGCCGCCTCCTTGTAAATATGGTGTTTCAACCACTTCGTTTTGAGGGCCTGCTCTTGCGCAGCCATTAGCATCCTTCTGTAGCCTTTTTAAGGTCTCCTCTTTTCAACTAGTTCCATGTCTGTGGATCTCTAAATTCAGTTTTCTCAAAGAAGGTACTATGAAGGGATTTTTCCTGAAGGCTGCTCTTTCTCCTTGATGTTATTTCCTCCTTGTACATCCCCTGGCCTATTGTCCCCTCCTTCAGTACAGTTCTGAGCATTGGCTCCTTACTATCAGTCACGTATTTGTGTAGGTTGTTTTCTCCATCTGAACACAGTCCTCTATGTTGATAAGACCTCTTCCACCTTCATATCTCCTTAAGTAGAGTCTATCGACATCACTCCTCTTGTGGAACATGTTGTAGATAGTCAATAGCTTCTTAGTCTTCTTATCCATTTCTTTTTGTTCAGCAACATTCCATCTCAGAATTCCCGCACTGTACCTAATAATAGACACAGCTCGGGAATTTACTGCACTTATGGCATTCCTACTGTTCAGATGTGACTTTAATACGCTCCTTACTCTCAGAATGTTTTCAGATCTTATCAATTCCTTCATTTTTTTGTTCTTGATGTCATCATCCTCCAGAACACCCAAATACTTGTATCCTTCTTCAGTGTCAATTTCCTTTATCATCTCACCTATTGGTACCTGGATTCCGTTGCTTCTGCTCAATTTACCCCTCTTCATCACAAGGACTCCACACTTACTAATACCAAATTGCATACATATTTCATTGCTGAAAATACGGACAGTGTCAATAAGCACATCCAACTCCTTCCCACTCTTCCCGAAGAGCTTAAGATCGTCCATGAAGAGGAGGTGATTGATGGTAAGCTCTCCCTTTCCCAACTTGTATCCTGCTCTCACTTTTCGCAGTATAATGGTCAGGGGAATCAGAGCAAGGACAAACAACAGAGGGAACAAACTATCTCCCTGGAAGATACCTCTCTTGATCTTCACGCCTCCCAAGGATTCTCTAGCTGATGTTAACTCTGTTTTCCAGGACTTCATACTTTTGCTCAACAACTGTCTGATGTTATCTGCCACCTTGAAGATCTCTAGGCTTTTGGTGATTCTAGAATGAGACACCATGTCAAATGCCTTTTTGTAGTCTATCCATCCCATAGCAAGACCAGTAAGTCTCCTCTTATTATTATTTTTATTATTACGGGGCCGATAAAATAAAGTACCAGTAATGTACTGGGTATTTGCTGGCCTTGTACCTAAAATATAAACAATTATTATTATTATTACAGCTGCATTTATCCTGCTTTATGTTCATACGAGTTATCACCAAGTCTCCTTCAGTACAGTTCTGAGCATTGGCTCCTTACTATCAGTCACGTATTTGTGTAGGTTGTTTTCTCCATCTGAACACAGTCCTCTATGTTGATAAGACCTCTTCCACCTTCATATCTCCTTAAGTAGAGTCTATCGACATCACTCCTCTTGTGGAACATGTTGTAGATAGTCAATAGATTCTTAGTCTTCTTATCCATTTCTTTTTGTTCAGCAACATTCCATCTCAAAATTCCCGCACTGTACCTAATAATAGAGACAGCTCGGGAATTTACTGCGCTTATGGCATTTCTGCTGTTCAGATGTGACTTCAATACGCTCCTTACTCTCCGAATGTATTCAGTTCTTAACAATTCCTTCATTTTTTTGTTCTTTATGCCATCAGCCTCCAGAACGCCCAAATACTTGTATCCTTCCTCAGAATCAATTTCCTTTATCATCTCACCTGTTGGTATCTGGATTCCGTTACTTCTGCTCAACCTACCCCTCCTCATCACAATGACTCCACACTTACTCATACCAAACTGCATACATATATCACTGCTGAAAATACGGACAGTGTCAACAAGCACATCCAACTCCTTCTCACTCTTCCCGAAGAGCTTAAGGTCGTCCATGAAGAGGAGGTGATTGATGGTAAGCCCTCCCTTTCCCAACCCGTATCCTGCTGACACTTTTCGCAGTACACTGGTCAGGGGCATCAGGGCAAGGACAAACAACAGAGGGGACAGGCTATCTCACTGGAAGATACCTCTTGATCTTCATGCTTCCCAAGGATTCTCAAGTTGATGTCAACTCTGTCTCCCAGGACCCCATACTCTTGCCCAACAACTGTCTGATGTTATCTGCCACCTTGAAGATCTCCAGGCTTTTGGTGATCCAAGAATGAGGCACCATGTCAAATGCCTTTCTGTAGTCTATCCATCCCATGGCAAGATCAGTGTGTCTCCTCCTGCAATTCCCCATTACCATCTGATCAATAAGTAACTGGTCCTTTGTACCACGTGACTTCTTTCGGAATCCTTTCTGTTCGTCCGGTAACAAGTTGTTTGTGTGGAGGTGATGGTAGATTTCCTCAGACACAATGCTCGTCAACAGTTTCCACATTACGGACAGACATGTGATAGGTCTATAGTTGGTAACATCATTACCCTTGATTCTGTCTTTCATTATCAGAACTGTGGTACCTTTTGTCAACCACTCTGGTACCTCACCTGACATCAAGCAATCATTGAACATGGTTGTCAGTTTCGGGTGGAGGGATGTTATATTTTTAATCCAATACCCCTGCACACCATCTGGGCCTGGTGATTTCCAGTTGGTTAGTTTTTTGGCCTGCCCCTTAAGAGTTTCAACTGTGATACTGAAATCAGTTTGTTGGTGTGCCTGCTCACCGAGCTCCCTCTGTACTGTCTCAATCCACACTGCCTCGTCATTATGTCTAACATCCTGCTCCCATATTCCTCTCCAGAATGTTTTAGTTTGTTCCGCCTCAGGGATCAAGTTGTTGCCTCTTTCTTTCCTCTCAAGCTGTCCAAACTGCATCTTCTGGTTGTTGTCGAACATGCGGTTCTGTTTATACTGACTGACTCTGTTCTCGTATCGCCTGATTTTTACACTCTTTGCTACAATGCGTTGCTTCAGTTCCTCTATGATAATATTTAGCTTTTTCCTCCTAGTTTTGTACTTTATTTCCAGTCTATTTTTAGTGACTATGTTTTTTAGTGTCCCATTCAGTAGTGACTCAAGCTTTCCAATGTCATTTCTCATTTCCCTGATTTGACCGCTCAGTCGTTTCTTCCACCAAGGCTCTGCTCTTTCTTGTCTGTTGTTTCCTCTCGCTTTTATACCAAGTAGTTTCCTCACCGTATTTGCTGTTGCTTTGAGGATATTGTTGCACTGGTGAAGGCTCCTCGCCTCAAGGTATGGGATGACTTTGTTTACCTTAGCTGTTGTTTCTTTTAACTTTTTCCTGTCTACAAATCTTAGGTTCAAAGGTCTCCCACTATCATTGTTCAATTCATCTACCACTAAATTTAGGATGTCAACCGAATCTTGTCCTAGCCCGTCAGCATTCATCTCCTCAGTGGCCGTATCTCTGTTCCAGGTATTATTTATCTCAGTATTCAGATCATTGTCTGCTTCGGGTGGTTCCTCCGTTCTCTCGACCTCTTCACCTTCATTTCCCACTGGCTCGTTTTTGGTTGACAGCCAGGTTCCTGCTGCTGAGCCAGGGAGCACCTGTTGGGTGAGAGTCTGTCACATGACCTTCTAGTCTCCATTTCACCGTTATTCGAACTGTTTAGGTTCGATATTTAAACAGTCTTATCGAGGATTGGCGAATGTATGGTTACATAACCATCTGTGGATTCACCGTATCCGGTGGTTGCGTCGCTCCACTTGGCTCTTGTGTGGCATTATCACCACGCTGTAGACGAACACAAATAAACAAACAAACAAACAGGCAGAAAAAACCCCAAAAATGAATAAGCATAAGTTTCATTGTAATGTAGTGTTCGAATGTCTGACTTAGTTTTTCCCTTCTCTTCTCTGTCCGTCCGCTTGTTTCTCTCTTCATTCTTATTTTCTTTACGTTTTGTTTGTTTTTGTTTTTCTCTGTTTGTTTTTTTTGTTGTTGTTGCTTTTGCTGCTTTGGTTTTGATTTTTGTTTTTTTCTTTTGCGTCTATCTATATATTTTGATGCCTTCCTCTTTTTTAGTAGGAATTCTATAATGTGGTGGCAGTGCTGTGCTAGCAGCAACTAGCAGGAAGCAATGGGAGAGATTAGCGGCGATAGCGATACTGAGGCAATGGTGGTGGTGATGTGATCGTATTACTGCAGTGACGGTGTTGTAGCGGTGGTAGCAATGAAGGAGTTGTGGCGGCGGTGATGGGATAGTGGTAGTAATGATGGATGGGCGGCGGCGGCGGTGACTGTAGTGATGGCGTTGTCGTTACTGATGTCCGTTCGGTGAATCTATGGGGTTAGTCGCGTACATGTGTTGACATAAATTCCCTTAATGTTGGAATTAAACATTTTGTTAAAACTTGGGACAATAATAATAGTATTTATTATTATCATTATTATGTTGAGATTGGTTGTGGTGGTGGTGAAGTTGCCGTTATCTGGCTGTTGTTTTTAGTGTACACAGAGAGGTGATGGGGTAGGTGGTGTATCTAGTTTCTGGTGTTGGTGAGATTGGTGTTGTTTGGTGGTTCTATATAGTGTAGACAGAGGAGGGGGGTTCTTCTTCTTCCATTTATAGCCATTTTCTTTTTTGAATATACAATGTACAATACAAAGTTGAATATTTGAATATTTGAGCCTTATAACAATATATTTGGGGTCCGAATTTTTTGGGGGCTCAAGCCGGATGCTTTACGTAACATTTGTACTAAGAGTTGTTATTTCACAAATGATTTAAATATGTTTAAATATATTATTATTATTATTATTATTATTATTATTATTATTATTATTATTATTACTATTGTTCTTTGAGTCTCAGTCATTGATGTTAGTTAACTGGAAAGTTTGTTGAAATGAATATCAAGCCACTACCTACAGCCTCAGATATTCAGGACGTATCGGCAGGTTCTTGCGGTTCCCAGCAAGCATGCCTTTTGAAGTGTTCTAAAAAGCGGGGCGGGGACAATTTTCTTTAACCATCCCTGGAAACTGTTTGAGATAGTCCCTAGTGCGGGACCACTTTCACTTCATGGCAGTTCCAAATCCTGTTTACCTCCCACTTTAAGTCCTGGTATCGGTTAATTTTCTCCCTCTCCTTCTCTTGCACTCTCGTGTCGAATGGGCAGGCCACATCCACAATCAGGCACTATTATTATTATTATTATTATTATTATTATTATTATTATTATTATTATTATTATTACAGTTGCATTTATCTTGCTTTATGTTCATACGAGTTATCACCAAGTCACAACCAGTGACCGCAAGAGACAACAAGGTCCGCCATGTTCAAGAAAGAACATACATACACACATATGCATCTTTAGGTGTTTAGACTTGTGATGTACTTATATTGACAGAATCTTCCTTAGTATATGGGCAGTTCCCATTAGTACTATCTTTTGTATTTCTCCTATACGCGGGTTTCCTGTGATTTGCGATAAGTAATCATTAGACCCCTAAGGTATCATTCCTAGACAACTGGTATTGTTTTAGTTCTCAATTTCCACATTTTTCCAATTTCTATCTCCAGGTCCTTGTATATACTTGTTCAATTTTTCAAATGTTTTTATAGATACATTCTTGTCTATTGGAACGGACATATCAATTAGCAGGCATACCCTTTTTTAAAGTCCTTCAGTATTATATCAGGTCTATTTGCATCTATTTTTCGGTCTGTTTGGATGCTAAAGTTCCACAAGATTGAGATGTGATCTTTTTCAAGTATGGGAGGTGGTTGATGCTCCCACCAATTCTTTTGATGGGGCAGGTCAAAATGCTTACACATTATCCAATGTATGTATTGTGCAGCTCTGTCATGCCTTTTTAGGTATTCGGTTGGAGCTATAGGTCTGCACATTGAAATTATATGGTCAATGGTCTCTGGTTGTTTTTTACATACACGGCATAATGGGCTGCATTCATTTTTTATTATGTTGGCTTGGTAATTTTTTGTTGGCAGACACTGATTTTATTATTATTATTATTATTGGCGACCTACGTAGTCAATCGTATTATCGTGAGCTCCGCAAAGGTTTGTTATTTTCAGTTGTTTAAAATTGACATTTATGGAAAATTTTTATTGTTAACTGTATATAAGTGCACATACATTGTTTTCTGAAAAGGACACTCAAAAAGATTGAGGCCTTGAGCCCAAAATTTAAACTTTTATAATTATCAAAGAAAGATTTTTCTTTGAAAAATCATGGACGACTCAGTGTCACACCTTCCTCACAAACTAACACCTCATACCGACACCACCATTGTAAATATTACTACGTTTGCCAACACTAAAAATATAAGCAGTAGCAATATTTTAAATTTGTCTCATGCAGACATTCATTTCCCGCCATTACCAATGACTGCAGGTGTTAAAGCCGCCACCCCCAGCACCACCACAGCGACAACAGAAACAAAAGAAATAAATAAATTAACTCGTGATATCGAAATGAATTCAACCAAAATGAACTCTTCCACACCGAACACCACTGACGCCACCACCACCACAACTGAAACTAAAATTAACAATAACAAAAATAACGATAACAACAACAGCAACAATGAAATTAAGAAAACCACCCCCGAGTTTTGCGAGAGTAGCAAAACAGTGCGAAGCATTCCAGGTAACTCAGGAGGAATTAGAAGAAGCCAAAAAAAATGGTAAAGAAAGATAGGTACAGAGTCAGCCTCTCCACCACCTAATAAAATGAAGCATCGGCGCCTATGCACCGTGTCTTATCGGACGATTAACATAAAATCGCGCCGAGTAGAACGGGCATCCGAGTCCCAAATCCAAAAAGCTTTGGGACATGTGTGGGCAAAAAAAACCCACATCAGACGTGGCCGACTGGAACGGGATCTTAGATGCACGCTGGGACTGTGTGGGATTAGCGGATAGAGGAGGAGGGTGCAATAGCCTCACCAACCTGCTCAGGCGTTTTGAACCATGGACGTGTTTTTGAAACACCACAGGAGGCCAGAGAACACTCCATGGCTACATTAAGAAGTGACGACTTCACACTCGTCCCAAGCTATTGTGGCCAGAGACTCGTAAAGATCAGGGTGAGCCACGTTCCACCGGCCATCGAAATTCCCTGGCTAATGGCTGCCGTCCTCGCCGGCATCGAAGCCAACACCAGGATAATCGAAATAGCGAAAGAAAAGCGGGAGAACTGGTCCGGATCTGGGATGGAGCTCCTGATCCAAGCGGACCAAAAAAGTATTGAGGAGATCCCAGAGGTAATATACCTCACTGACAGCAGCCATAGACCTCACTGACGGCACCGTAATCGTCGAGGGCAGAAGGCCTAGGTGTGTCGTTTGTGGTGAAGGAACCCACCTAAGGGCTTTCTGCCCTCAGGCTAAAAGGTTGAGGCCACCTCCGTTACCCACCCCAGTGACTCAACCACCGACACCACCAGCAGCAGAAATGGCAGCAACAGCTGTAGCAGCAACAACAGAAGCAACTGTAACAGCAACAACCCTAGCAACAGTAGCAAAACCAACACCACCACCACCCAACGCGCCAGAACTAGCTCCAGCGCCTACACCATCCACCACGCCACAACCAAAACCAACGCCTGTGGAGGATTTTCCACTCCCCGGCCTATCACAACTGGAGACAGATTGTGACGACGAGGAGTGGGAAACGGTATCAGGAAAAAAGAAAAAAAGAAACCAAAAAAGAAAAAATTCTCTTCCCTCCCTCTCCAAAAACAAAATACAGAGGTAAACAAATAAACTATCAAACAAAAAAGTTAGGACAGATATGCCACCATCCACACCAGCATCACCAATCCCATCACCACAAACACCAACACCATCACCATCATTAACCCCAACACCACCATCACCAACACCACAAAAGTCACCAAAAAGCGAAACAGAAACAAACCCACAACAAACGCAAACAAAACAAAACAACCAAAACGATACACACGACACAGCATTAAATTTGAACAACAACCAATTATTACACTACATCCAACACAACACCAGCATCAAAAGCAGAAAAAGACTACACAACAACCCAAAAGTTCACACCACCTCCACACATACAAATCACTCGCATCACACAGAAAACGTACACGACACTAAAACAAAAATTCCCCAAAGACATCGGAGACTTCCGACAAACACTCTCCAGGAGGATTTATAAGGGCATCCTTCCGGAGGAGGCCACAAGCAGTGAAAAGGATGGACAGACCATGCTTCCTCTACGAGAAGTAAGGTAATTGGTCTATCCCATCTTTTCCACTCCATTTCAACATGACCTCACTCAGAATAGGCAGCATAAATGCGCGTGGCTTGGGGTCGTCATGGAAGCAAGGCCACCTGCTCAACGACCTCAGGTCACTAAACATAGATGTAGTGGCCATCAGCGAGACCAGAATCTCCGAAGCACGGGCCTTCGCACCGATCTTCGGCGGTTACGATGTGTACGCATCTCCCAGCCGTCCGGGATCGGGGGAGGAGTTGCAGTGCTTTTTCGGAGAGGTTTCGAACTCGCCATACGGGCCATCTTCCTGGACCCAGAAGGTAAGTTGGTGGTGCTAGACGTGACCAGCGGAGACGGGCAAGCTTTCAGGCTAGTGGCCGTCTATGCCCCGACAGGAGCAGGGCGGCCTTATTTCTTCCGGCGTCTGGAGACCTTTCTTGGAACGTCCCACTCTTTAGTGTCAGTGGGCGACTGGAACGGGATCTTAGATGCACGCTGGGACTGTGTGGGATTAGCGGATAGGGGAGGAGGGTGCAATAGCCTCACCAAACTGCTCAGGCGTTTTGAACTGTCTGACAGGTACCGATTGGATTTCCCGAATGTGCCAATGTGGACTTGGACAAATCGCATAGGGTCATCCAGATCATATCTAGATAGAGTATTTTGTAGAGAAATAGATAGGCCTAGCATAGGCTGTCCACAATTCAAGCTAGTCAGCTACACGGACCACAAATTCGTGATCTGTGTGCTTGACTTAGATAGGCTTCATAGACGAGGATCCGGCTACTGGAAGCTAAATGTGTCCTTACCAGCGCGCAAGGCCTACAGAGACCGGATTAGCGAACTAGTTAAGTGGGCGTTGACGGGGGCCATCGTCAACAAAAAGTGGTGGTTTGCTCTGAAAAGAGCAATTAGAATAGAGTCCATTAGGTTTAGTAAGGCTTTAGCAATAGAGAAAAATAGAGCAGAGGGAGAATTAGTTAGAAAATTAGACGAGGCGCTTAGCAAAGGCATCGCGACCGACGTACTTGCGGCGAAATTGGCCCTTGACCAATTCTTCAATGCAAAGCACGAAGGCTGCGTTGTCAGAGCTAGGCTGCGTGCTCTCAGACACGAGGGGACGAAAGCCGTTCAATGGGCCCGAGTGGCGGAGGCGCGTCGTGGCAACAAAGCCACGATCCTGTCTTTGGTGGACCACGACGGGCGCATGCTACTCGATCCCGGGCAAATGTGTGAAGCTTTTCAGCGACACTTCGCTCAGCTGTTCGGGGGCAGCGGCGGGCCGGATCGAGGGATGGACTTTAGTGTCTACCTCGACGGACTGCCGGGGCTCTCGGCCACTGAGGCGGAGTGTTGCGAAAAGCCGATAACAGCCGCTGAAGTACGGGAGGCAATGACTGGCTGCACAAGGGGTAAATCGCCTGGTTTGGATGGTCTGCCCTATGAACTTTACGTACAGATGCCAGACTTGTTCGGAGGCCTCTTGGCGGATGTCTACTGCAACTGGCAACAGAACGGGAGAATTCCCAGCTCTGTGAGCCGAGGAGCTGTGGTGCTGCTGAGAAAGGATCCGAACAAGGGGGATAACATAGATAATTTGAGGCCCATAACTCTGCTAAACACAGAGTTCAAGAGTTTGGCCAAGGTGCTAGCAAAGAGGTTGGCGCTTGTCGTTGGTGGTCTGGTGCGAGAGGCGCAGACATGCGCCATTCCCGACAGATCCATCCACGACAACCTACACCTCATGCGATACATCGTTACTTAGCGGCAGTCCTGAGCGCGGCTGGCTTTGGGCATCGCTGCCATGCACAGCGACATCTGTTCTGTGGTGAGAGTGAACGATCACCTTTCGGAACCGTTCAACATCATGCGCTAGGTCCGCCAAGGATGTCCCCTCTCGTCCCTCTTGTACGTATTGACTCTCGAGCCATTACTGCACAATCTGAAGACGTTGAGAGGGGTTCCGCGCGAACTAGGATGCGGAAGATCCGTGTCAGCATATGCCGACGATGTCACCGTAGTGGTGTTGAACGCCAAACACATCGAGGCGATCGGCACTATACTAAGAGAATACGAAGCGGTGACAGGAGCAATGATCAACCAGGAAAAGTCAGTGGGCATGCAGCTCGGCACCTGGAGAGGCAGGTCCATGCCGTCCAACAGCGTCGTCGGGCGCTGGACGGACGGACCAGTTAAATTGCGCGGGGTCTGGTTCGGTCCGGATCTCCAGACGGACAAAAACTGGGACGCGGTGACGAGCAGGGTGGCTTCTCTCACCCAGAAATGGGCCGAGAGGAAGCTATCCCTGAAAGGTCGAGCGGAGGTGGCTAACGCGTATATCGCGTCCGTCATCTACTACCGCCTGACCGTCGTACCTTGTCCTAAGCCCCGCCTGACTGCGCTGGAGCGTTTGCTCTTTCGCTTTTTGTGGAAGGGACGCGCTCCGATGGTCAGTCGGTCCATCTGCTGTCAACAGCCGCTACGTGGAGGGCTGGGAATGCCGTGGCTGATGATGCGCAGACACGCGCTCAGGCTACATCTCCACCTCTTCCTCGACCACGGTGATCAGGTGTGGTCTCCGTTTGCTAGACGCGTCTTTCCCCAGCTCGTCTCCTTGACGGAGCTGCAGTCCTGCGTCAAGCGAAGACCGAGAGGGAGCGCTTGCAGACTGGAATGTCTTCAGGCGCTCACAGCCCTTGACCAGTCGGGCAATGTGATCGGTGGAAACTCCACCTTGGCGTTCTATAGAGGTTTAGTGGAGGGGAAGAGCGACGACGTACTTGGGGAAACTCTAGGCGTCGACGAAAATCAACTAGCCAATCTCTTCGGAAGAACTTTCGGGCCGGGGCGTATGGACAACTTCCAGAAATCCCTGGCCTGGCAGTGCTACCGAGGAGCTTTGCCAGTTCGGGATAAACTCTACAGGCATGGAGGTGCCGTCAGCCGGGCATGTCCGAGATGCGCGCAGGGCGACGAAACCGTCCTGCACGCACTCGTCCAGTGTCCGAAAATTGCTGACATGTGGGTTTATGTCGAACACCTGCTGTCGCGTGTAGGACGGATCTGGCTATCATCTCAGTCCATCGTGAGGATTGCCCCGCCCTCTTCCTTTAGCCGGGAAGGGCAGGCAGTTTTTATCTGTCTGGTGGCCATGGCGAAAGAGATAGTATGGTGGACACGTTTGAAAGGGCTGAAGACGAGCACTTACCTCTTCGGTGATGCCCTGATTAACTTTTTCAAATTTCATTTGAAAAGGAAAATCAGGGTAGAAAGGGAAGTGCTCTCTTCCCAGCATTTTGTTGAAAGATGGGTGAGAGAGGCAAGAATGGCCCGAGTGAATGGGCCTACTCTGAGTATGTGTCTGTAAATTAAAAGTGGAAAACTGGGAGAGGGCACTTGCCCTGGTGGTCAGGTTCACTGTGGCTTTTTAATGGGCTTTCTCCACGAATGTCCCTCGGAAGTCTCCCCTCTAGAGGTTAACTTTACCTTTCATCCTTACGGGGTCGATAAAATAAAGTACCAGTAATGTACTGGGTAATTGCTGGCCTTGTGCCTAAAGTAGAAACAATTATTATTAAAACGAGGTAAATTGTAACACTTCGAATCCCAGGGTTGGGGCGGAATCACTGACAGCAGAACAAATTAAAAAAGGATCCAAAAAGTGGAGAGAGTGCAAGCTCAGGATTAAACTCAAAATGAAAACAATGAGATCGTAAATGATAAAGAAATTAATGAGAATGAACTTGCCCACTTGAAGGATGAAATTATGATCGAATGGATGAAAATGAAAGAATCTGACATGGGGGAACGAGACACTCTCCTTAAGATCCAGAACTCCAAACAGAACCAAAAGACTAACATAATTCTCAAAAACATTATCATCACAAACAAACTAAACATTACTGATCTAAATCATCTCTATTACGCATCGGCTAAAGTCACCATTCACTTATGTGGAGTGAAGATGAAAAAACAAAGGAATTCCCATAAGAAATCTACTTGGCAAGAGAACATCAATCGCCAAATAAACCTTCTCCGATTTGACATAGAAATTTTAACAAACTACAAAGTAGGTGAACATGTTAAAAAAACTAAACTTAGAAAATTGAAAAGAAAATACAGTATAAAATCAACAAGTGACAGACATTCTGATAGAAATAATCAAGCAAAAAGTGTCGGCCAAAGCTACTCGTGTAAGGCGCTTTGAAAAACGATCTAGATTCTATAAGGACAATAATATCTTCAAAAACAAGCAAAGAAACTTCTACAGAAAAATTGGTAAGTCAACAATAACTGCGAAATCAATACCACCCAAGGAGGATGTGCAAGAATTCTGGGAAAAGATCTGGGTCGAAGAAAAAGGTCATAATATAATGCCCCACCGGTAGACAGACAAATGAAAGATACAGCTCACCTTGAGGAACAAACATGGGAAAATAAAACAGTTGAACAGTTGCGTTTGGCTCTTAGAAAAACCAGCAAATGGAAATCCAGAGCAAATGACAAAATACCAAATTTTTGGATAAATGCCTTCTCAGAGTCTCATAAGCTGTTATCCCAACTTTACAATGAAATAGTTAAGGAGCCAGAAAAGATAACATGGCTAGTTAACGGCATTACATTCCTACTTCCGAAGAATGATGAGACAAACAATCCCAAAAATTACAGACCGATAACTTGCTTGACCACAATGTATAAAATTTTAACATCAGTCCTAATTGAATATACATATGACCACCTGATAACAAATGATCTATTTCCCAATGAGCAGAAAGGGTGAAAACGAGGCTCATATGGCTGTAAAGATCAGCTTTTGGTTAACAAAATGATACTGGAAGATTGTCATAATAGACACAAATATCTATCAATTGCTTTGATAGATTATAAAAAAGCATTCGATAGTTTGCCACACAGTTGGATTGAAAAATGTTTAGAGATTTTCAAAATATCTCCCGTTGACAGGAATCATTCAGTATGAAGACATGGAAATCGACACTCCTTTTGAATAGTGAAAGAAAATCACTGGAAGCTGGAGAAGTTAATATTAATTGTGGAATTTTTCAGGGTGACTCTTTATCACCGCTTTTATTCTGCATCGCACTTATACCAGTAAGTAAAATGCTCAATGAAACAAAACATGGATATAAAGTCTATGACAAAACCATTAATCACTTGTTCTACATTGATGACCTGAAACTATTTGCAAGAAATGATGAAAAATTGCAAGGGCTATTATCCACTGTGAAGCAGTTCAGTGATGGCATTAAAATGGTCAAGCACAGAGATCCGTAGGCTCGATACAATAATTAGAAAATTCTTAACCATGCACAGAATGCATCACCCTAAGGCAGATACAGATATAATATATCTCCCTAGGAAAGAAGGAGGACGTGGGTTAATCCAGTTAGATATTGCGTTGAAAACAGCAACAATTGGATTATCTACATATCTGATCGGATGATCAAACTCGTTATGAAACACGAAAGCATCAGTAGATCATACTCCATTACAAAAGATGCACAGAGATACAGTAATGGACTACAAATTTCAGAAGTTCCATTTGCTGCTGAAATGAAAAACACAGAAAAAGCAAAGCAGGTAAAAGTAACTGCAAAGAAAGAACTGCTACAGAAACTGGTTAAGAAATGGCAAGAAAAGCCTCTGTATGGAAAATACTCAGAAAGAGCTAACAATCCTGATGTTGACAAAACTTTAAACCATCAGTGGTTGGCATCCTCTGGACTGAAATCGGAGATTGAAGGACTGATTATATCAGCACAAGATCAGTGTCTGCCAACAAAAAATTACCAAGCCAACATAATAAAAAATGGATGCAACCCATTATGCCTTGTATGTAACAAACAACCAGAGAACATTGATCATATAATTTCAATGTGCAGTCCTATAGATCCAACCGAATACCTAAACAGGCATGACAGAGCTGCACAATACATACATTGGATAATGTGTAAGCATTTTGACCTGCCCCATCAAAAGAATTGGTGGGAGCATCAACCACCTCCCATACTTGAAAAAATCACATCTCAATCTTGTGGAACTTTAGCATTCAAACAGACCGAAAAATAGATGCAAATAGACCTGATATAATACTGAAGGACTTTAAAAAGAGGATTTGCCTGCTAATTGATATGTCCGTTCCAATAGACAAGAATGTATCTATAAAAACATTTGAAAAATTGAGTAAGTATAAGGACCTGGAGATAGAAATTAGAAAAATGTGGAAATTGAGAACTAAAACAATACCAGTGGTTGTAGGCGCTCTAGGAATGATACCGAAGGGGTCTAATGATTACTTATCGCAAATCCCAGGAAATCCACGTATAGGAGAAATACAAAAGATAGTACTAATGGGAACTGCCCATATACTAAGGAAGATTCTGTCAATATAAGTATATCACAAGTCTAAACACCTAAAGATGCATGTGTGAGTATGTATGTTCTTTCTTGAACATGGCGGACCTTGTTGTCTCTTGAGGTCACTGGTTGTGACTTGGTGACAACTCGTATGAACATAAAGCAAGATAAATGCAACTGTAATAATAATAATAATAATAATAATAATAATAATAATAATAATAACAACCGTAACTACAACAACAATGATAATGATATTAGTCTTATATTTGTCTAGAAGAAAACCAGAAGGAAAAGAAAGAGAAAGATACAATTTCTTGAATCAGCAAACGAAGCTTCCAGTTTATTCTTAGTAAGTGCAGACATTTCCGGTTTATCCGCGGCTATATACGTTATGACATCATATTCGTTTAAAATGTTCATGTAAATATAAACTCTGGCGTGTAGAATACACACACAAAATGGCGATGTTTCTAAAACGTATACGGCCGCAATGGCGTTATTTATAAAACATTATTTTTGGATTTTCTTAAATAGAAGAGTTACAAAAACAAAACATCGCAACCCAGCAAATCAGCCATCGTTTGTTCATATAACGTCCGTCGGTTTTGACGATATGTGTTCCAGTTGGGATTTGAACTCAACTGACCCCGGCCAACAGGTGGATTAATGTCAGGTGGATTAATGTTTATGTCTATGTGGATTAATGTCTTGAGTATCCTGCCGACACGTTGGAACCATTAACATAGTATCTGAACCCGAATCCGCATAACACAATATGTGAGAGTGATGAGAGGGAGAGAGAGAAAGAGAGACGATATAGAAGAGAGTTATATATAGAGAGAGAGAGAGCAACTGAGGATATAAGAGAGACAGAGAGATAGTTATATAGAGAGATAGTAAAAATATAAGAGACAGAAAGTGGAGAGAGACAAAGAGAGAGGTGGTAGAGAGAGGGAGAGAGAGAGGGAGGGAGAGAGAGAGAGAGAGAGAGAGAGAGAGAGAGAGAGAGAGAGAGAGAGAGAGAGAACAAAAGAAGGCTGTAAGAATGGTAACGGTAACGATGGAATGATGATTATGATGATAATAATAGTTTCTACTTTAGGCACAAGGCCAGCAATTACCCCAGTACATTACTGGTACTTTATTTTATCGACCCCGTAAGGATGAAAGGCAAAGTTAACCTCGGCGGGATTTGAACTCAAAGAACAGAGAGCCGGAACAAATATCATGAAGCATATATATATATATGAGTCCAGAACTAGCCGTCGAAACGGCTTGAGCTCTGCCGTCGGGGTCATACTTGTTCCTATATATATATATATATATATATATATATATATATATATATATATATATATATGTGTATGTATATATGTATATATATATATATGTATAATAATAATAATTGTTTCTACTTTAGGCACAAGGCCAGCAATTACCCAATGCGTTACTGGTACTTTATTTTATCGACCCCGTAAGGATGAAAGGCAAAGTCAACCTCGGCGGGATTTGAACTCAAAGAACAGAGAGCCGGAACAAATATCATGAAGCATATATATATATATGAGTCCAGAACTAGCCGTCGAAACGGCTTGAGCTCTGCCGTCGGGGTCATACTTGTTCCTATATATATATATATATATATATATATATATATATATATATATATATATGTGTATGTATATATGTATATATATATATATGTATAATAATAATAATTGTTTCTACTTTAGGCACAAGGCCAGCAATTACCCAATGCGTTACTGGTACTTTATTTTATCGACCCCGTAAGGATGAAAGGCAAAGTCAACCTCGGCGGGATTTGAACTCAGATCGTAAAGGGACGTAACTATGCTGGACGTAACTATGTATAATAATAATAATAAAATGTGGAGAGGAGGCACACGAGTTAGGATATATATATATATATATGAAAATAGGGAGAAAGAGACCATTATGAGGATGAAAAATATTTTTTTTTTCATTTTTTTTTTCTCTCTCTCTCTCTCTCTTCTGGGTTAGAAAATGATTAAAAGGAAATGTTTTAATTTGTGTGAAGTGTTAAGGTATTAGTTAATTTATTTATTATTTAACAATGGCATTTATTTATCTATTTATATATTTAATTATTGTCTATTACCGGTTTCTGCATTTATATGCATTATCAAATGATAGTGAAATGTATTAGTGTGGTGTCACACATGTTAAACAGAAGGTGCAGAAAGAATAATGTTATATACAAACAAGGTTTAAGAAGTGAAAAGAAAAAAGTAAAAGGGAAAAAAACGTGCATAATGTGGAACGTAAAAAGTCAATGTGGAAGAAAAGTTAATGTTATTTACAAGCACAGTCATTGAAGTTAAGCAGTTCAAAATGTGTTAATATCGCAAGAGTGCTTAGTTGAACCATGGTTCCGTGAAGTAGGCAAATGGTGGACTGGGGTTTGATATGATTTCCCTTTTTAGAGAGTTAATATGCAGGGGGAAGCAATTCTTGCTGGGTGATATTTAATTAATTTAAGAAAAAGGATTAGGGATGGCGTTTAGGTAGGGTGTTTAGGTAGGGTGTAAATGTTTGATGGTTTGTTGCAGTTTTAGAAAGGTGCGAATTTCAGGGCATTGAGTACTGGTTGAAATTTATTAATGAAATGTGTTTCCTTATTGGTGCGTTGGATGAAAGTAGCGTTCTCTATGAATTTGTAAATGGGGAAATTTTAAAGTTTGGAAGTTGGTTGAGAGCACAATTGGCGATATGTTCACTAAATACAATCTTTCTGTATTCCTGTATTTTAATTTGTGATTTATGGACGGTCATACGTTGACGGAGGCTGTTTTTTGTCTGTCCTATATAGTGCTCTTGACAACCTGAGCAGGTCAAAACATAGATAAGGTGTTCAGATGCACATGTAAAGTTGTGTTTAACTGTGAAACGTTTTCCTTGTTTAAAATGGAATGTTGAACCTTCTATTAGATTTATGCATATGCCACAGTTGGGCCTTCCGCATTTTGTTACTGTAGGGTTTATTGTGAGAGTTTGTTGGATTTTGGCTTGTGTGACGATGTTTTATATGGATTTGGGTTGTCTTTTGCTCTTTATGATGTTGTGTGTTTGGAGGATACTGTTCATTCTTGGGTCTCTTTTTAGTAAAGGAATGTTCTGGAGGATGGTATCGAATGCCACATTGTTGAGGGGGTTGTGTGTGGAGATTTATGGTAGAGTTTTTTGTTGCGGTTCACTCCTGGGTTTGGGGTGTCTGAGTTCCTGGATGTCTAGTTTTAGGGCACGTTGGAATCCATTGGTGATTAGGGATGGTGGGTAGTTTCTACTGATAAGTGTGTTTTTTAATTCTTCTAGTCGTGTGTAGCATGTGTATTTATCTGAAACTATTGTGCAGATCCTTCTGGCTAGGTTATAAGGAATTGCCATTTTGGTGTGTCTAGAGTGGCACGAGTTGAATGGAAGGTATTGTTTGGAGTCTGTGGGTTTGTAGTATATGTTTGTTTCTATTTTGTTGCTTGTTTTCTTGATGAGGATGTCGAGGAAAGGGAGTTGTTCATGGCTGTAATCCATTGTGAATTGTAAGTTAGTGTTGAGCTCATTCAGAAGGGTTTTGAACTCAAACAGTCTATCTATACTTTCATGCCAGAGGATGAAGCAGTCGTCCAGATATCTCTTCCAGTTCTTTTCTATGTGTAGGTGGAAGTGGTTACCGTATTAATCTAGAACTTTTCGGTAGAGAATGGTTTCCAAATATCCCATGACAAGGTTGGCGTATGAGGGGGCCACTTTCGTGCCCATGGCAGTCCCAGATTTCTGTCTGTAGTATTAGGCATTGAATTCGAAGAAATTGTTTTCCAAGATGAATTTGAGTCCCTCCAACACAAATTCTTTAGTGATGCGCTGTGGAAGTTCACTAGGGAAATTTCCATCCAGAATTGTATTGCCTCTATACCTAGGTCGTGTGGGATATTGGAATATAAATTGATGACATCAAAGGTTGCTAGTAGGGTATGTTGGTTATTGAGTGTTGTTGGGAGGTGGTTGAGCATGTCAAGGTCGTCCCTTATGAAGCTTTTTATATGTTTATGGAAAGGTTTAAGCAGAATATCTAGGAAGTTGCTTAGGCGATGGGTTTCACATGTGCTGCCTGCTATTATGGGTCTTAATTTAAGGTCATCAGGAGGGGCTATATTGATGTAAACGTCTGTGGCTTGCTTGCAGGCCCTGCCTATTACTTGGCTTTTGTGTGTCTTGGGGATACCGTAGAAGAGACTGGTTCTGCTTTTGAAATTGGTGATGTAGTTGTATTCCTTGTCTGTAAGGCCTTCTTTGTAAAGGGTTGTTAGGGATTTTAGGTTTCTCATTATTTTCTGTTGTGTGTAGTGTTGGGCCTTTTCATAATATGTTTGGTTTTCTAGAGTTGAGAGTACTAGAGTTGTGTAATAATCTGTCTCCATAAGGACTACTGCACTCCCTTTATCAGCCTCTTTGATTGTTAGGGTTTTGTCGTTTTTTAGACTGTTGAGACCATTCCATTCTTTTTTTGCTTAGGTTTGGTTTTTGTTTATGTCTGTGTAGGTGGTGGTATGGGTAATTAGTAATGTGTTCGCAGAATTGATCGAGGAATGTATTCTTGCCTTTTGGTGGGGTGTAGTTGCTTCTATTTCTGGCTATTGAGTCATCCTCATTGTATGTGTTGCATAGTTGTTCGCTGAGTCTTAGTTTTCTACAGAATTCTGCAATATCTTCCTTCATTTCGGGGTAGTTTGGTTGTTGGGGAATTAGTGTAAATTTTAGACCTTTGGAGAGTATGTTGATTTGGTCTGCTGATGTTGTTGTAGGGTGTGTAGATTTGAAGGACGTGGTTATAGGGTGTGAAGTTGTGGTGGTTGTTGAAGTTGGGTTGTAACGTGTGGTTGTGTTGAGCACTGCTGTTGTTGTAGGGTGTGTAGACATGGTGGTAGTTGTAGTAAGGTTGTCTTGTATGTTCATATTGAGTCCTGTTGTTGCTGTTATATGGTGTGTAGCTATGGTGGTTGTAGTGGTTAGGGTGTCTGGTGTGGTTGTATTGTCCCCTGCTGGTGTTGTTGTAGTAGGGTGTGGTAAGTGGGGGAGGGTAGATTAGGGTTTCCTTATAGCTGGTGTGTGGTTGCGAGGCCCTGTGTGACATGTGTGGTAGTTGTGTATTTTGGGTTCTATGTTGGAAGTAATGATGGTTGTGGGTTTGTTGTGTGAGGATGTTAGGGGTGTTGTAAGTGTGGTAGTTTTATGGTTTCTCCTGGTAGGAGAGAAGTTGTAGTGTCTATCTTGAAGCTGATGTTTCTCTATTACTATATCTGTTCCTTTGGAGTCCGTGTGATAGTTGTGTGGAGGGTGTAGGAGGTAGGGGCGAGGTGATGCCTTCTTTTGTTGGTATGTGGGGAGGTATTGTTTTTTTTTGTTGTTGTTGGTCGTTGTGTGTTGTTTGGGTGTTGATTGAGCTTTCTTGTTATTATGGTTTTAATGAAGGGGTTCTTGGATGTGTGTTCTTTTTGGAAAAGTGTTTCATAGTTAGAGAACCAGGTTTCGTTTATTTCCCAGCGTTGAAGGGATTTTAATTCTTCCTTATTACAGTCCTCTAACCATAATTTTGAAATATTTTCTAGGGTGGTGTCTTTGGTTATATTGATAATTGTTAGATTAATCTCATCGTCGATTGATTTGATACTATCTTCATTTGCTTGGGCTCTCAATTTAAGGAGTTCAATTTCAGTTTTTATGTTATCAAGTGCCATTCTTTCCCTGGGGTGTCTTATATATTTTTCTTCCTCATAATCGTCTCTTTCTCCCTATTTTCATATATATATATATATGTATATATACACATATGTATATATATATATATATGTGTGTGTGTGTGTGTGTGTATATATATACATATATGCCTATACACACATGCACACACATATATATATATATATGTATATATATATATATATATATGTATATATATATATATATATATATATATATATATATATATATATATATATATATATATATATATATATATATATGTGTGTGTGTGTGTGTGTGTGTGTGTGTGTGTGTGTATGTATATATATATATATATATATATATATAAACAACATAACATAATTATTTCATTTACCCGTGGTATCTTGAACGACTGAAGACATATATATATATATATATATATATATATATAATGTATAAAATCAATACAATATAATTACCTCATTACCAGAGGTTTCCCGAATGAGGCGAATACGAAATAAACGACTTCATTCGTTCGTCAGACGAGGCAATATAAAACATGGGCAAATACTTAGAAAAACACATCAAGAAAATCAAAAAAATACATAGATAAATGAAATAGAAATTGAAATATATAAAAATCTATCAAGAAAAATAGTTAGGTGTGTGTATGTGTATGTATATACGCTCACAGATGTGCATATATGTATATGTGCACATGTAAATGTATAGTTAGAAAGTGTGCGTAATTATAAAAATTTAGGGCAAATGTATCTATATGTCTTTATTATACAGACAGAAATGGTTACATCGTAATATAAGAATATAAAGTCGCGCGCATAAAAACGCCTGGACACTCGTACACTTAGATGCGGAAAGAAAGGAGGTAAAGAAAGTATAATAATTAAAAGAAAAGTATCTGTCTTGATATATTTATAAAAATATAGTAACGATAAATCAGAAAGACAAGATAGAAAGAAAAAATTAAAGAAAACAAAAAAGGGGGGGGGGGGGTACATACATACACAGACACGCGTGTCTCACAAAAGAAATGTAAAAATGATTATGCTTATATACACACGCGCACTTACACTTCCATACGTTCGATACGTACATACACACACACACACATACTTATACTCGCGCATATAAACCTGTTTGCATGCCCACGTATGAAACTGAGTAAGTAACAAAAGAGGGAAGGAGGGGGGGGAAGAAAAAAGGAACAAAAACATAAAACCGAAATGTCAAAAACACGGATATAAAGACACTTACACATACGCATAATATATACATACACACACACACACAAACACCTGTACACACACACGTACATACACGCACATATACATATATATATATATATATATACATATACATACACGCACGCGCGCGCACATACGTAGTCACATGTAAATATATAAAAAGTATACACACATTAAGGCGTTAAGCCATATTGAAATGTGGATAAATAAATACAAATATAAAATTGTAAGATAGGCTGCGCAAAAATAAAATAAAAATAAAAATGAAAAATATATCTGGATTGAAAAACACAAAAGACAAATATAATCAGTTAGTGGAGGAAAAAGGGAAGTAAAAGAAGGGGAAGTAAAAAATAGAAAATAGGAAGTGGATTGGAGAATAAAGGGGGGGGGGGGGGGTGAAGTAAAAATAAATAAAAGTGAAAATAAATGAAATTATTGACAAGGATAAGAATGAAAGTAAGTCAGAAAGGGTAATTAAAAAGAGAATAATAAGAGTTTATGGAGGATAAGTATCTGAAAGTGTGTTAAGTTTATATGAGCTGGAAAGTAGGTCTGATTTCATGTGTGGGCAACTGGTAAAAATTTCCGTCTTTGTGTTCAGGCAGGTCTTTGGTGATTTAAGATTTTGCAATATCCAAAATTTTTCATTTATGCAGAGCGTGCATTTTCTTGTTCCTCTAGCATATTTTTTAGATTGGTTCAAAATTGACCAATCTAGTTTATATTGGATGCCTTGGTCTTTCAAATCCCAAATTCTGCTAGCCAGAGCTGTTGTAAATCTTTTTTCTGGATGTCGAAAGGATGCGACATGTGAGTAATAACGCGTTTTGAATCTGTCTTGCGTCATACCCACATATCGTTCACTGGTGACTGGATGGTTGTTGCTGATGGTTGTCACATTAGCCGCATATACAATGGCTTTGGTGTTGCATTTACCTTGTAATGGGCATTCACTTTTGATTCTACAGGAGCAAGTTTGATTTTCTCTAGGTGATGTTTTGTTGAGGATATAGGACTTAATAGGGGGACCGCAGGAATAGCTAATTTTAACACAGTTTCTGTTAAAGATCTTATAGTATCTATGTGTTCTAGGGAAATGTTTATCTAGGAGTTCTAGGAATTTTTTGCCTACATTAGTTTTAACTGCTAGAGAGTAGGGGGGTGTGAACCAGATTATTTTTCTTTTCCTATTTTTATGTTTAATAGAGTTAGTGTAGTTAGGTATGTATTTAATCGGTTCGCTAAAGCCGCTATTTTGAAGGGCTTTATTATAGTAGGGGGATGCCTTATTGAAAATAGCTTCTGATGAAGAGAGGGTGGAGATCCTACGGCTAATATTAGGGATAAGGTTTTTAAAAACTATAGGTGGATGGCAAGATCCTTTATTTATATATTTTAAGTTTTCATTAGGTTTATGGTATGGTTTATAAGAAGCAGTAGGCAAATCTAAGTTTATATCTAGGAAATCTACGTTGGAAAGGTTAGTGTCAATAGTAATTTTAAGATTAAAACTAGCAAAGGTTTTTAAAGTCTTTCCTTAATCTATCTAAGTTAACTTTTCTGTTTCCAACTGAAATTTCAATACTTATATATATATATATATATATATATATATATATACGATATATTATTTACTCCAAATATATATATATATATATAGGAACGAGTAGGACCCCGACGGCTGAGCTCAAGCCGTTTCGACGGCTAATTCTGGACTCAGAATTAGCCGTCGAAACGGCTTGAGCTCAGCCGTCGGGGTCCTACTCGTTCCTATTACCCACTCTACTACCCTAAGTATTGAGTACTTTGGTGCGTTATGGTCCACTTGGTTCCTTACCACATTTCCTTCGTTATATATATATATATAATATATATATATAATGTTATACTTTGGGAGGGTCATGTTGCCAATATATATAATAATATATATATAATATATATATAATATATAATAATATTTACTCCAATAATATATATATATATATAATATATATATATAATAATATATATATAATATATATAGTAATATATATATAATAATATATATATATATATATATATATATATATATATATATATATATATATATATATATATATATATATATATATATATATATATATATATAACTCTGATCTTACCCATGATGAAATTGAAATAATAATAGCGGCTAGAAGGACTATCATAAAATTTGAAAATAACTACTGGGTAAGAAAGGATAGAATAAATAGCTTCGATATAACAATGAGATCAAATGATTCTGCGCAAATCACAGATATCGTGGGGCTATTCATAGCACACAACCTACATAAGGAATTCAGTAACCTCCAAGGAGGAATCTATAGGGACGACACGTTACTTATAGCTAGGAACCTAAACAACCAGAGCATGGAAAGACTAAGGAAAAATATTAGAATATTCTTCAAAACACTAGGCCTAAGTATTACCTACGAACTAAACCATAAGAAGGTAAATTTTCTAGATGTAACTCTAAATCTAAATACTGGATTAATAGAACCTTTCCACAAAAATAATGAAAATCTTGCCTACATTAGTTACAACTCAAATCACCCCAAATCCATAATTAAATCCATAGCACGTAGTATATCCCTCCGAATATCCCGCTTATCCTCAAACCTAGAAATCTTTAACGAGCATGCTGACTATTATAATGCAGCATTAAGTAGGGCCGGTCATAAAGATAAACTACAGTATATAGTGAATAAGGACAACATAAACAATCCTAGTAATTACTACTCCAACCGCTCACATAATAATTGGAATAGCTTGACTAGACATAGGGTTAGACATGTAACACCTGGAGTAAACGGCCAAAACACTAATAACGTAAACCCAAGAAACAATAGAAGAAACAGACAAAGAAAATACCTTTGGTTCAACCCAATATTCAACTCCTCTATAAAAACTAGACTACCCTCTACATTCTTTAAACTAATAGATAAACACTTCCCTATCTCGCATAGATATCACAAAATACTCAATAGATCTACTATAAAACTCTCATTCTCAACAGCAGCTAACATAGAATCACACATACGCAAGATCAACCACAGAAATATCTCTAGTAAATCAATTTCACCTATACATAAGCACAAACTCATCACAACATCACAACCACAAGCGCATACAAACGCGCAGCAGCAAAACCCCATTGGGCATATATCACAACCCACTTATAACAGTGTACTAAACAGGAATGTAAAAGCTGCACAAAATAGCGCCGCAAACTGTAACTGTCACCTCCCAGATAGGTGCCCATTGGCGAACAGATGTCTCGATTCGAGCCTGGTGTACATGTGCACTGTCATCTCGGGTAACTCCACCTGGAATTACATAGGATCCACCGCGGGTTCTTTTAAGAAAAGATGGTATGTGCACAGGCACTCAATGAAAAACCGTGCACTTATGGGTTCCACGACCCTCGGCAAAAAAATATGGGAATTGAAGGACAGCAACACTAACTGCAGTATCAACTGGTCGAAGTTGTCGGCTGCTAAAACCTATAGTACAGGGATGTCCCATTGCGGGCTATGTGATCTTGAGCTATTGTATATCCTTAGAAATGTTAAAAGGCTACTTAACAATAAGTTAGAAAGATCTATCTTCTGCAGACATAGAATAGCCACTAAATTCATAAGATTCAAACCTCCGTGAATCGAACCAACATAACATAGCTTTAAATTAGGATACCTACTACCCACAGAAATATATTCATTAAGTATACTATATCCTTCACAAGTCTATACCACACAATTGTCTGTAAGTACCTCATCTACCAACAATCTTACTCCTTCTCAGCTGCTGCCATCATTTGATCCTAAATCCTAGTTTTTCTCATTTCACTACTACAATGTTACTTTACCTTCTTTCTGCCTTAATTACAATTAGCACGCTTATCTCTTTGCATGTATGTATATTTTTGTACGAGTGTATATTGAAGTGTATGTATGTGTCTATGTACACATGCATGTGTATATATGTGTATATATATATATATGTATATATATGTGTGTGTGTGTGTGTGTATGTGTGTGTGTGCGTAAATATATGCGTATATTAATTCGTTAACCTCTGTATTAACTCAACAACTATTTAGCTTTGACAGTGGTCCCACTCATGTATACTGTTGAAGATGAAGAGAAAGACTGTAAAAACTAGCTTATCTTTATAATTTAAAATTGATATACACTACGATACTTTGTACATGCCAACGCTTCATTTTGCCTTATGACAGCTAGTTTTACACGCCGTAACATTAGATACATTATATACCCCCCACCTAAGTAATGTCAGGGTCTCCTTAAATAATTTATTGATAGCATTGTTGTAATTGTTGTTATTGTTCTAATTGAATGCCATTACTACTTCATATAGTAGCCTGTATTTTCTTTTCTTTTCTTGCCTGTGTATTTTCTTCATTCTCGCATGCTCCGAAGATCTGACTGGTTATAATTCTGTATTGGCGATCGAGTAACGCAAAATTAAGCGAATAGCGATCTCTAGACATACCAGTTCAGTGAAACAAATGTAAGCTATGTGATTAAAAACTTTTTTGTATAGCAAACCATGTAAACCTTCTTTCCTGATTTATTATTACTCCAAGTGTTTACAACATAGGAATTACGGCATACCCGCAGCATCACTATGAAAACGCCTTGTTGAGTCAAACCAAGCCAAGCGTTAATATCATCCACTACCTGGAATACCATAACTGGACTTCACCTAAGTGGACTGCATTTAACTATTATTTGTTAATCCGTATATATATATATATATATATATATATATATATATATATATATATATATATATATATATATATATGTATATATATATATATATATATGTATATTTATTTATATATATAAATATATATATATAGGTATATATATATATATATAAATATATATATATAGGTATATATATATATATATATATATATATATATATATATATATACATATATATATATATATCGTAAACCTTATATTTATATATATATATATATATAGGTATATATATATATATATATATATATATATATATATATATATACATATATATATATATATCGTAAACCTTATATTTATATATATATATATATATAGGTATATATATATATATATATATATATATATATATATATATATATATATATATATATATATATATATATATATATATATATATATACATATATATATATATATACATATATATATATATATATATATATATATATAATTATAATGAAATGACAGGAGGCTGGATTTGTGTAAATCCTTGAAAGGTTTATTATACTATGATCATTTCAATGACCGGGTTCCGTATGAATCCGGTGATATCATCAGGTATTCGAAATATAATACGTGAATGTAATATGTAAAATCCATGGGGCTTAAAATCGAGACCCGAGGGCGACCGCTATTCTGTTCCTTCAACCTCAGCCGGTCGCCCTGGAGTGACGTGGCTAAATTTTACAGTATGCTACTACCGGTCAGATGAACGAAAACAGAAAGGGATGGGAGCATAGGTTAACGTCGATCCCATGACACAAGGTAAAAGAAAGAAAGAAAGGAAGGAGAGAGAAGAAGGGGGAAGAAAGAAGAAGAGAAGCCAGGGTTAATGTCAGCTAAAAGCGGAAGGCAACTACTACTGGTCAGATATAGGCAAGCAAGAGGGGGAAGGAAGATAAGTCTGCGGGAGGAAGACAGGGGGAGGGGAGAAGAGAAGGAACGGAAGAGAGAAGTAGAAAAGTAAGGGTTGATGGCTACAAGACAGAAAGAGGAAGAAAGGTCGATATTAATGTCAGATCACAGTCAAGCCAGGAGTGGCGCGAGAAAATTTTCACAGGGACCCGCATCTTAGCAGAGGTGAATATATTGGAAGTCAGTGTTTTACAGTGTTTAGACTTCTAGGATAAAAAAATTAATAATCAACATTCAATATTAAAGACGTTAGAAAATTTAAAGTTCAACAGTTTAACATTTAATTATATAATAGTTCCGATTTGTTCTGTAATTTAAAGGTACTATTTGGCGGTTAAAACACCGGCCGCGCCCCGGCTACCCTATACTTCTGGGCATGTATAACTCACACTGAACTCCCAGACTCGAACACACACTGTTTCCACATCTATATGCATTATCTGACTGCAACTTGAACTATATTGTATTTCTCCTGTGTCTTGAACTCTCCATTTAATAGACAACGACTCTTGTTTGTTTATTTATATCTTTTCATCTTTATTTGCTGTATTAATGCTCCTCCACGTATTCTACCTCTATACATCCATGTACTTTCTACTTCCCTTATTCGGACTTTTACTCGCGTGTACCCTCAGCACACGCCACTGGAATATTTCCCCCTGGGAACATAAATACCGCAACCTGAACTATATTGTATTTCTCCTGTGACTTGAACTCTACATTTACTAGACAACGACTATTGTTTGTTTATCTATATCTTCACATCTTTGTTTGCTGTATTAATGTCTTTCCACGTACTCTACCTCTATACATCCATGTACTTTTTACTCCCCTTATTCGGACTTTTACTCGCGTGCACCCTTAGCACACGACACAGGATTGCCCCCCACCCCCACCCCACCCACCCCGGGAACATAAATACTGCAACCTGAACTATATTGTAATTCTCCTATGTCCTGATTTCTCCATCTTACTCCAACACCACTCTTGTTGGTTTATTTACATGTTTATACCTATATATTGATATGTTTATATATTTATACCTCTGCTGTACCAATGTGCTCTTCCACGTATTCCACTTATATGTATCCATGTATTTCTACTCCTCACATTGGGACCTGTACCCATTAGCACACGACACTAGAATGTCTCCTCCTGAGAACAAAAATTAAACATTACACGACTATATCCCGTACTCTACATCCCACTAGGATAAATTACAGATCTACATAATACAATTAACGTTTCTTCATAAGAGACTATTTAATTAAACCCCGCAACCCAAAACCTCAGAGAAGTTATTTGAATGTTTAATCTTCAATTTTCTGTTTGTTCAATTCTCAATCCTCTTACTCCTTAGTTTTATAATGTTATTCTGAATTCTTTCAACTTCATCCGATAGAGTTAAGCAAAATTCTAAAGTTCCAACTTTCTGTCGGACCGTTGGGTGGGTTTTAGCGGCGGCGCGACCAGCTCCCTGGCGAACGGGCTCACCTGGAGTGCTTGGAAAAATAAATTTCCCCTTCTTTCGGTAAATGAAAATACTCGGCGTGGCTTAATTCGCCATGGGGCCCGGGGCGCGGCCGGTGTTTTAACCGCCAAATAGTACCTTTAAATTACAGAACAAATCGGAACTATTAGATATATCAACCTGAAACTGTTGAGCTTTAAATTTTCTAACCTCTTTAATATGGAATATTGATTATTAATTTATTAATTTTTTAGCTTCATCCTATAAGTCTAAACATTGTAACACACTGACCCCCAATATATTCACCTCTGCTAAGATGCGAGTCCCTGTGAAAATTTTGTCGCGCCACTCCTGGCCCAACTGTGGTGTGACAGTAATATCGACCTTCCTTCCTCTCTCTTTCTATCTTCCTTCTTGTAGCTATCAACCATTACTCTTTTACTTCTCTAAGCAAAATTTTAAAGTTCCAACTTTCTGTCGGACTGTTGGGTGAGTTTTGATGGCGGCGCGACCGGCTCCCTTGCGAACGAGCTCACCTGGAGTGCTTGGAAAAATAAATTTCCCCTTCTTTCAGTAAATGAAAATACTCGGCGTGGCTTAGTTCGCCATGGGGCCCGGGGCGCGGCCGGTGTTTTAACCGCCAAATAGTACCTTTAAATTACAGAACAAATCGGAACTATTATATAATTAAATGTTAAACTGTTGAACTTTAAATTTTCTAACCTCTTTAATATTGAATATTGATTATTAATTTTTTTATCCTAGAAGTCTAAACACTGTAAAACACTAACTTCCAATATATTCACCTCTGCTAAGATGCGGGTCCCTGTGAAAATTTTTTCGCGCCACTCCTGGCTTGACTGTGGTCTGACATTAATATCTACCTTTCTTCCTCTTTCTGTCTATCTTCCTTCTTGTAGCCATCAACCCTTACTTTTCTACTTCTCTCTTCCCTTCCTTCTCTTCTCCCCTCCCCCTGTCTTCCTCCCGCAGACTTATCTTCCTTCCCCCTCTTGCTTGCCTATATCTGACCAGTAGTAGTTGCCTTCCTCTTTTAGCTGACATTAACCCTGGCTTCTCTTCTTCTTTCTTCCCCCTTCTTCTCTCTCCTTCCTTTCTTTCTTTCTTTTACCTTGTGTCATGGGATCGACGTTAACCTATGCTCCCATCCCTTTCTGTTTTCGTTCATCTGACCGGTAGTAGCATACTGTAAAATTTAGCCACGTCACTCCAGGGCGACCGGCTGAGGTTGAAGGAACAGAATAGCGGTCGCCCTCGGGTCTCGATTTTCAGCCCCATGGATTTTACCTATTACATTCACGTATTATATTTCGAATACCTGATGATATCACCGGATTCATACGGAACCCGGTCATTGAAATGATCATAGTATAATAAACCTTTCAAGGATTTACACAAATCCAGCCTCCTGTCATTTCATTATAATTATATATATATATATATATATATATATATGTATATATATATATATATATATATATATATATATATATATATATATATATATATATATATATATATACCTATATATATATATAAATATAAGGTTTACGATATATATATATATATATATATATATATGTATACATATATATATATATATATATATATATATATAAATATATATATATATATATATATATATATATATATATATATATATATATATACCTATATATATATATATATATATATATAAATAAATATACATATATATATAAAATATTAAACAAATAATGAATAAACAATTCCTTATATTAAACAAAAAAAGTTCATTATTTAACGATCGTTTCTAGGATATATATGTGTTAGAGTTGGCATGCATATTCAACAGATCTATGTACAAAATTATACAAAATTATACAAACTATCAAGATTAAATATACATACCAACACATATATACGCCGTCTTCAGAAATAATGAAATATATTTATTGATAATAACAACAATTCAAACTTTCAGGTCCGTTTGGGAACAAAATTGACCAATGAAAATACAAAAGGTTTAATGCCGTTCGGTGTGTGTATATACATGTAATAACCCTTACACATATTTTACAAAAATGTATGCACAACCTGTATACTCATACAAAAAGGATGGATGCAAATACAAAATTTCAAGGTTAATGTCTCTGTAAGTTTATAATGCACAGATAAGATGCGTATAGATACATAAATATGAAATAAATGTATATACAAATTTTCATACTAACACATATCCGTACAATCACACATACACGCGCGTATATGCATAAACATACACATAAACTACAAACATACAAACACACACGCACCACCACTCACATATATATATGTGGATATAAAATCCTAAGCACATGGATATTAATTCACTCACATAAACACTGGCACACACATTTAGATAAAGATACAGAAATTAGGTGGGAGGGGGGGGGAAGAGGTCAGTATTCAACGGTTTGGGCTGCCTGCTTAATATAGATGTATCTATAAACTAAGAAAATAAAAAATAATAATAAATAATAAATAAACATTAAAAAGGAAAGAAAGGAAAAAGAAAAAAGAAAAAAGAAAAAGAAATATATCAAGAAAATATATATATATATATACATATATATATATATCCACATATATATATTTTTTATATATATATACATACATATATACATACATACACATACATACACACACACACACACATATACATATACACATACACATATACAAACACATACATACATATACACACATCCACACTTAGAACATAACATACACACACATATATAAACATATACATATACACACATAGATATAAATACACACATACATATAAATACACATATATATATATACATATATATATATATATATATATATATATATATATATATACATATATATATATATATATATATACATACACTCATACATACGCATATAATCACACATACTATATAGACACACATATATATACACACATACATACACATATACCTACATTTACATACATATATACATACAGATATACACATACATACCTATATATACACACAAATACATACAGACATATATACATACATACAGACAAATACTTACGCATCTATATATCGGTATATACATACAAACACCACTACACTCTCACACAACTCAGACATACAAAGAAAAAGGTATATACCCATACACATATACATATACAAATAGAGAAACATATACATATATATATATATATATACACACATATATATACATATATATATATATATATATATATATATACATACATATACATATACACATACACACATACACATACAAACACATACATACATGTACACACACATAGATATATATACACACACATACACACATACACATACATATATAGTCATACACACACATACACCTACACGAACATACACATACACATATACAAAGATATATATACACACACACACATACACACACACACATATATATAAAAAAAATAAATAAAGATATATATATATATATATATATATATATATATATATATATATATATATATATATATATATACATACACATACATACACACATACATAGACATATATGTACATACATACATATACATAGATACATACACATACATACATACATATATATATATACTCATAGACATATACATACATACACACACAACATACATACACACATATATACTCATACATAGAATTAGATATATAAACATACATACATACGCACTTACATATACTCATATATACCAATACAAACGCATCCATATATGCGTATATACATAGAAACACCACTACACCCTCACCCAACTCAGATATACAAAGAAAAAGGCATATACATATACATATATACACGCATTAATAGAGATATATATACACATATATATATATATATATATGTGTGTGTGTACACACATACACTTATATACATATACCCACACACACATACAACCATAAATACACATACAAACACCCACATATATAAAAATATATACACATATATATATATATATACACACACATAAAAAACAGACATGCACACATATATATTTTTTTACACATATATATACACACATACATATACATATACACACCCTCACATATACACATACACATAAGTTATATTATAATAATAAATAATATATATATATATACACATACATATATATATATATATATATATACATATATATATATACATATATATATATATACACCCACACATATGAATATAGACATATAAACACACATAGATATATATACATACATATATACACATACATATACACACACACACATATACACATTCACATATACATGTGTGTGCATACACACATATATATACATACACACATATACACATAAACACATACATGTGTATACATGCACACACACACATATATCCACTTAGATACGAAGATATACATATAAATAGAGAGACATACATATATATACACACACACACACATATGTTGGTATGTATATTTAATCTTGATAGTTTGTATAATTTTGTATAATTTTGTACATAGATCTGTTGAATATGCATGCCAACTCTAACACATATATATCCTAGAAACGATCGTTAAATAATGAACTTTTTTTGTTTAATATAAGGAATTGTTTATTCATTATTTGTTTAATATTTTATCTTGACTCTGTATACCGTTTATCTTTCACCGAAAGTGATTCTTCATTACATTTCTTCTTTCCATGATATCCGGAATACATTGAGTTCTTCATACGGATTGGACACTACCGTAAACTCTTGGTAGATTTATCTACATATATATATATATATATATACATATATATATATATATATATATATATATATATATATATATATATATATATATATATATATATATATATATATATATATATATACGGATTAACAAATAATAGTTAAATGCAGTCCACTTAGGTGAAGTCCAGTTATGGTATTCCAGGTAGTGGATGATATTAACGCTTGGCTTGGTTTGACTCAACAAGGCGTTTTCATAGTGATGCTGCGGGTATGCCGTAATTCCTATGTTGTAAACACTTGGAGTAATAATAAATCAGGAAAGAAGGTTTACATGGTTTGCTATACAAAAAAGTTTTTAATCACATAGCTTACATTTGTTTCACTGAACTGGTATGTCTAGAGATCGCTATTCGCTTAATTTTGCGTTACTCGATCGCCAATACAGAATTATAACCAGTCAGATCTTTGGAGCATGCGAGAATGAAGAAAATACACAGGCAAGAAAAGAAAAGAAAATACAGGCTACTATATGAAGTAGTAATGGCATTCAATTAGAACAATAACAACAATTACAACAATGCTATCAATAAATTATTTAAGGAGACCCTGACATTACTTAGGTAGGGGGTATATAATGTATCTAATGTTACGGCGTGTAAAACTAGCTGTCATAAGGCAAAATGAAGCGTTGGCATGTACAAAGTATCGTAGTGTATATCAATTTTAAATTATAAAGATAAGCTAGTTTTTACAGTCTTTCTCTTCATCTTCAACAGTATACATGAGTGGGACCACTGTCAAAGCTAAATAGTTGTTGAGTTAATACAGAGGTTAACGAATTAATATACGCATATATTTACGCACACACACACATACACACACACACACACACATATATATACATATATATATATATACACATATATACACATGCATGTGTACATAGACACATACATACACTTCAATATACACTCGTACAAAAATATACATACATGCAAAGAGATAAGCGTGCTAATTGTAATTAAGGCAGAAAGAAGGTAAAGTAACATTGTAGTAGTGAAATGAGAAAAACTAGGATTTAGGATCAAATGATGGCAGCAGCTGAGAAGGAGTAAGATTGTTGGTAGATGAGGTACTTACAGACAATTGTGTGGTATAGACTTGTGAAGGATATAGTATACTTAATGAATATATTTCTGTGGGTAGTAGGTATCCTAATTTAAAGCTATGTTATGTTGGTTCGATTCACGGAGGTTTGAATCTTATGAATTTAGTGGCTATTCTATGTCTGCAGAAGA
This sequence comes from Eledone cirrhosa, assembly GCA_964016885.1. NCBI lineage: Eukaryota > Metazoa > Mollusca > Cephalopoda > Octopoda > Eledonidae > Eledone > Eledone cirrhosa. The sequence continues at coordinate 27,442,702 of OZ024762.1, forward strand.
TAGATCTTTCTAACTTATTGTTAAGTAGCCTTTTAACATTTCTAAGGATATACAATAGCTCAAGATCACATAGCCCGCAATGGGACATCCCTGTACTATAGGTTTTAGCAGCCGACAACTTCGACCAGTTGATACTGTAGTTAGTGTTGCTGTCCTTCAATTCCCATATTTTTTTGCCGAGGGTCGTGGAACCCATAAGTGCACGGTTTTTCATTGAGTGCCTGTACACATACCATCTTTTCTTAAAAGAACCCGCGGTGGATCCTATGTAATTCCAGGTGGAGTTACCCGAGATGACAGTGCACATGTACACCAGGCTCGAATCGAGACATCTGTTCGCCAATGGGCACCTATCTGGGAGGTGACAGTTACAGTTTGCGGCGCTATTTTGTGCAGCTTTTACATTCCTGTTTAGTACACTGTTATAAGTGGGTTGTGATATATGCCCAATGGGGTTTTGCTGATGAATTCAACAACAACACAAATATATACGGCAACACTACAGTCGACTCTGATGAATTATCGATATTACAGCTACCACCTAAATATGCCACATATAATAAGGTAAATATGATAAAATGCTTGTCAGAAATAGAAAAATCATTTACAAAATTACGTTGGAGCCTCAAAGACAAAAACAAAAGCAAAAGTAACAACATACGCACACGCACACATACACACATACAACACACATCCCAACAACAACAACAGACACACAGACACAAACAACAACAACACACACAACAATAATGACATACACGGAGACAACAACAACAACACACATCAACAACAGCACACATCAACAACAACAACAACACACACACACACATTCTATGCCTCTCACCACCACCACAATATTAACAAACACTCAGACACAGAAAACAGATAATGACAGTAACACAGAAATAAGGGAAAGTAATAGGATTGAAAGGAGAAGGGAGACTATCAATACTGACAGAGAAAATAACCAGGACGAACACACAGACACACAAAATAGAGTAGATAATAACAATGAGCCAGAGGAAAGAGACAGGAGTAATAATGAGAGAAATAGAAAGAACCATGAGGCTGTTGGTGGAAATAGAAATAGAAACAACAAAATTAACAATAACAATAGCAATAGTACACATAAAGCAGCAGACTGGAACTCTACTTTTTATAATCTTTCCGATAAGGCTTTCGACCTGCGACGAGTCCACGCCACGATTTTAGCTTTTAACAAACGCACGCAATTGCCGTCGCAGGTTGATGAACAAACAGAAGCACAATTTAGTATAGCTAGATCTAAACTTAGAAACATTATAGAACAGTATAGTAAGAAGCAAAATAGAATCGAGGCCCAGCAACTGGGAGAAAAATCTGCAAATGACTTGCGTAAGCTCATGCAGCGCTCGCGTAATGGAGAGATTGCATGCTTTCCAGCAGACAAGTCTGGCAGAATGTCGGTTGACAGTCTGTCAAACAACATCCAGGAAATGCAACCTCACATCACTCACACAAGAGAAGTAACACCACAAGAGCATGAGGATAAGGAGAAACCCTCAATGCCCATATGATGATGTGGACAAACATAATGCAGCCCAACAAAAGGACTGCCAACAACTTCCAGGCCTGGAACAATGATGTGCCAGCGTTGTATAGGCTTCGAAAAGACCATAAAACGAGCAGTGACCCTGTCACAGGACCACCAACACGGCCAGTCTGTGGAGCTAACATTACTAGTAACTACAGACTTTCCTACTTCCTCTCCCTGATCATACGCCCCATCATTGAAATGTCCCCAGATATATGTGA
>OZ024762.1:27449495-27462105 GCA_964016885.1 Eledone cirrhosa
TATATCGCTATTTCAGAGCATTTATTCCAATTTCTAATTTCTGCCGGACCGGCAACCGCTCTTTCAAACCAGTTCCTGTACACAGCTAAGTATTCTATAAGTCTCTAGCTGTGTCATTCTCGATAAAAGCACTGGATATGTAGTCCTGATGATTTCTAACAAGAATGAAACGCGTAGATTACTTCCCTTGCTTTTGTCGAGAATCTAATTGTAATACGTGACGTATTCTATTCTATAGCGATTAGGTCTTCAAAATGTTTATTATAAACATACATAATATTTTCGAATATTCTATGTCTATATTTACATATATATCGCTATTTCAGAGCATTTATTCCAATTTCTAATTTCTGCCGGACCGGCAACCGCTCTTTCAAACCAGTTCCTGTACACAGCTAAGTATTCTATAAGTCTCTAGCTGTGTCATTCTCGATAAAAGCACTGGATATGTAGTCCTGATGATTTCTAACAAGAATGAAACGCGTAGATTACTTCCCTTGCTTTTGTCGAGAATCTAATTGTAATACGTGACGTATTCTATTCTATAGCGATTAGGTCTTCAAAATGTTTATTATAAACATACAGAATATTTTCGAATATTCTATGTCTATATTCACATATATATCGCTATTTCAGAGCATTTATTCCAATTTCTAATTTCTGCCGGACCGGCAACCGCTCTTTCAAACCAGTTCCTGTACACAGCTAAGTATTCTATAAGTCTCTAGCTGTGTCATTCTCGATAAAAGCACTGGATATGTAGTCCTGATGATTTCTAACAAGAATGAAACGCGTAGATTACTTCCCTTGCTTTTGTCGAGAATCTAATTGTAATACGTGACGTATTCTATTCTATAGCGATTAGGTCTTCAAAATGTTTATTATAAACATACAGAATATTTTCGAATATTCTATGTCTATATTCACATATATATCGCTATTTCAGAGCATTTATTCCAATTTCTAATTTCTGCCGGACCGGCAACCGCTCTTTCAAACCAGTTCCTGTACACAGCTAAGTATTCTATAAGTCTCTAGCTGTGTCATTCTCGATAAAAGCACTGGATATGTAGTCCTGATGATTTCTAACAAGAATGAAACGCGTAGATTACTTCCCTTGCTTTTGTCGAGAATCTAATTGTAATACGTGACGTATTCTATTCTATAGCGATTAGGTCTTCAAAATGTTTATTATAAACATACAGAATATTTTCGAATATTCTATGTCTATATTCACATATATATCGCTATTTCAGAGCATTTATTCCAATTTCTAATTTCTGCCGGACCGGCAACCGCTCTTTCAAACCAGTTCCTGTACACAGCTAAGTATTCTATAAGTCTCTAGCTGTGTCATTCTCGATAAAAGCACTGGATATGTAGTCCTGATGATTTCTAACAAGAATGAAACGCGTAGATTACTTCCCTTGCTTTTGTCGAGAATCTAATTGTAATACGTGACGTATTCTATTCTATAGCGATTAGGTCTTCAAAATGTTTATTATAAACATACAGAATATTTTCGAATATTCTATGTCTATATTCACATATATATCGCTATTTCAGAGCATTTATTCCAATTTCTAATTTCTGCCGGACCGGCAACCGCTCTTTCAAACCAGTTCCTGTACACAGCTAAGTATTCTATAAGTCTCTAGCTGTGTCATTCTCGATAAAAGCACTGGATATGTAGTCCTGATGATTTCTAACAAGAATGAAACGCGTAGATTACTTCCCTTGCTTTTTCGAGAATCTAATTGTTATACGTGACGTATTCTATTCTATAGCGATTAGGTCTTCAAAATGTTTATTATAAACATACAGAATATTTTCGAATATTCTATGTCTATATTCACATATATATCGCTATTTCAGAGCATTTATTCCAATTTCTAATTTCTGCCGGACCGGCAACCGCTCTTTCAAACCAGTTCCTGTACACAGCTAAGTATTCTATAAGTCTCTAGCTGTGTCATTCTCGATAAAAGCACTGGATATGTAGTCCTGATGATTTCTAACAAGAATGAAACGCGTAGATTACTTCCCTTGCTTTTGTCGAGAATCTAATTGTAATACGTGACGTATTCTATTCTATAGCGATTAGGTCTTCAAAATGTTTATTATAAACATACAGAATATTTTCGAATATTCTATGTCTATATTCACATATATATCGCTATTTCAGAGCATTTATTCCAATTTCTAATTTCTGCCGGACCGGCAACCGCTCTTTCAAACCAGTTCCTGTACACAGCTAAGTATTCTATAAGTCTCTAGCTGTGTCATTCTCGATAAAAGCACTGGATATGTAGTCCTGATGATTTCTAACAAGAATGAAACGCGTAGATTACTTCCCTTGCTTTTGTCGAGAATCTAATTGTAATACGTGACGTATTCTATTCTATAGCGATTAGGTCTTCAAAATGTTTATTATAAACATACAGAATATTTTCGAATATTCTATGTCTATATTCACATATATATCGCTATTTCAGAGCATTTATTCCAATTTCTAATTTCTGCCGGACCGGCAACCGCTCTTTCAAACCAGTTCCTGTACACAGCTAAGTATTCTATAAGTCTCTAGCTGTGTCATTCTCGATAAAAGCACTGGATATGTAGTCCTGATGATTTCTAACAAGAATGAAACGCGTAGATTACTTCCCTTGCTTTTGTCGAGAATCTAATTGTAATACGTGACGTATTCTATTCTATAGCGATTAGGTCTTCAAAATGTTTATTATAAACATACAGAATATTTTCGAATATTCTATGTCTATATTCACATATATATCGCTATTTCAGAGCATTTATTCCAATTTCTAATTTCTGCCGGACCGGCAACCGCTCTTTCAAACCAGTTCCTGTACACAGCTAAGTATTCTATAAGTCTCTAGCTGTGTCATTCTCGATAAAAGCACTGGATATGTAGTCCTGATGATTTCTAACAAGAATGAAACGCGTAGATTACTTCCCTTGCTTTTTCGAGAATCTAATTGTAATACGTGACGTATTCTATTCTATAGCGATTAGGTCTTCAAAATGTTTATTATAAACATACAGAATATTTTCGAATATTCTATGTCTATATTCACATATATATCGCTATTTCAGAGCATTTATTCCAATTTCTAATTTCTGCCGGACCGGCAACCGCTCTTTCAAACCAGTTCCTGTACACAGCTAAGTATTCTATAAGTCTCTAGCTGTGTCATTCTCGATAAAAGCACTGGATATGTAGTCCTGATGATTTCTAACAAGAATGAAACGCGTAGATTACTTCCCTTGCTTTTGTCGAGAATCTAATTGTAATACGTGACGTATTCTATTCTATAGCGATTAGGTCTTCAAAATGTTTATTATAAACATACAGAATATTTTCGAATATTCTATGTCTATATTCACATATATATCGCTATTTCAGAGCATTTATTCCAATTTCTAATTTCTGCCGGACCGGCAACCGCTCTTTCAAACCAGTTCCTGTACACAGCTAAGTATTCTATAAGTCTCTAGCTGTGTCATTCTCGATAAAAGCACTGGATATGTAGTCCTGATGATTTCTAACAAGAATGAAACGCGTAGATTACTTCCCTTGCTTTTGTCGAGAATCTAATTGTAATACGTGACGTATTCTATTCTATAGCGATTAGGTCTTCAAAATGTTTATTATAAACATACAGAATATTTTCGAATATTCTATGTCTATATTCACATATATATCGCTATTTCAGAGCATTTATTCCAATTTCTAATTTCTGCCGGACCGGCAACCGCTCTTTCAAACCAGTTCCTGTACACAGCTAAGTATTCTATAAGTCTCTAGCTGTGTCATTCTCGATAAAAGCACTGGATATGTAGTCCTGATGATTTCTAACAAGAATGAAACGCGTAGATTACTTCCCTTGCTTTTGTCGAGAATCTAATTGTAATACGTGACGTATTCTATTCTATAGCGATTAGGTCTTCAAAATGTTTATTATAAACATACAGAATATTTTCGAATATTCTATGTCTATATTCACATATATATCGCTATTTCAGAGCATTTATTCCAATTTCTAATTTCTGCCGGACCGGCAACCGCTCTTTCAAACCAGTTCCTGTACACAGCTAAGTATTCTATAAGTCTCTAGCTGTGTCATTCTCGATAAAAGCACTGGATATGTAGTCCTGATGATTTCTAACAAGAATGAAACGCGTAGATTACTTCCCTTGCTTTTGTCGAGAATCTAATTGTAATACGTGACGTATTCTATTCTATAGCGATTAGGTCTTCAAAATGTTTATTATAAACATACAGAATATTTTCGAATATTCTATGTCTATATTCACATATATATCGCTATTTCAGAGCATTTATTCCAATTTCTAATTTCTGCCGGACCGGCAACCGCTCTTTCAAACCAGTTCCTGTACACAGCTAAGTATTCTATAAGTCTCTAGCTGTGTCATTCTCGATAAAAGCACTGGATATGTAGTCCTGATGATTTCTAACAAGAATGAAACGCGTAGATTACTTCCCTTGCTTTTGTCGAGAATCTAATTGTAATACGTGACGTATTCTATTCTATAGCGATTAGGTCTTCAAAATGTTTATTATAAACATACAGAATATTTTCGAATATTCTATGTCTATATTCACATATATATCGCTATTTCAGAGCATTTATTCCAATTTCTAATTTCTGCCGGACCGGCAACCGCTCTTTCAAACCAGTTCCTGTACACAGCTAAGTATTCTATAAGTCTCTAGCTGTGTCATTCTCGATAAAAGCACTGGATATGTAGTCCTGATGATTTCTAACAAGAATGAAACGCGTAGATTACTTCCCTTGCTTTTGTCGAGAATCTAATTGTAATACGTGACGTATTCTATTCTATAGCGATTAGGTCTTCAAAATGTTTATTATAAACATACAGAATATTTTCGAATATTCTATGTCTATATTCACATATATATCGCTATTTCAGAGCATTTATTCCAATTTCTAATTTCTGCCGGACCGGCAACCGCTCTTTCAAACCAGTTCCTGTACACAGCTAAGTATTCTATAAGTCTCTAGCTGTGTCATCCTCGATAAAAGCACTGGATATGTAGTCCTGATGATTTCTAACAAGAATGAAACGCGTAGATTACTTCCCTTGCTTTTGTCGAGAATCTAATTGTAATACGTGACGTATTCTATTCTATAGCGATTAGGTCTTCAAAATGTTTATTATAAACATACAGAATATTTTCGAATATTCTATGTCTATATTCACATATATATCGCTATTTCAGAGCATTTATTCCAATTTATATATATATATATATATATGTATATATATATATATATATATATATATATATATATATATATATATATATATATATATATATATATACGTAGGTCCCGGGTTGAGTCGGGGATAACCACAGTAAGGTACTCAATACATGGCAGAGTAAAATGTTTTTATTTTATAGAAGGAGCTTCTACAGGACTAGTACTGTTTCATTCAGATGAAATCTTCCTGAAGATTTCATCTGAATGAAACAGTACTAGTCCTGTAGAAGCTCCTTCTATAAAATAAAAAAAAATAAAAATATATATATATATATATATATACATTATATATATATATATATATATATATATATATATATATATATATATATAGGCCAGTGGATTGGCAGTATCGGTAGAGCGCCGGACGCCATGCTTTCCACCGTAGTTACGCCCCTTTACCGTTTGAGTTCAAATCCCGCCGAGGTTCACTTTGTCTTTCATCCTTACGGGGTCGATAAAATAAAGTACCAGTAATGTACTGACATAATTGCTGGCCTTGTGCCAAAAAAGTAGAAATAATTATTATACATAGATATATATACATTTGAAAAAAGGAAGTTTCATTTCTGACTCTTAGTACGGCTGATACTTAAATATAAGTATGTATACGTACATACATATATGTATACAGACGTACAGTAGTATGTATATACATACATACATGCACACATATATATATGTACGTATGGGTTTTATATATATATATATATATATATATATATAGTTTTAATATAGATGAGATTCTACAGGACTAGAACTGTTTCATTCATTAGAAATCATCAGGAATCTGGGTATCAAAAAATAAATATGGTATTTATAGGTCTCTACAAGTGGTAGGAGAGGGTGGGGAGTGGGAGGGGTGCAGGTCATTGGTTGATAGAGAAGGGAATTCATTAAAAGCTAATTCTACATAGCTATAGTTAATTTATATTTATTTATGTTTTTAGAGTAACAAAGGCAGACAGAATTCTATAAACAGGTTCCGGATGGCATACCATTCCTTGTCAATAAGTTTCTCTTAAGCTAGCAGATGTCTATAAAATCAGTGGGGGGTCATTCATGCTCGATAGAATTAAAGAAAAGGGAGATTCTTTTTTTTTCTTTTTTTTTTTTTCTGTTTTTTTGTTTTTCTGGGTTTTTTTGTTTTTTTGTGAATGTGTCTGTTGATTTGGCATATTGTTGATTAGTTTAAGAGAAGTTCGAAGATAATAGTAAGATATGCACTCCGTATTTTGAATCTGTCTGCAGAATTCCCTAGACCTTTGTCACTTAGCAGAACTTAATGACTTTAGCTTTTAAAGAATCTCCCTTTTCTTTAATTCTATCGAGCATGAATGACCCCCCACTGATTTTATAGACATCTGCTAGCTTAAGAGAAACTTATTGACAAGGAATGGTATGCCATCCGGAACCTGTTTATAGAATTCTGTCTGCCTTTGTTACTCTAAAAACATAAATAAATATAAATTAACTATAGCTATGTAGAATTAGCTTTTAATGAATTCCCTTCTCTATCAACCAATGACCTGCACCCATCCCACTCCCCACCCTCTCCTACCACTTGTAGAGACCTATAAATACCATATTTATTTTTTGATACCCAGATTCCTGATGATTTCTAATGAATGAAACAGTTCTAGTCCTGTAGAATCTCATCTATATTAAAACTGTTATACTCTGCTATGTATTGAGTACCTTACTTACTGTGGTTACCTCCGATTCAACCCGGAATAACGTATATATATATATATATATATATAAGATCAAAAGATGGTTAAAAGAGTTCCATGTATTTTATTATGCGCATTTCAAAAACAAATATCATCATGCAATAACATTTGTGTTTTCATCAGATAAAATAGGAAGACATGATATGAAGGTTAAAAAACACTTGTGGATAGTGCAGTTTTAAATCAACATATGAAAAGTAGTTTTAGATTGATGTGTGATATTGGGAAAAAAAAATTTGAGGGGGGGGGGTGAAAATGAGGAGGAGATGAGAGTAAAAAGTGGAGGGGGAGGAGTATAATGAGGAAGGATGAGATAGGAGGAGAGATGGGTGATAGAGAGAGAGAGATAGCCTTTATAACTGAGAAAAATATATTGTTTTACATAGAGAGGTTGAAAAACCGTTGGAAAATAATGTATAAATTAAAAGAATTTGAAAATTACGAAGAGAAAAATAATGTAAAGTTAAGGTTTGTATATTGAAGGGTTTATTAATATGTACGATGAAAAGAAATTGTTAATATGTATTAAGAATAATATTTAAGGGTTTAATAATATGTGCGATGGAAAGAAATTGTTAATATGTATTAAGAATAATATTTAAGGGTTTAATAATATGTGCGATGGGAAGAAAATGTTAATATGTATTAAGAATAATATTTAAGGGTTTAATAATATGTGCGATGAAAAGAAAATGTTAATATGTATTAAGAATAATATTTAAGGGTTTAATAATATGTGCGATGGAAAGAAAATGTTAATATGTATTAAGAATAATATTTAAGGGTTTAATAATATGTGCGATGGAAAGAAAATGTTGATATGTATTATTAAAAAAACAAAAGTAATGTAAGTAAGGATATATTGTGAGATGAGCATGAATAAGTTAGATGAAAGGGAGAAAAAAATAATGAATTGAGGATGAATAATCTAACGTCAAAAAATGTGTTTATGTTTACGAAGGATTTTTTCAAGGTGATATAAGGTAAGAATATATTGTATTGTGTAATAATTGTTTCTATGTTAGGCACAGTGAGAAAAGGTACAGATTAGGGGTTAGAAATTAAAAGAAAAAGAAAAGAGAAGGAAAAGGAAGAAAGGGAAGTGATAAATAGGAGTGATATAGAATGAGTAACAAGTATTATATAATGTATAATAAATAACTTTGAAATAAGGTAGAAAGATGGGTATATTTTTAAAAAAGAAGTATATGTATATATATATATATGTGCCTTTGAGAAAAGGATTCTAAATTGATAAAGTTTAGGATATTAGCTGTATACTTTATGGAATGTTCTGTGGAATTTATGCAAGCAGAGAGAAAACAAGTCAGTGCGTCTATTTATTATAGAATCTAAATTAGATATAATGGTAAATTTTTCATTTAGACAGAGATTGCAAGTCTTGGAAAGAGAACTGAAGCAGAAGAAACCTTTTTCCAAGAGATGTTATATTTAATATTTTTGTCTTTCAAGTCAAGGACCATATGAGTTCTGAGAGAGCCGTGTTGGTTCTTTTAAGTTGGTATTTAAAAGACGAATGATGATTATAAAGACGAGCTTTAAAGGAGGTGGAAGTGAAGCCAAAATAGGTGAAGGAATTGGTGTCAGTTATAACTTTACATTCGTAGATTAAGTTTTTATCAAGACAATGGTTGTTGAGAGGACATTTATTTTTAACAGGGTAATTGCAATTGCGATTAGAGAGATTATTAACGAGTGACCTAGTGTTATCTATAGAAGGAATTGGATTGGAGAAGTTATTTGCGATAGGAATAATAGTTTCTTGATTTAGAATGGGATTAAGAACATTTAGCGAAGTTGTGTTTGACGTTGTATTTGGGTTTGCAGAAATTAGCCTAGAGTTTACAATGACGTCGGGAGTACTATTACTATTATTATGATATTCAGTGTTGGAAGGAAGAGATTTAGTATTTAGTATTTTATTGTTGTGTTTGGAGATAATGTTGGAAATGTTGGAGGATGTCGAATAGGAAAATTTTATAGTGTGTTTGTTAAATATTTTACTATAGATATGTGAGGGAGGGAAGCATTTATTTAAGGCACTAAAGAATAATTTAGGAATATTATTATTAATAGAGATGGAGAAAGGAGCATTATACCAGATTATGTTTTTGTATCTAGGTCTTTTATTAAAGTTATTGGAATGATCATGATTAATTATTCTACTGTAAGATCTTCTAGAATTTGTTTCTTTACTATATTTGATTTTATCAGATTAGCCGGCTTTAGAAAGCGCGTTATTATAGTAATTGGCGTTAGCATCAAAGATATTTTTATTAGAAGATAGGTTAGATATTCTTTTTCCAATATTACTAACTATAGCATTCTTAATATTAGTGGGGTGGTTAGATCTAAAATTAACATAATTTAGGTTCTCATTGTTTTTATGGTAAGGGTAATATAGGCCAGTGTCAAGATTAAGAGATACATCCAAGAAATTAGCTAGTTTGATGCTGTTATCAAATTCAATTTTTAAGTTATGTTGGTTAAAGAGATTACGTATATTGTTCTTAATAATATTAAGGTTAACTATGTTGCAATTTAAGATAGTAAAGACGTACATACATATATGTATACAGACGTACAGTAGTATGTATATACATACATGCACACATATATATATGTACGTATGGATTTACCGAACATTTATTGTAATGTTCGGTTTGTTTGTAAACAAACAGCCCGAATTAAGCCGTACAGTGTTCGGCAACCATCGTTGCCCTTTTGTTCAACACTGACAAAGGGACGATGAACTAGGATCTAGCTTATTAGCTGTCATCAGCACCGTATACCTTCCTGTCAGTCGATTGAACGTTTGAAAGAATATACTTTCCTTATGCATATTAACAGCTGAGCAGCCTAATTAGCATATCGAATTAAGCCGTACATTGTTCGGAAACCATCGTTTCCCTTTTGTTCAACACTGACAAACAAACCGAACATTACAATAAATGTTCGGTAAATCCATACGTACATATATATATGTGTGAATGTATGTATATATATACATACTACTGTACGTTTGTATACATATATGTGTGTACGTTTACATACTTATATTTAAGTATCAGCCGTACTAAGAGTGAGAAATGAAATTTCATTTTTTCCATTTATCGTTTTCAGTTTGCCCGGCCGACTAACTCACTCGATATGCAAATTAGGCTGCTCAGCCGTTAATATGCATAAGGAAAATATATACTTTCAGACGTTCAATCATCTGGCAGGAAGGTTTACGTTTCTGATGACAGCTAATAAGCTAGAAACTAGTTCATCGTTCCTTTGTCAGTGTTGAACAAAAGGGCAACGATGGTTGCCGAACACTGTACGGCTTAATTCGGGCTGTTTGTTCACAAACAAACCGAACATTATAATAAATGTTCGGTAAACCCATACGTACATATATATATATATGTGTGCATGTATGTATGTATATACTACTACTGTACGTCTGTATACATATATGTATGTACGTTTACATACTTATATTCATATATACATTATTATATATAAACGATAACCCGACAATAATACAACAATAGCAATCATCTCCAGTTTAAAGCCACACATTAACAATGGATCGATCGGTCGCGTATCAATGGATCGATATAACAATGGATCGATGTGGAAAAAAAATTAGATGAAAATATAGAAAAACCAACGTAGACAGAAGTCAGACGATACTTGTTGATGTCTTCAAAAGTAATAGAAAAAGGGAAATGTAAAGAGAGAATCTAAAGAAACGAAAAACGAAACAAATGAAAAATAGTTGCGTTGCTTGTGGTCCAATGGTGGCCTCTTGTATTATGTTACTTATAAAGACATGACATATATATATATATTTATATATATATATGTGTATGTGTGTATATAGATATATATGTATGTATGTGTATAAAAATGTGAATATAAATATATATACACATATATATGTATATGTACATATATATTTATATATATATATATATGTGTGCGTGTATGTGTATATATTCATGTGTGTATATATATGTGAAAATATTTATATATTCATGTATATATAAATGTGAATATATATATATATATTTACATATATATACTCATACATATATATGTATATTCACATACACACACACACACACACACATATATATATATATATATATATATATATATATATATGCATATATATATATGAAACAGAAGGAACGGCAATTGGAAAACGAAAAGCAGTAGCATATAAAACCCACAAAAAAACGAAAACCGAAACACAGTACGGCCATGATAGATTTTTTATTATCAGTATTAATAGTATTATCTTTTTTCATATTAACGTTATCATTATTACCATTGATGTTTCTGTTGTAGTTGTTGCTGTAGTTGTAGTAGTTGTTGCTGTAGTTGTTGTAGTTGTTGTAGCTGTTGTTGTATTCTGTCTTATAATATTGAAATGAAAGCCAGCCTTTGGGTTACGTACAGAGAATGGCGCCAGCTACAATAAATGTTGGACAACAATTATGTCATACCTTCCATGAAATAAAATAGGATGATATGTGTGGGAAGAAGGGATGGCGGCGGTGGTGGTGGTGGTGGTGGTGGTGGTGGTGCTAGTGATGGTGGCGGCGGTGGTGGTGGTAGTGGGGATAGAGGTGGTGGTGGTAGTGGTAGTGATGATATGTGTGGGAAGAAGGGATGGCTGCGGTGGTGGTGGTGGTGGTAGTGGGGATAGAGGTGGCTGTGGTGGTGGTAGTGATGATATGTGTGGGAAGAAAGGGATGGCAGCGGTGGTGGTGGTGGTGGTGGTAGTGGTGGTAGAGGTGGCGGTTGTGGTGGCGCTGGTGGTGGTAGTGATTATATGAGGGGGAAGAAGGGAAAGTAGTAGTGGAGGTAGTTGTGGTGAAGGGGAAGAGTTTATTGCTTGTGGTGGTGTTGGTGGTGATGTTGGGCTGTGTGTGGAGGAGCGCATATATATATGTGTATGTATATATATGTGTATATATATATATATATGTATATATATATATAAATATATATATATATATATATATATATATATATATATATATATATATATATATATATATATATATATATTTATATGTATACACACACACATATGTTCGCATATGTATGTGTATATATATATATATATATACGCACATACATGTGTGTATGTGTGTGTATGAGGTGATCGATATGTGTATGTCTGCGTACGTGTGAGAGTTGGTCGTGAGCCGGGGATACATTGTACTATTATATATTACACTCTGAGTCAGTGTATATATATATATATATATATATATATATATATATATATATATGTGTGTGTATATATATATGTGTGTATATATATATGTACATAAATATATATTTATGTGTGTGTGTGTGAAGTGAAATCAATAGGAGAGCGATAGAAAACAACAATGCATTAATAATGACTAAACGAAAAACTGAATTAGAGTGTCTATATATATATATGTATGCATATATATATATACATGTATATATATATATAAATATATATATATATATATGCGATAGTCATACAGACATACA
>OZ024762.1:27462305-27469805 GCA_964016885.1 Eledone cirrhosa
GTTGTAGTAGTAGTGTTGGTGGTGGTGGTGGTGTTCGTTTTGGTAGTAGTAGTAGTGGTGGTAGTGGTGGTGGTTGTAGTAGTAGTAGTAGTAGTAGTAGTAGTAGTAGTAGTAGTAGTAGTAGTAGTAGTAGTAGTAGTAGTAGTACTAGTAGCAGTAGTAGGAGTAGTAGTAGTAGTAGTAGTAGTAGTAGTAGTAGTAGTAGTAGTAGTAGTAGTAGTAGTATTGTTGTAACCATTATTATTGTTGTTGTTATTATTATGGCGGTGGATTGGCAGTATCTGCAGAGCGTCAGACACCACACTTTGCAGCATAGAGTTATGGCCCTTTATTAGGATGATAGTGTGGCCACATTCTCTTCTGATTCTGTTTTTCAGATATTCCTTTCTTTGTTGTGACATCCATTGTGGGGTGGAAAGGCTTTCAGCCTTACATGATCTATAAAATAAAGTACCTGTAATGCACTGGAGTTAATTTAATCGACTTTCCCCTCCACTTCAAATTGCTGGCCTTGTGCCTAAAGTAGAAGCAATTATTGTTGTTGTTGTTATTGTTGATATCTGTAGAGAATCTAACAAAATGGCGGCTGAAATAATTTTATCTTCCGAATGTTAAATCTTGTGATATATGTCCTACATATCTCTAGTGTCGATATAATAAAGTAGACATTATGGCTGAAGTCTGTCTTAAACCAAAAGGCTCGTTAGGCTGGTGCTTATCCCGTTTCCATGGCCTATAGCAACTAAGAGTACAAGACTCCCCCTGGACAGGACGCCAGTCCATCACAAGTCTGTCTCATGTCAGGAGGCTCATCAGGCCATTGTTCATCATGGTTTAATGGCGTGAAGTGACTGAGAGTACAAAACTCCCTCCTGGACAGGACACCAGTCCATCACAGGGTTAAACCTCCAGCTATTGCTGGTACTCATTTTCAGCTGAGTATATTGGAGCAACGTGAAATGAAGTGTTTTGCTCAAGGACACAACAAGCAACCCAGACCAGGAATCGAACCCACGCCATTATGATTATAAATCCAACATCCTTACCACTAGGCCACGCTAGACCTCCCCTGGACAGGACGCCAGTCCATTGTAGAATGAAACCTCCAGCTATTGCTGCTGATACTCATTTTTAGCTGAGTATATTGGAGCAATGTGAAATGAACGTAAGTCCAACACCCTTACCACCAGGTTACGCAACTCCACTAAAAATATGGACCGCTTCACAAATTTGCGTGTAATCCTTGCGCAGGGGCCAAGCTAATATTCTCTGTATCGTTCCAATGTTATTATATTTACTGCCGAACCAAGTACAGCACAGTTATATACTGGGGTCAATATAGTCAATTGCATCTCTGGCCTGGCCCTCACCTCCTTCACAGCTGTCATGACAGATATTAATGTTAATTTAAAAGTGGAACTGATATCTGTGACAGGTCCAACAGCTCCTTCGTTTCTCTGTCGCTCTTGTTGGCGTTGTTGTTGTTGTTGTTGTTGTTGTTCTTCTTCTTCTTCTTCTTCTTCTTCTTCTTCTTCTTCTTCTTCTTCTTCTTCTTCTTGTCTTGGCTGTTGTTGCTGCTTTCATTGCTGTTCTGGTTGTTGTTGTTGCTGTGGTTGTATATAAAGTACCTTGGTTGTGTTGTTGTTGTTGTTGCTAGTGTTGTTGTTGCTAGTGTTGTTGTTGTTGTTGTTCTTCTTCTTCTTCTTGTCTTGGCTGTTGTTGCTGCTTTCATTGCTGTTCTGGTTGTTGTTGTTGTTGCTAGTGTTGTTGTTGCTAGTGTTGTTGTTGTTGTTCTTCTTCTTCTTCTTCTTGTCTTGGCTGTTGTTGCTGCTTTCATTGCTGTTCTGGTTGTTGTTGTTGTTGTGGTTGTATATAAAGTACCTTGGTTGTGTTGTTGTTGTTGTTGCTAGTGTTGTTGTTGCTAGTGTTGTTGTTGTTGTTGTTCTTCTTCTTCTTCTTGTCTTGGCTGTTGTTGCTGCTTTCATTGCTGTTCTGGTTGTTGTTGTTGTTGTGGTTGTATATAAAGTACCTTGGTTGTGTTGTTGTTGTTGTTGCTAGTGTTGTTGTTGCTAGTGTTGTTGTTGTTGTTGTTCTTCTTCTTCTTCTTGTCTTGGCTGTTGTTGCTGCTTTCATTGCTGTTCTGGTTGTTGTTGTTGTTGTGGTTGTATATAAAGTACCTTGGTTGTGTTGTTGTTGTTGTTGCTAGTGTTGTTGTTGCTAGTGTTGTTGTTGTTGTTGTTCTTCTTCTTCTTCTTGTCTTGGCTGTTGTTGCTGCTTTCATTGCTGTTCTGGTTGTTGTTGTTGTTGTGGTTGTATATAAAGTACCTTGGTTGTGTTGTTGTTGTTGTTAGTGTTGTTGTTGTTGTTGCTAGTGTTGTTGTTGTTGCTAGTGTTGTTGTTGTTGCTAGTGTTGTTGTTGTTGTTACTAGTGTTGTTGTTGTTGTTGCTAGTGTTGTTGTTGTTGTTGTTGCTAGTGTTGTTGTTGTTGTTGCTAGTGTTGTTGTTGTTGCTAGTGTTGTTATTGTTGTTGCTAGTGTTCTTGTTGTTGTTGCTAGTGTTGTTGTTGTTGTTGCTAGTGTTGTTGTTGTTGTTGCTAGTGTTGTTGTTGTTGTTGCTAGTGTTGTTGTTGTTGTTGCTAGTGTTGTTGTTGTTGTTGCTAGTGTTGTTGTTGTTGTTGCTAGTGTTGTTGTTGTTGCTAGTGTTGTTGTTGTTGCTAGTGTTGTTGTTGTTGCTAGTGTTGTTGTTGTTGTTGCTAGTGTTGTTGTTGTTGTTGCTAGTGTTGTTGTTGCTGTTGCTAGTGTTGTTGTTGTTGTTGCTAGTGTTGTTGTTGTTGTTGCTAGTGTTGTTGTTGTTGTTGCTAGTGTTGTTGTTGTTGTTGCTAGTGTTGTTGTTGTTGTTGCTAGTGTTGTTGTTGTTGTTGCTAGTGTTGTTGTTGTTGTTGTTGCTAGTGTTGTTGTTGTTGCTAGTGTTGTTGTTGTTGCTAGTGTTGTTGTTGTTGTTGCTAGTGTTGTTGTTGCTGTTGCTAGTGTTGTTGTTGTTGCTAGTGTTGTTGTTGTTGTTGCTAGTGTTGTTGTTGTTGTTGCTAGTGTTGTTGTTGTTGTTGCTAGTGTTGTTGTTGTTGTTGTTGCTAGTGTTGTTGTTGTTGTTGCTAGTGTTGTTGTTGTTGTTGCTAGTGTTGTTGTTGTTGTTGCTAGTGTTGCTATTGTTGTTGCTAGTGTTGTTGTTGTTGCTAGTGTTGTTGTTGTTGTTGCTAGTGTTGTTGTTGCTGTTGCTAGTGTTGTTGTTGTTGTTGCTAGTGTTGTTGTTGTTGTTGCTAGTGTTGTTATTGTTGTTGCTAGTGTTCTTGTTGTTGTTGCTAGTGTTGTTGTTGTTGTTGCTAGTGTTGTTGTTATTGTTGCTAGTGTTGTTGTTGTTGTTGCTAGTGTTGTTGTTGTTGCTAGTGTTGTTGTTGTTGTTGCTAGTGTTCTTGTTGTTGTTGTTGCTAGTGTTGTTGTTGTTGTTGCTAGTGTTGTTGTTGTTGTTGCTAGTGTTGTTGTTGTTGTTGCTAGTGTTGTTGTTGTTGTTGCTAGTGTTGTTGTTGTTGTTGCTAGTGTTGTTGTTGTTGTTGTTGCTAGTGTTGTTGTTGTTGCTAGTGTTGTTGTTGTTGTTGCTAGTGTTGTTGTTGTTGTTGCTAATGTTGTTGTTGTTGTTGTTGCTAGTGTTGTTGTTGTTGTTGTTGCTAGTGTTGTTGTTGTTGTTGCTAGTGTTGTTATTGTTGTTGCTAGTGTTGTTGTTGTTGCTAGTGTTGTTGTTGTTGTTGCTAGTGTTGTTGTTGTTGCTGGTGTTGTTGTTGTTGTTGCTAGTGTTGTTGTTGTTGTTGCTAGTGTTGTTGTTGTTGTTGTTGCTAGTGTTGTTGTTGTTGCTAGTGTTGTTGTTGTTGTTGCTAGTGTTGTTGTTGTTGTTGCTAGTGTTGTTGTTGTTGTTGTTGCTAGTGTTGTTGTTGTTGTTGCTAGTGTTGTTGTTGTTGTTGCTAGTGTTGTTATTGGTGTTGCTAGTGTTGTTGTTGTTGCTAGTGTTGTTGTTGTTGCTAGTGTTGTTGTTGTTGCTAGTGTTGTTGTTGTTGTTGCTAGTGTTGTTGTTGTTGTTGCTAGTGTTGTTGTTGTTGTTGTTGCTAGTGTTGTTGTTGTTGCTAGTGTTGTTGTTGTTGTTGTTGCTAGTGTTGTTGCTGTTGCTAGTGTTGTTGTTGTTGTTGCTAGTGTTGTTGTTGTTGTTGTTGCTAGTGTTGTTGTTGTTGTTGCTAGTGTTGTTGTTGTTGTTGCTAGTGTTGTTGTTGTTGTTGCTAGTGTTGTTATTGTTGTTGCTAGTGTTGTTGTTGTTGCTAGTGTTGTTGTTGTTGTTGCTAGTGTTGTTGTTGTTGCTAGTGTTGTTGTTGTTGTTGCTAGTGTTGTTGTTGTTGTTGCTAGTGTTGTTGTTGTTGTTGTTGCTAGTGTTGTTGTTGTTGCTAGTGTTGTTGTTGTTGTTGCTAGTGTTGTTGCTGTTGCTAGTGTTGTTGTTGTTGTTGCTAGTGTTGTTGCTGTTGCTAGTGTTGTTGTTGTTGTTGCTAGTGTTGTTGTTGTTGTTGTTGCTAGTGTTCTTGTTCTTGTTGCTAGTGTTGTTGTTGTTGTTGCTAGTGTTGTTGTTGTTGTTGCTAGTGTTGTTGTTGTTGTTGCTAGTGTTGTTGTTGTTGTTGCTAGTGTTGTTATTGTTGTTGCTAGTGTTGTTGTTGTTGTTGCTAGTGTTCTTGTTGTTGTTGCTAGTGTTGTTGTTGTTGTTAGTGTTGTTGTTGTTGTTGTTGCTAGTGTTGTTGTTGTTGTTGCTAGTGTTCTTGTTGTTGTTGCTAGTGTTGTTGTTGTTGTTGCTAGTGTTGTTGTTGTTGTTGTTAGTGTTGTTGTTGTTGTTGTTGCTAGTGTTGTTGTTGTTGTTGCTAGTGTTCTTGTTGTTGTTGCTAGTGTTGTTGTTGTTGTTGCTAGTGTTGTTGTTGTTGTTGCTAGTGTTGTTGTTGTTGTTGCTAGTGTTCTTGTTGTTGTTGTTGCTAGTGTTGTTGTTGTTGTTGCTAGTGTTGTTGTTGTTGTTGCTAGTGTTGTTGTTGTTGTTGCTAGTGTTGTTGTTGTTGTTGCTAGTGTTGTTGTTGTTGTTGCTAGTGTTGTTGTTGTTGTTGCTAGTGTTGTTGTTGTTGTTGTTGCTAGTGTTGTTGTTGTTGCTAGTGTTGTTGTTGTTGTTGCTAGTGTTGTTGTTGTTGTTGCTAGTGTTGTTGTTGTTGTTGTTGCTAGTGTTGTTGTTGTTGTTGCTAGTGTTGTTGTTGTTGTTGCTAGTGTTGTTGTTGTTGTTGCTAGTGTTGTTATTGTTGTTGCTAGTGTTGTTGTTGTTGCTAGTGTTGTTGTTGTTGTTGCTAGTGTTGTTGTTGTTGCTAGTGTTGTTGTTGTTGTTGCTAGTGTTGTTGTTGTTGTTGTTGCTAGTGTTGTTGTTGTTGCTAGTGTTGTTGTTGTTGTTGCTAGTGTTGTTGCTGTTGCTAGTGTTGTTGTTGTTGTTGCTAGTGTTGTTGTTGTTGTTGTTGCTAGTGTTGTTGCTGTTGCTAGTGTTGTTGTTGTTGTTGCTAGTGTTGTTGTTGTTGTTGTTGCTAGTGTTGTTGCTGTTGCTAGTGTTGTTGTTGTTGTTGCTAGTGTTCTTGTTGTTGTTGCTAGTGTTGTTGTTGTTGTTGCTAGTGTTGTTGTTGTTGTTGCTAGTGTTGTTGTTGTTGCTAGTGTTGTTGTTGTTGTTGCTAGTGTTGTTATTGTTGTTGCTAGTGTTGTTGTTGTTGTTGCTAGTGTTCTTGTTGTTGTTGCTAGTGTTGTTGTTGTTGTTGCTAGTGTTGTTGTTGTTGTTGCTAGTGTTGTTGTTGTTGTTGCTAGTGTTGTTGTTGTTGTTGCTAGTGTTGTTGTTGTTGCTAGTGTTGTTGTTGTTGTTGCTAGTGTTGTTGTTGTTGTTGCTAGTGTTGTTGTTGTTGTTGCTAGTGTTGTTGTTGTTGCTAGTGTTGTTGTTGCTGTTGCTAGTGTTGTTGTTGTTGTTGCTAGTGTTCTTGTTGTTGTTGTTGCTAGTGTTGTTGCTTTTGCTAGTGCTGTTGTTGTTGTTGCTAGTGTTCTTGTTGTTGTTGTTGCTAGTGTTGTTGTTGTTGTTGCTAGTGTTGTTGTTGTTGTTGCTAGTGTTGTTGTTGTTGTTGCTAGTGTTGTTGTTGTTGTTGCTAGTGTTGTTGTTGTTGTTGCTAGTGTTGTTGTTGTTGTTGCTAGTGTTGTTGTTGTTGTTGTTGCTAGTGTTGTTGTTGTTGCTAGTGTTGTTGTTGTTGTTGCTAGTGTTGTTGCTGTTGCTAGTGTTGTTGTTGTTGTTGCTAGTGTTGTTGTTGTTGTTGTTGCTAGTGTTGTTGCTGTTGCTAGTGTTGTTGTTGTTGTTGCTAGTGTTCTTGTTGTTGTTGCTAGTGTTGTTGTTGTTGTTGCTAGTGTTGTTGTTGTTGTTGCTAGTGTTGTTGTTGTTGTTGCTAGTGTTGTTATTGTTGTTGCTAGTGTTGTTGTTGTTGTTGCTAGTGTTCTTGTTGTTGTTGCTAGTGTTGTTGTTGTTGTTGCTAGTGTTGTTGTTGTTGTTGCTAGTGTTGTTGTTGTTGTTGCTAGTGTTGTTGTTGTTGTTGCTAGTGTTGTTGTTGTTGCTAGTGTTGTTGTTGTTGTTGCTAGTGTTGTTGTTGTTGTTGTTGCTAGTGTTGTTGTTGTTGTTGCTAGTGTTGTTGTTGTTGCTAGTGTTGTTGTTGTTGTTGCTAGTGTTGTTGTTGTTGTTGCTAGTGTTGTTGTTGTTGCTAGTGTTGTTGTTGTTGTTGCTAGTGTTGTTGTTGTTGTTGCTAGTGTTGTTGTTGTTGTTGCTAGTGTTGTTGCTGTTGCTAGTGTTGTTGTTGTTGTTGCTAGTGTTGTTGTTGTTGCTAGTGTTGCTGTTGTTGTTGCTAGTGTTGTTGTTGTTGCTAGTGTTGCTGTTGTTGTTGCTAGTGTTGTTGTTGTTGTTGCTAGTGTTGTTGTTGTTGTTGCTAGTGTTGTTGTTGTTGCTAGTGTTGCTGTTGTTGTTGCTAGTGTTGTTGTTGTTGCTAGTGTTGCTGTTGTTGTTGCTAGTGTTGTTGTTGTTGCTAGTGTTGCTGTTGTTGTTGCTAGTGTTGTTGTTGTTGCTAGTGTTGTTGTTGTTGTTGCTAGTGTTGTTGTTGTTGTTGCTAGTGTTGTTGCTGTTGCTAGTGTTGTTGTTGTTGTTGCTAGTGTTGTTGTTGTTGCTAGTGTTGTTGTTGTTGTTGCTAGTGTTGTTGTTGTTGTTGCTAGTGTTGTTGTTGTTGCTAGTGTTGTTGTTGTTGTTGCTAGTGTTGTTGTTGTTGTTGCTAGTGTTGTTGTTGTTGTTGCTAGTGTTGTTGTTGTTGTTGCTAGTGTTGTTGTTGTTGTTGCTAGTGTTGTTGTTGTTGCTAGTGTTGTTGTTGTTGTTGCTAGT
>OZ024762.1:27474805-27502305 GCA_964016885.1 Eledone cirrhosa
AATTATAACAAAATCCTCAATAGAGAGGAGGCGCCTTGGGGGGTCGCACACACCCCCGAAAAAGTGTGCAACCCTTTTCCTCAGGAGCACAGAGAAGGGGTGCTCCCTTGGTCTTTCATCTTCCTCACCTATAGTCTGATGTAGAGTGAAGGCCCATTCACACGGGCCATTCTCGCCACTTTCACCCACCTTTCATAAAAACGACTGGGGTGCAGCACCTCTCTCTCCATCCTGATCCTTCTTCCGAAATGATATCGGAAGAAACGGACCAGTTGTTGGCCAGAGAGAAAGGTGCCTGACCACAGTCCTTTCAGACGCGTCCACCATACAACCTCTTTCGCCATCGCTATTACGCACAGAAACACCGCCTCTGCTTCATCTTTGAAGGGGGAAGGCGGCTTGATCATTACAATAGACTCGGTGGTCAACCGGATCGGTCCCACCCTTGACAGCAGTTGTTCGACATAGCCCCACAGATCGGCTACGCCCGAGCAGTGTACCAATGCGTGTGCAACGGTTTCCTCGTCGCACACGCATCTGGGACAGATCTTTTTGGCGGGGTCCCTGCCCGGGCGCCCGTGTCTGTAGAGCCTTTCTCGAACGGGTAAAGCCCCTCGGTAGCACTGCCAGGCCAGGGACTTCTGGAAGTTGTCCATAGGTCCCGGGCTGAATGTCCTACCGAACAGGCCGGCCAGTTCGTCCTCCTCCATGTCTAGGGCTTCTCCGATAGATAGATAGGCAGGCAAACTGACAGACTGGCTGACGGACTGACGGTGTCGACATTCGCTTTTCCTTTAGATACGTAGCGTAGAAAAGAGAGTGTGGCATTGGTAGGCGACTCCTGGTCTTCCACAAAACACCTTGACCAGCCTTGCACCTTGCCGAGGAGTGTTTCTCTTGCAAACTCAACCCTTTGTCATTCAAGACGGAAGGTAACAGTAATATATGAACACTTTCAACTGAAGACAATGTCTTCAAACGATGCCGACGTTTAGAAGTTTGGTAATTTTATTCAAACAGTAGCTTCGTTTGTTTCGTCGAGTTTAAGCAGTATCTTACGTGAATAAAATGGTTAAAAGTGAAACAACAGAATTTATAAAACAACAATAAAGATACAAAGAACAAAAAACGATTTATCTTGTGAAAGAAATATAAGAAATATTTATACAGCTTCCCTGAAGAGTTTTAGAAATTCGACATTACTCACGTGGGAGGAGGGAAATAGTAAGGTAATTTCCACCTCGTCCCCTGCTCTTCCATGCTCCGCACTCCTATCCCATTTGATCAATAAATTATATATATATACATATCTGTGCATATATATATATATATATATACACATATGTATGTGTGTATATATATATATATATGCATTCACGCACATACAAAAAAAACACACACACACCTATATATATATATATATATATATATATATATATATATATATATATATATATATATGTATATATAGGTGTGTGTGTGTTTTTTTTGTATGTGCGTGAATGCACAAATGCATAATATATCATATGTACGTAAACACACCAAGTTTTGCTTGGAGGATTGGAGAATTTTGTGCGTTGGTGAAGTATAAAGTTCAAGAGATCACGTGACCAGTTAACTTGTATGTATTTCAAGTTTTTTCTCTTCTTTTCACTGAAGAGGCAATGAATAGGCAGTTTTGTTAGAATTTACAATGAAATGCTTTGTGGTATTCGTTTCGGCTCTCTTCTCTCTGAGTTTAAATCCCACCGACGTCAACTTTGAATTTCATCCATTCTAGGTCGATATAAAAAGGTACCAGTCTAGTACTGGGGTCGATTCTTCCTCTATATCTCTTTCTCACATCCTTTCTCTCACTCTCTCTGTCATTCTCTGGAAGAAATCTGCTGTATTCAGACCTGGAGAGGGATGGGCTCCGCCAGGTTTAAAATACCATAGAAACGTTGTATGTCCAAATGGCGCCCCGTATGACTAACTCAGGAGTTACATGACCATACATACAGAAAAAATATAATACCAGTCTAGTACTGGGGTCGATTTTTCCTCTATATCTCTTTCATCCTCTATATCTGTTTCTCACTTCCTCCCACTCTGCTTCTCTGAAAGAAATCTGCTGTATTCAGACCTGGAGAGGGGATGGGCTCCACCAGGTTTTAAAATGATCCCAGAAACACCGTATGGTGCTCCGTATGACTACCTCAGCAGTTACAGGGACCATACATTGAGACAAATATAATTGTTTCTACTGTTGGCACAAGGCCAGCAATCACACCAGTACATTACTGGTACTTTATTTTATCGACCCCGTAAGGATGAAAGGCAAAGTTAACCTTGGCATGATTTGAACTCAGAACGTAAAGGGGTGTAACTCTATGCTGCAAAGCATGGTATCCGACGCTCTACCGATTCTGCCAATACAATAATGATACTACTACTACTACTATTATTACTACTACTACTATTACTACTACTACTACTACTACTACTACTACTACTACTACGACGACGACGACGACGACGGCTCCTACGACTACTACTACTACCACCAATACTACTACTACCACCATTACTACTACTACCACCACCACCAATACTATTACTAACACCATTACTAATACTACCACCACCACCAATACTACTACTACCACCATTACTACTACTACCACCACCACCAATACTATTACTACCACCATTACTTCTACTACTACTACATCCACCACTACTACTACCACCACCACCACTACCACTACCACCAACACCAACAGCACCACTCCCACTACTACCACTACCACTACTACTACCATTACTACCACTACCACTACTACTACCACCACTAACATACTACTGCTACCACAACTACCACTACCACTACCACCACTAATACTACCACTACCACCACCACTACTACCACCAACACCAACACTACCACTACCACCAACACCACCACCACTACCACCACTATCACCACCACTACTACCACCAACACCACCACTACCACCAACACCACCACTACCACCACCACCACTACCACCACCACCACTATTACCACTACCACCAACACTACCACCACTACCACCACGACTACTACCATCAACACCACCACTACCACTACCACCACCACTACCACTATCTCTACCACCACCACTACTACTACCACTACCACCACCATCACTACCACCATCACCGCAACCACCACTACCACCACCACTACCACCACCACCACTACCACTACCACCACTACCACTACCACTACCACCACCACTACTACCACCACCACCACTACTACTACCACTACCACCACGACCACTACCACCATCACCACAACCACTACTACCACCACCACCACTACCACTACCACTACCACTACTACTACTCGGATAGAGGCGAAATTGGTTGTTTGTTCTAAAGAAAATATATTTTATCTTGTATCGTTGTATCATGTGATGTTCAAAGAAAGTAACGACAATATTTCAGTTGGTTTCATTGACACAACAACATTCCTTTCAGCTTGTGAGAGAAAGACTAATGCAATGTTCTGCCTCACTTAACTGGCCGGATGTGGAATGTACAATGTTTCTCTCTAGTAAAAGAGGAAGAATTAGATTTACAAACAGTTTGATTCTTTTGATTTTCGTTTTTTTTTCGTTTCTTTTTGCGTTTTGTTTCTTTATTGATATATGTGTGTGTGTGTGTGTGTGTGTGTGTGTGTGTGTGTGTGTGTTTGTGTGTGTGTGTGTGTGTGTGTGTGTGTGTCTGTGTGTCTGTATGTCTCTGTGTCTGTATGTCTCTGTGTCTGTGTGTGTGGGGGTGGGTGGGAGTGGGTGTATCTGTGTGTGTGTGTGTGTGTGATTTTTAACTTTTAACTTTTAACAGTTCAGTTGTTAGAAAATGTTTTTGAAATAGGAAAGAGCCAGCAATATCGATGGGAGAGAGCGCAAACAAAAGGTTTTAGATAATATATTTTATTTAGATATATTTATTTATTTGTGTGTTTATGTTCAAATGTTTTCAGTTTCTTACTAATCATGTTTATGGAAGTAAATCTACTTCAAATGCCGCTATCATAAATGGAACTTAAATGTTAATGGTCTGTCCCTCCTCGTGCTCCCGGTCAACATGATAAAGAAGATATTGACACCACCCGGAGAAAGGCGAGGGAGATGCCATGCTTATGGAGAAACAGGCGCACACGGTAAACAACGAAGGCCACGTGTTGTCCTTCTCCGACACAACTCTTTCCTCTCGGAAAACCCCTCCCCTTCTGTTGATGGATGTGAAATCCGAAATATAGGGACTATTAAATAGCCGCCAATGTGACTCTATCTCGTGTTATTATTTTTTACATTTTTCCTGCGTTCTTTTACGCTTGCATCTCTCTCTCTCCCCCTCTCTCTCTCTCTCTCTCTCTCTCTCTCTCTCTCTCTCTCACTCTGTCTCTCTCTCTCAATACCACCTGATTTTGTTACCCGGAGATTTAGCGACCTTCACGGTGGAATCTATAGAGACGACGCCCTTCTAGTTAAGAACCTAAATAACCAGAGCATAGAAAGACTGCGTAAGAATATTAGAAAGACTCTCGGGAAACTAGGCCTTAGCATAACGTATGAATATAGCACTAAAATAGTTAACTTTCTAGACGCGACGCTTAACCTAAATACGGGACTTATAAGACCTTTTCACAAGATTAATGAAAACTTAGCATACATCAACTGTAATTCGAACCACCCACTATCCATAATTAAATCCATTCCACGCAGCATATCCCTTAGGATCTCCCGCCTCTCGTCTAACCGACAAATCTTCGAGGAACACGTGGAGTATTACAATACCGCATTAGACAAGGCACGCCACCTAGATAGAGTAGAATATATAGACACAACCCTCCGCAAAGCACACACGAACAGGCATAACACAAACTCCGGAAACACACGCACACACGCATTTACGCATAGAACTACAAATTATACTGAAAATAGAAATACAACATCAAAATCAAACAGGTCACGCAGTAGAAAATATATTTGGTATTACCCCATATTTAACACCTCTATTAGTTCCAACCTACCCTCTACCTTCTTTAGAATAATAAATAAGCACTTTCCAGATTCACATAGATACAGCAAAATCCTTAACACTAAATCTATTAGACTATCTTACTCCACGGCACCAAACATAGAGGCACACATTAAGATGCTTAACGCTAAAAAGATACGTAGCAACACCGGAACACAAATGTATAACAATAACAATACAATTACCATCAAACACAACAGAATATCTAATACACAACCACCCACTGATAGGCAACCAAAACGTAACACACTTGTACAGGCATCGCAGCCCACCAATAATACCAAAGTTGCACGTGACAAGAACTGTAATTGTCACCTACCTGAAACCTGTCCATTTCATAATGAATGTATGCAGTCTAACCTGGTTTACCAATGCACAGTGGAATCAGACAACCAGAAATGGTATTACATTGGAGCGACTGGGAATACATTTAAAGCCTGTTGGTATACACACCGTTACACAATGAAACATTCCCAGCATCGTTATGTAACTACCCTTGCGAACAAGACCTGGCAACTGAGGGAAAGTAACTAGCAATACACCCTGAAGTGGAAAAAATTATCGAACGTGCCCCCATATCGGAGTGGTATGAGAAGCTATCGGTTATGTGACTTTGAACTGTTCCACATTTTGAGTTCGAAGAATAAGTTACTCAACAATAAAATTGAAAGATCAATTTATTGTAACCATAGACTCAAAGAAAAATGTTCGCACTATAAGTGCAAATCGAACCCTTAACCTCTTACTACCACCTGACAAACTGTATATACTTAGACTTTCTACCCTCTTATTGAATCTAACCCCTTTAATTACCCACAATAACCAATACCTATATCCCTCCCTTCTCCTTCATTCCTTTTCTCTTTTTCGTTTTATTCTTTTATTCTCTCCCTTTTTTTTGCTATCTTTTCTTTTCTTTTTTCTCCCCCCCCCCTTCTTTATTTTTATTTATATATCTATTTATGTCTCTATCTCTCTCCCCACTCCCCCTCTCTCTCTCTCCCTCCCACTATAAACAATTTAATTCTCTTTAATTCCCTACACTGTAAATTGACATCAAGTCTACGAATCAAAACTGATCGAGGAATCCTTCCACCTTTACCCCTCCCTCCATCTCCGTTTGTCACTCTTTCTTCTCCCCCTTCTCCTCTCTATATACTACTCCGTTTGTCCCTCTACTTCCTAATTCCTCTCCCCCTTCCTCTCTCTCTATACTAGTAAATATAAATTTTAAAAAATGTTTTTTTATATATTAAGAACCTTTTACGAGTAACTTATTCATTATTTTGAAAATTTGGAGGTGAACAACAATTATTATTGTGTGGCTGCTATTAACCAGTGCATTACTGGTACTTTATTTTATCGACCCCGTAAGGATGAAAGGCAAAGTCAATCCCGCCGAGGTTGACTTTGCCTTTCATCCTTACGGGGTCGATAAAATAAAGTACCAGTAATGCACTGGGTAATTGCTGGCCTTGTGCCTAAAGTAGAAACAATTATTGTGTGGCTGCTATTTGCAGTATGGGAATATAAGGTTGCACTTACCAATGAAACGGTCGTAAATACCTGGATAAAATCCTTTTTTTAATGCTTACCTGTGTTTTCCCTTTTATTCTTTATACTCCAAGATTGAACTTGATCCTTACGAACTTGTGCTGTTACCCCTAACCGTACGTTGAAACCGTCCATGAAACTTAACCACGAACTGGATTACAATAAGCAATTTTCTACTTCCTTAACTATATATATATATATATACATATATATATATATATATATATATATATATATATATATATATATATATATATATATATAAATTCAAAATATTAACAAAATAGATATTCTTATGATCAATTATATTTTATTATACATATTTCAGAGGTACTGAGTTAAGTTCAACAGTACGTCCTCATCATGACTGAATCTTAACCTTCTACTATGTCAGGGTATGTCATGCATCATTTTATTTTATCTGATGAGGACGTACTGTTGAACTTAACTCAGTACCTCTGAAATATGTATAATAAAATATAATTGATCACAAGAATATCTATTTTGTTAATATTTTGAATTAATATTAATAACTCTTGAAAACCTTACTGTTGAGTGCTTCCAATCTATTGTAAAACTCATTGTTTGATGTATTCATTGAATCTTGTTTAACTTATATATATATATATATATATATATATATATATATCTTTAGGTTTGTTGGTTCACCACTGGATAGAACTGGTCATTCCGTATGGTCAATCCTGGTGTACTATTGTGAAGATTACTCAACGCAGTGCAGTTCACCCATCTTCGTTTGTGTAGTTGGTTGTGCGAATACGGAGTTAATTATAAATTCTAACATGAATGTAGTTTGACCCTTACACTACACTTCTTTCTCCCTTTCTTTCTCTCTTCCCCTTCTTCTTTGACGGAGTGGTGGTAGCGTATTATAAGCCTTCGCCCCCTCACCAGACATTCATTAGTAGTTCTCAGTTACCAACACTTTGAGGGCGGCTGGCTGAGAAGCTAGTTGGTCAGCCTCCCTCTCTGTCTCTGATTTTTCGGACCCATGGCTTTTTACATATTCCTTTGTTATATTCCAATACCTGATGACATCACCGGATTCATATGGAACGCGTTCATTGAAATGATCATAGTATAATAAACCTTTCAAGGATTTACACCAGTCCAGCCTCCTGTTATTTCATTTATATATATATATATATATATATATATATATATATATATATATATATATATATATATATATTAATTCAAAATATTAACAACATTTAACAACATTTTAACAACATTTTTAACTATATATATTTTTGAACATTATTTTCAGTAACTTATTTACTTTATTGCATTATTGCATTATTGCATTATTGTATTATATTATATATATTTGAAAGGTATCACCTCAATTATAAACAAATAATAAACTATAATATTTGTATTCTTTGATCAATAGATATATATAATTAAAATTTTGGACTTATTTATGTTTATTATAAGGCCGGTTGATACTTTAGGCACTCAAACTATTTAACAATAAATTATTTAATAATTATAACTATAATTATTTTATAAATTATATTATAGAAACTGTTGTTAATATTATAAAATTTTTTGGTAAAGATTACCTTCGTGAAGTTATAAAACCATTATGATATTTTCTTCCTCGTGTTTCGTAAATCCTTTAAATTTGTTTTCATAAAATTTGAATTTTAGAAATTAAACATATTATATTATAATATTAATACAAATACCTATTAACTTTTAAAACCTAAAATATTATTTATTACCCTGAAGTAACTTAAATTAAATATTTTGAAAATTAACCGCTAACTATATTATTTTGGACATGTGTTGCTTATATGGAGATCTGTGAATATAAACTTGAACATAAATTACTCCCCTTTGTCTCTCTCTATCTTTGATCATCTTTCATCTGTTTTTTCAGGCCACCTACTAAATGTATTATCACATCGGCTGTTTCTTCCTCTATGCTTTCCTTTCCCTCCTCTTTCTCCAGTAGTTTTTAAAAATTAAAGAAATTTCATAACTGTTATATTGATGCCATATATTTCTTAAACTCTATTACACGCACCCTCTGGTATAAATATTGAGTTTTATCATAAGTTAATCACTACCATGACAGAATCTTAACCATCTACTATGTCAGGGTATGTCATGTATCATTTTATTTTATCTGATGAGGACGTACTGTTGAACTCAGTAACTCTGAAATATGTATAATAAAATATAATTGATCACAAGAATATCTATGCTGTTAATATTTTGAATTAATATTAATAAATCTGGAAAACCTTACAGTTGAGTGCTTCTAATCTATTGTAAAACTCATTCTTTGATGTATTCATTGAACCTTGTTTAACTTTTAAATATCTATATATATAATTCCCGTTCTGTGTGTGTGTGTAAAAGAGTTTCACTTGGAAAATATTCCATCGATCTCTGTCAAATTAAACACATAGCCAAAATAGGCTACGGTTTGTAACATCAACAAAAAATTATTTCATAATGATTAATTTCGAAGTCACAAACTTCGATTTTATAATCTTATAGGCTTTTGCACTAACAAATTCCATGACGGCCATTAAAGAGAGAGAGCGTTCCTTTTACACAGTTCTTAACTCTCCCTCTTCCACAACACGACGTTATGGGATTGTATGTGTATGTGCGTGTGTATATGTGTGTGTATGTGTTTGTGTGTGTATGTGTGCGTGCATATTTGTGTGTGTGTGTGTAATTTCCATAACGGCCAGAGAGAGAAGGATGTGTGAGAGGGAGATAGAAAGAGAGGAGTGAGAGAGAGTAAAATAAAGAGTGTGTGACGCGAATATGATAAATACAGCGTTTATAATTTTAACTTATTTATTACACTTCTTAACTCTCCCCCTTCCACAACGTCACGTCTTGGGATTGTGTGTGTGTGTGTGTGTGTGTGTCTGTGTGTGTTTGTGTGTATGTGTGTGCGTTTGTGTGTGTATGTGTTTGTGTGTGTGTGTGTGTACATGATGGATGTTTTAAAATACACATTGTTCAACCGACACGGCTAACGATATATTTCTCTATGTTCACATTTTAATGACACATATCTGTAAATAAACTTGCTCTTTTTGAATACCGTCTCATTTTTTTTAATTGAAAGAGTTGATCAGGTAAAATTATCCTCCAAGTTAAACATACAACACGGAAATTGACCATTAACATTGCAGCCCTACCAAGAACTGACACCGTCCAATGGACGGGGGTCACTTGCTAGTGTATATATATATATATATTTCTTTTTTTTTTTTCTTTCTAGTCGATCGACTTTCGTCAAATCGGACCGAGGAAACTATGTTTCCGTTGGTCTTTCCAATTGCTAATACTATCTATCGGTCGCAACTCCAGGTAGAAGGAGCAACGTGAAATAAAGTGTCTTGCTCAAGGACATAACGCATCGCCTGGTTCAGGAATCGAACTCACAACCTCACGATTGTGAATCCAATACTCTAACCACTCAGCCACACGCCTTCACTATATATATATATATATATATATATATATATATATATATATATACATATATATATATATATGGTGGTGGCTGCCAACTCGTTTTCGAGTACGGCCACTATTTTATATCCATGTAGGAGGACACCTACCGATGCGCTGAACGAGTGTAACTTTTTAGTCCAGCCAACGACTTGAAAACTCTGGTACACTTGTGACAATTTTTGACACATAGTGCTGGGCCCATGGTACCATGTGAGGACAAGTGCAGAGAGATCTCCAGATATAAAGCAATGCCTGTGCCGTGAAGCTTATATAGTGATCAAAGGCACTGCACAAAGCCAGTCCCACTCTCTTAACCAAGAAGATATTTACCAAAAAGAAGAACAAGTCAACATCATTGGATACCATCAGGGTTGCAGGTGTTATATCAGAGTTTTCCTTCTCCTAGAATTCTGCCTTGACAAAGGCTAAGGGGTCATCTCTCCCTATATATATATATATATATATATATATATATATATATATATATATATATATATATATATATATATATATATATATATATATGTGTGTGTGTATATATATATACATACATATATATATAGAGAGATATATTTCGTTTCTGAATTTGTTTAGCAAGATTCTTTATTTGAAAATGTGTGTTGAAACCGATATTGTTATACTTTCGGAGGGTCATGTTGCCAATAAGAAACACACGCACCAGTTGCTTTCACTTCAATTTATTATAATAAATTTATAAATTTAGGAATTTATAAATTTCCGGTTGGTTGGTTGGTTCCACAACCAGATGGTTGTTTATATATTGTCAAAGTTCTTTCGTCACACATTCTGTGAGCTCTTCAGTGACTGAACACACACACAGAAACAAGATGGCGTAGGACAGAACAAAGGAGAGGCACAAAAACAAAGAAAAGTATCCCCAGTCACTGAAGAGGTCACAGAATGTGTGACGAAAGAACTTTGACGATATATGAACAACCATCTGGTTGTGGAACCAACCAACCAACCGGAAATTTATAAATTCCTAAATTTATAAATTTATTATAATAAATTGAAGTGAAAGCAACTGGTGCGTGTGTTTCTTATTGACAACATGACCCTCCCAAAGTATAACTATATATATATATATATATATATATATATATATATATATATATATATATATATATATATATATATATAAGTATTGAAGTTTCTGTTGAAAATTGAAAAAGTCATAGGAGTGAAGAGTGCTCTATGTAATTACCAGAGCTAAATTTAATGTATAATAAACAATACAATATAATTACCTCATTACCAGAGGTTTCCTGAATAAGATGAATACAAAAACGTCCTCATTCGTTCGTCGGATAAGGCAATTTAAAACATAGTGAAATATTTGAAAAATCTCCTCAAGAAAGGCAAAAGTTTAACGGGCAAAAAAAATATATAAATAAAAGTAATGCAAGACATATATAAAATAAAATAAGGAAATATAGTTAGGGTATGTGTATAAATGTGTGTATATTCACTCACAAATGTACATATGTGTGTATGTACAAATGCTTGTGTATAGTGAAAATGTATGCGTAAGTAGTTATATGAGGGCAAGCATATTAGTGTATGTGTGATCACAAATACGTATATAATATAAGTTGAAAAAGAAATTGTAAGATAATATTGTTAACATACATCCAGATTCGGGTATTAAATATATACACATACAAGTATGAAAGTATAAACACACATACAAGTATGAAAGTATAAACACACACATACGCGCGATCACATATATGCGAATGATACACAGGGAAGGGAGTGTATTAGTCAACGGAGTGTCAGTCTGAGGCTCGATACATGTATAAAAATGAAACAATATATGAGATTAAAAAATGTTTTTAAATCAAAGAGAAAGTAAGAGGGAGGGGTTATCAATTATACATTAACACTAGAAAAAAGAAAACAAACATAGGTTCGTACGTACACATATATATATATATAAATATATATATATATATAAATACGTACAGACAAAAGCACATACATGCGTACATACATACAGTGGCGCGCATGATACACACGAAGCACACATATATATATATATATATCGGCACACGTACGTACGCGACTATATATATATATATACATATACACACATACATACACATACATATATATATACATATACACATACATTCACCCATACACACACATACGTATATATAAGTATGTAAAAAACATAGATCTAAAAACACACATACACACACATTTATACACACACGCACACATACGGAGGCGTTCGTATACATATACAGAACGCATACACACACATGCACACTTGCAAGTGTGATTTCATGTGTGGGCAACTGGTGAAAATTTCTGTTTTTGCATTTAGGCATGTTTTTGGTGATTTAAGGTTCTGTAAAATCCAATATTTTTCACTTATGCAGAGTGTGCATCTTCTTGTTCCTCCTGCATATTCGTTAGATTGGTTCAAAATTGACCAATCCAATTTATATTGGATACCTTGGTCTTTCAAATCCCATATTCTGCTAGCCAGAACTGTTGTGAATATTTTTTTCTGGATGTCGGAAAGATGCGATATTTGAAATATGTATCACAGCATTATCAATAAAGAACTTTAACATCTGAAACTACTTCTCATTTTCTCTCTCTCTCTCTCTCTCTCTCTCTCTCTCTCTCTCTCTCTCTCTCTCTCTCTCTCTCTCTCTCTCACTCTCTCTCTCTCTCTCTCTTTCTATCTATCTATCTATCTATCTCTATCTATCTATCTATCCGTCTATCTATCTATCTATCTATCAGGATGGAGAGAGAGGTGCTGCACCCCAGCCGTTTTTATGAAAGATGGGTGAAAGTGGCGAGAATGGCCCGTGTGAATGGGCCTTCACTCTACATCAGTCTATAGGTGAGGAAGATGAAAGACCAAGGGAGCACCCCTTCTCTGTGCTCCTGAGGAGAAGGGTTGCACACTTTTTTTCGGGGGTGTGTGCGACCCCCCAAGGCGCCTCCTCTCTATTGAGGACTTTGTTATAAATTTTATTTTTTGTTATATTTTATTTTATTTTTATATATTGTTATTGCCTCCTCCTTATTGAGGACGCATTGTTTTGTAAACTCCCCCCATTGTACTTGTCCCACTTTTGATGCCCTGGTGGCAAATAAAAGAAACATATCTATCTATCTATCTATCTCTCTTGGTAGCTGGACGCACACAAATTTGCTGGTAAATTTCTGTCAATTTATTTACAAAAAACAAAAATTCTTGTTTAAAAAAACAAATTGTCTTGTAGACTGAACTGTCAGCTGGCTGGCAATCTCATTTTTCGCCGCCACAGGGGTGAAAATTTAATTTGAAATTAATTAAAAAACTGTTAAACATTTTTAATATTTTGCCATCAGCAATGGCAAGCGTACAAAGAACGCTAACGAACGTTGAAGAAGGAAAGGGAAAAGAAGAAATAGACTTTAACGTTGCTAAGAACTTTGCCTATATCGATGTAGTTGACAAGAAACGTTTGTGTAACGAAGGTGAAGTAGACAACACAAACAAAATTAAACCACACAATATGTAACAGACACCAAAATCAACAGAAAAAATAATTGACACAACTACAAACGGAAAACCCGACAACCACCACAACAACAACAACACCAAAAAAATAACTTTTACAAAAACAGTCACAAATAATAATAACGTTACCTCTAACTCCGCATGTATTGGCGTCACCATGGAAACCAATATGGATAACAAAAATAAAAACAAGATCGAACCACACAGTACAACAGACGGAAAAAACAACAGAAAATAAAACCATTGACACAACTACGAACGGAAAAACCGACAACCACAACAACAACAATAACAACAACACCAAAAAAACTTTTGCGCAAACAGTCATCAAGACACAAGATTTCAAGGATCTCCATATCTCCAATGCGAAACAGATGCTCTCCGAAGCAAAGGAGTTTATCACTTTCGGTGAAAACGGGGGATTTCAGATAAACTCACCCCCAGAAATTCGTCTGGAAACATTTCGAAGGACAATTATTTTCAGAACTGTTTCAAATGAAACAAAACGACCAGCATTCCTCAGTCAAGGGGAAATTGAGGCAACCTTGAAGGAGATATTACCAGACATTGACTTTATGCAGAGGGCCAAAGAGTACGGGAGTATTTCGGTACTCCTCAAAAGCGAGGCCCTTGCACAAAGATACTCAGTGACGCCAATACTGTTACAAAAATACACCTTTTTTCCTACATACCTGGGAAAAAGGACACAAAAAATTAGAGTTTCAAACATACCACCAAATATTAATATTTGGTGGATATTGGCAGGATTTTTAGAGGAGAGAAAAGACACTATTCTCTCCATCAAAAGGTCAACCAAACACACCTGTTCTGGTACAAATTTGGAGATTCTGGTGCAATGAGCCCGGAAAGAATCTCCAACATACCAGAAAAAGTGCTGGTGGACAACAACAGCCACATAAATATTTCGGTGGAGGGCGAAAACCACATTGCTTTCGTTGCAATAGCACCTCACACACAAAGGCCTCCTGCCCTTTACAAACACGCTCAACCAAAACAATACAAAAGAAAACACTGTTACCAACACAAAAACAACCAATACCACAACAACAACGACTCACGAAACAAGCAAACACACCAAAACAAACAGCCACTCAACCAACAACAACAGAAAAAACACAGACAACACCCTGAAGAACACAGCCCCACCAATCCCACTCCATCAAACACTACGACAAACACACACACCGAAACCACCACCTCACAACATACACCTACCCCACACTCCTGACGATGATTATTCACTAACAGATGAGGTTGCTTCTCCTTTAAGTGAAGAAGGAGAGCCTCGGAAATCTAAAAAACAAAAAAAGAGACACCAAAAAACCCCGAAACTCCAATCACCAACACCAACGCACAACCACAGACACAAACAACAACACAAACAACACCCAGTCAAGCATCCCCCTACCGGTAAAACCAACACCAACACCACCCAAAACACAAGAACCCATCATAAAAAGAAACTCCCGGACGAACAAAAAACTAAAACAACACAACAAAAACACAAACAACAATACGCATACATCAACACAAACAACAAGAGTTTGATGGAGGTCATCTCCCAAAACCCCAAGGTGGAGACGGAGGGCAAAACTTTCATCAAAGCAGAATCGTCTCCACACCTTAAACTTATAAGGGTTTCTATGGAGACCTATAGTGACCTGAAAAATAAATTTTCGCAGGACCTGGGCAACCCCTCCAGAAACCCATCAACCGCGTCCTGTTATAATGCTTCCCCACCCCACCCAACACCCCATCCAGCACCCAAATGGAGATTGAACAGCTCGTTCTCCAGGAAACGAAAAGGTAAGTGCACCTTTTCATCCTTTTTCTCCAACTCTTCTTCACCAACATGGCTAGTTTACGAGTTGGAAGCCTGAATGTGCGTGGCCTAGGGATGCCCTGGAAACAGGGCCAACTTTTAAACGACCTGAGGTCACACGGTATGGATGTGATAGCCATCAGCGAGTCCAGGATCCACAACAGGCAGCCACTAATCCCCATCTTCGACGACTTTGAGATCTACGCATCTCTCTGTCAGCCAGGAGGTGGTGAGGGAGTGGCTGTCATGTTTCGGAAGAACCTAGACGTTGAAGTACAGCAAGTACAATTGAACTCGGAGGGTAGACTGGTAGTCCTAGACGTGAACAGTATTGGAGGTGGAACCTTCAGACTGGTGGCCGTTTATGCCCCGACCGACCAATCGCAATCACGGCCAGCGTTCTTTAAGCGTCTAGAGTCTTTTCTGGGAACGTCTCGCTCCTTACTTTTAGTGGGGGACTGGAATGGTATCCTAGATGCACGATGGAACTATGTGGGAGCATGTCCCAGTAGAGGGTGTGCAACAGCCTCAAAACTTTAATCGGCCAATTCCAACTGGCCGATAGGTATCGACTGCACCACAGTGGACTTGGGAAAACCGCAGCGGAACATCTAGATCGTATTTAGATAGGTTTTTCATTAGAGAAAAGGATAAGGAGATGTTAAGCTGTCCACGAATGCACATGGTTGCCTATTCAGATCACAAATTAGTCGTCTGCTTAGTCAACCGTGATAGAACACATAGGCAGGGACCCGGATACTGGAAGCTGAACGTGTCGTTGCCGTCACATAAAGCTTACAGTGAACGGATAAGTAGACTAGACAAGCAACAGTTAACGGGAGCCATCGTCAACAATAGATGGTGGTACTCTCTCAAGAAAGCAATTAGAGTAGAATCGATAGGGTTTAGCAGAAAGTTGGCCTTGGAGAAAAACAGAATAGAAAGAGAACTAGTAGCCAAGGAGACACTTAGATGTGGCAACGCGGCTAGAGTGTTAGCGTCGAGAACGGAACTGGACCAGTTCTTCGATAAGAAACACGAAGGCTGCGTGGTCAGAAGCAAAACACGTGCTCTAGGAAACGAAGGAGCGAAAGCTGTCAGCTGGACCCGAGTGGCGGAGGCAAAAAGTGGCAACAAGTCGACGATTCGGTCTTTGAAAGATCAAAACGGATCCGTGCTGCTTGACCCCAAGCAAATGTGCGTGGCCTTCAACAGCACTTTGCGCGACTGTTTGAGCAGAACGACGGTGAGCCGAACGGGGCAATGGACTTTAGTTCATACCTCGACGGCCTGCCGCGTCTCTCGAACACGGACACCGATTTCTGCGAAAGACCGATCACGGACTCTGGGATACGGGACGCTCTGGGCCGCTGCTGGAAACGCAAGTCACCCGGTCTAGATGGTTTACCCTATGCGTTTTAGATAGGCATGCCGGACTTGTTCTCTGGCGTCCTCGAAGCCGTCTATTGCAATTGGCAGCAGAACGGGAAAATTCCCAGTTCTGCAGGCAAGGGCGAAGTAACGCTGATCAGGAAAGACGAGAACAAGGGGTACGAAATTAACAACTTCAGGCCCATAACTCTGCTCAACACAGAGTTAAAGATTTTGGCCAAGGTGCTAGCGGCGAGGTTGGCGCTTGTCGTCGAGAACCTGGTAGGGAAAGTGCAACCGTGTGCAATCCCGACCAGGTCCATACACGACAACCTCCACCTCATGCGATACATCATAGAGAGGGAGGGTAGTAACCCGCTTCGGTGGGGCTCTGATCAATTTGGATCAGTCTAAGGCATTCGATAGGGTCGACCATCGATACCTGGAAGCGTTTATATGAGAGAAGCGATAATCTTATATTTGATATACATTACATTCATTAGTAAAAACCTATTAACTCACAACAACAAAATAATTACAATAATTGTTCGAGCTGATTTCTCTGACATTCATTTAATTTCTGAAAATGAAGCCAAAGAGAATTCTGTAGAATTATTCAAGACATCAGTGACAATTTTTGCTCGGGGAACTCTCGTGTTTTCTTTCAATTCTTCAACAATTCTCGAACGAATTTGGGTAGAGACAACGGACTTATGATGCCCCCTTCTTCTTCTTCTTCTTCTTCTTCTTCTTCTTCTTCTTCTTCTTCTTCTTGCATTTCTCCCCTCCTCCTCTTTCTTCTTCTTCTTTTCCTTCATTTCTTCTTGTTGTTCTACTTCTCTTTCTTCTTCTCCTCCTTCATCTCCTCTTCCTCCTTCTTCTTTTCTTCTTCTTCTTCTTCTTCTTCTTTCCCCTCTTCGCCCACTCATTCCTGAGAGGGTCGTGAGGGAAGAGTTCTCTGACCCTCCTTCCAGCAGTTCCTATCAGAAGCAACCGTCTCCAACTGATCCGGCTCCTGCATGATCTCCAAGCGTGACCAACCAAACTCATGGATGTTACCCAACCATTTTGCTCGGGGTCCATATGATAAATAATTGATATCATAAAATATTAATATCATTTATTAGAAATATTAATATTTCTAATAAATGATATTAGAGCAAAGTATTATTTTACTGCGGTGCTGCATTTGTGACACCCTGTATATATGTATATGTGATTGTCTGAGCGTGTGCGTGCATATATGTGCGTGTGTATGTATTTATGTGTGTGCGTGTGTATGTGTGTATTTATGTGTGTGTGTGTGTGTATGTTTATATTTGTGTTCGTGTGTGCGCGTGTATATATATATATATGTGTGTGTGTATTTATGTGTATGCGCGTGTATGTTTGTGTTTGTGTTCGTGTGTGTGCGTGTATATATATATATATATGTGTGTATGTGTGTGTATTTATGTGTGTGTGCGTGTATGTATGTGTTTGTGTGTGTCCGTGTGTATGTACGTGTGTGTGTATGTGTGCGTATGTGTGTGTGTAATAGCGTTCTGTTTGTGTAAAATATGATTTCTAGTATAGGCACATGGCCAGTAATTTGGGGGGAGGGAAAAGTCCATTAAATCGACTCCAG
Source organism: Eledone cirrhosa (assembly GCA_964016885.1). Classification (NCBI taxonomy): domain Eukaryota; kingdom Metazoa; phylum Mollusca; class Cephalopoda; order Octopoda; family Eledonidae; genus Eledone; species Eledone cirrhosa. The sequence goes on from OZ024762.1 coordinate 27,493,337, forward strand.
TACATTACTGGTACTTTATTTTAGCGACCCCGTAAGGATGAAAGGTAAAGTTAACCTAGGCGGCATATGAAAATCATGTTTTTGTTGTTCTTGTTTTCTTTTTCAAACTAGGTTCTTCTATTAATCTTTCGATGAAGGATTTTTTCCCCGAATTATAAGGGCCTATAAAGAACGTCAAGTAAATACCTACATATTTGATTATCAATGTGCTGTTTAACTTTTACCATTCAATTCACATTCAGGTAGCCTTCAAATAAAACACTATTTTCTAAACTTTACACAATGGTAAATTACAACACTCTATTTTCTCTCTCTCTCACACACACACACACTTTCCCCCCTCTCTCTCTCTCTCTCTCTCTATATATATATATATATATATCAATTGGCTGACTGAATACACCCGTGTCTTTTTTTTCCTCCCCAATTTTTCCCGTTCCTTTCTCTCTGCTATCACAAGCGTTAAATTAATATATTTATTCTATGGACTGTGCCGTTTGAGTTGTAATTTTTTCTATTACTTTTACATACATAAATATATATATATATGTATGTATGTATAGTATATTGCCAAATATACTCTACAAACATTCATGTATACATCGCTATTTGAGGGCACCACTACTAAAATATATATATATATATATATATATATATATATATATATATATATATATATATTGTATGCTTGTGTATGTACGTATTTCTTTGCGTGTATATATATATATATATATATATATATATATATATATATATATATATATATATATAGTAATAATAATAAATTTGAAGACTAAAATCCAAAGAGGGCTCGATAAGGATAAATATATATCAAATATATAAGAACCGTAGAGCAGAATCGCTGCTTTCACCATTAACGGGATCTTCTGAAATTAACAAAGTCAATCTGTAAACGCAGAACTGGATATTTCAAAAAACGTTGCACACATATTTATATATGCGTGGTTTTGTATACCTATGGTAAGGTGTTGCGTATGCTTGTGTATGTACGTATTTCTTTGCGTGTATGTATTTATTTATTTCTATTACTTCTGTATTGTATTTATTTACTTTGTTCTTAACTCTGTAGCGGAGATTCATTTGGTCTCCTAGTTAGAATTTTAGTCTACGACTTTTGCTATACCATTTACGTGGTTTTGTCTTTGCGTGCTATTGTTCTCCACCTGGGAGATCCTAGCTAGGGCTAGATCGTATAACGGAAATAAAAGACCATGTGACCTCTGCGCCGCTGAGGCCCTGGAAATACTCTACGCCACAGACCACATCTTAAACAAAAAATCTGAGACAATTTCGGCTTGTAAACATAAATTGCACAAAACTTTCCTGTATTACAGCCCCACGTTATACCCTAACGGATAGTACGATCTATACGTGGATATTTTACGTCTTGATGTGGGAGCTAAGTATATGTTTTGTTTATTCCTTTACTTATTTGCATAGGTAAGTATATACTACCCGTATGTTTTGTGAAGGTACGTATACCTTCTCGTACGTATATTTGATTGTTTTGGCGTATAATTTTATATATTCTGGTACATAGGGTTTGGCTATGTGAATACGGGAGTTTTGCGTCTGTGTGAGTATGCAGGTTCGTACGTATGGTGGGTGTGTGTATATGTGTACTTCTTGTTTTAGTTGACTTACGTCTCCGAACATTCGTGTATTTATTTATAGGTATGTGTGTGCGCTTGTTATATACGTATTTATTTATCTATATACGTTTATATAATTATTTATTTATTTGTACCCAAGCATACACACATACACATATTTATATGTGCGTGGTTTTGTATACCTATGGTAAGGTTTTGCGTATGCTTGTGTATGTACGTATTTGTTTGCGTGTATGTATTTATTTATTTCTATTACTTCTGTATTGTATTTATTTACTTTGTTCTTAACTCTGCGGAGATTCGTTTGGTCTCCTAGTTAGAATTTTAGTCTACGACTTCTGCTATACCATTTACGTGGTTTTGTCTTTGCGTGCTATTCTTCTCCACGCTCCAGATATGACGTATTATCTTCGTTTTTTCGTTCATTGCCAGAGAACGTCTCTATGCACCACCTAAGAGAACATTAGTCTACGACCACTTTTATACCATAAACGTGGTTCTATCCTTGCACGTAATTGTTTTTCACCGCTCCTATTAATGACGTATTATTCGTTTTTTCCTGTTCTTAGCCAGCGAACGTTACCACGAACCAAAGTATCGTCTTCCTGTCTTCCTCCGGTTGCAACGTTTTTTGAAATATCCAGTTCTGCGTTTACAGATTGACTTTGTTAGTTTCAGAAGATCCCGTTAAGGGTGAAAGCAGCGATTCTTTGCTTAAACTTTAATCTGTTATTTTAATAAATATATATATATATTTATTAAAATATATATATATATATATAGGAAAATAGTCAGGACCCCGAGGGCTGAGCACCGGTCGATTCGACAGCTAGATCCGAACTAAGCCACTAATACTCTAACTATTGAGTTCTCTGGTGCGTTTTGGTCCACCTGGTATCTACCACACCCTCTTTATTTTATATATATATATATATATATAAGTTTATCCCGGGTTAAGTCGGGGGTAACCACAGTAAGTATGGTACTCAATACATGGCAGAGTATAAATATTTAATATAGAAATGGCTTCTACAGGACTAGAACTGTTTCATTCGGGAGAAATCATCAGGAAGCCCTGATGATTTCTCCAGAATAAAACAGTAATAGTCCTGCAGAAGCCATTTCTGTATTATATATATATATATATATATATATATATATATATATACATATATATATATATATATATACATATATATATATATATATACATATATATATATATACATATACATATATATATATACATATATATATATATATATACATATATATATATATATATACATATATATATATACATATACATATATATATATATACATATACATATATATATATATATATATATATATATATATACATATACATATATATATATACATACATAGACACACACACACACCCACACCCACACACACCCACACACACACACGGGCATACATATATATATGTATGTGTGTGTGTATGTGTATATAATCGGAAGTTAACACCGAATTACGTAGCTGACGCATCCACTAGGTACTGAAATAAAATAATGAACCAAGAAGCAGGCAAGGAACATAATTATGGTTGAGCTGCTGCGCTGCTGCGCTGCTGCGGTAGTGAAGATCTGTGAGATTCATTAAAGCTTTTCAAAATTGTTGATTTAATTGCGAGTAATTACAAATTGGTGGCGGATTTCTTTAGAAACAGGAATCGAAAATCAGAAAGCAATCATGTAGACTCGTTATCACTGTCTTTGTTCCTACGGCTATACAGCTATAGCTATGGATATACATATATATATATATATATATATATATATATATATATATATATATATATATATATATATATATGTGTGTGTGTGTGTATATGTACGTATGTATTCATGTATGTATATATATATACATACATACAAATATATATATATATATATTTGTGCGTGTTAACACATATATATATTTATAAACATTTAGATATGCATTTATATATGTATATAAATAAACATATATGTATGTATGTGTATATATATAGACACCCTGTATATATATATATATATACACATACATACATATATGTTTATTTATATACATATATATATTCATATCTAAATGTTTATAAATATAGATATATACATGTAAACACATATATGCATATACATTTATATATATACATATCTGTATATATATATATATATATATATATATATATATATATATATAAATTTATATATATATATATATATATATATATATATATATATATATATATATTTATTTATTTATATATAGATATGTATATATATATAAATGTATATGCATTCTCACATATATATGCACAAATATATGTGTATATGCTTGGACTTTTGACAAACCGGATTATTTCTTCTCACTTAAATGTATATGTGTATACATATGCATATGTATATATTTATATATATGTATGAGTGTGTGTGGGTGTCTATGTATTTATTTATATTTATATGTTTATGTATATATATATATATATACATATATACAAAACATACAAACATACATATAGATACATGTAAACTTACATACGTAATACATCCATACATACATATACACACATACATACATAAATACACACAGACATACATATATAGACACACATACATACATACAAACATATATACATATGGTGTCTGCCAACTCGTTTTCGAGTACGGCCACTACTTTATATCTATGTAGGAGAATCCCTACCTATGGTTACAGGTGTTATATCAGGCTAAGGGGTCATCTCTCCCGGTGATTTTCGGTGGCCATTGACTCTTAAGAGCTCCTTTCCCCTTTGACAGGTTTTGTCTTTAGTCCTGCAGGATGTCCAAAGTCACCCTCCGCACCAAGAAACCTTGGTAGGGTTGCCAGTTTAGTCGCCAACGACCCGACCATGGGACAGGTTGTACTGGGATACATGTTACCAGTAGCACCAACTGGTTACCTGACATATATACATATATACATACATACATACCTACATACGTACCTACATACATACATACATACATACATACATACATACATACATACATACATACATGGTGGCTGCCAACTCGTTTTCGAGTACGGCCACTACTTTATATCCATGTAGGAGAACGCCTACTGATGCGCTGAACGAGTGTGACTTTTTAGTCCAGCCAGCGACTTGAAAACTCTGGTACAAACACTACACTTGTGACCACTATTGACACATAGTGCTGGGCCCATGGCACCATGTGATGACAAGTGCAAAGAGATCTCCAAATATAAAGCAATGCCCATACCGTGAAGCTTTTATAGTGAGCAAAGGCACTGCACAAAGCCAGTACCACTCTCTTAACCAAGATGATATTTACCAAAAAGAAGGACAAGTCAACATCATTGGATACCATCAGAGTTGCAGGTGTTATATCAGAGTTTTCCTTCTCCTAGAATTCTGCCTTGACAAAGGCTAAGTGGTCATCTCTCCCGGTGATTTTGGATGGCCATTGACTCTTAAGAGCTCCTTTCCCCTTTGACAGGTTTTGTTTTTAGTCCTGCAGGATGTCCAAAGTCACCTTCCTCACCAAGAAACCTTGGTGAGGTTGCCAGTTTAGTCGCCAACGACCCGACCATGAGACAGGTTGAACATACATACATACATACATACATACATACATACATACATACATACATACATACATACATACATACATACATACATACATACATAATTTCTAAGTCTGTTCTAATAGACCATCGAACATTCTTTTAATCAGATTGTTGCAGTGTCTTTGATTACATTCCCAAATTTTCACTGTTATTAGTTTCTATAACAATACTGGAAAAATACTTAAACATGCCTAACCTTGCTTAACTCTGGAAAAAAAAAAATTTAAAAAATGTCCTCCATTTTGTATGGTTCTTTTATCTACCAGATTTTGTCACTTTTTGTATTTTGTTTAAGAAAGTGTGAACGAGTGAACGAATGAACGAGTGAACAAATGAATGAGTGAACGAGTGAACGAATGAATGAACGAGTGAACGAATGAACGAATGAATGAGTGGATGAGTGAACGAATGAACGAATGAATAAATCAAAGAGTGAACGAGTGAACGAAAGAATGAACGAGGGAATGAATGAACGAGTGAATGAATAAAGGAGTGAATGAGCGGATGAGTGACCGAGGGAATGAATGAACGAGTGTATGAATAAAACTAAAACGTTCCCAACCTTGCTTAACTCTGGAAGAAACTGATGTTAAAAATGTCCTCCCTTTTCGTTTGATCTTTTTTCTACCAGATTTTGTCGCTTTTTGTATTTAGTTTAGGAAAGTGAGAGCGAGTGAACGAATGAACGAGTGAACGAGTGACGAATGAACGAGTGAACGTGTGAACGAGTGACGAATGAACGAGTGAACGTGTGAACGAGTGACGAATGAACGAGTGAACGTGTGAACGAGTGGATGAGTGGACGAGTGAACGAATGAACGAGTGAACGAGTGAACGAGTGACGAATGAACGAGTGGACGAGTGAACGAGTGGATGAGTGGACGAGTGAACGAATGAATGAGTGAACGAGTGAACGAGTGGATGAGTGGACGAGTGAACGAGTGGATGAGTGAACGAGTGAACGAATGAATGAGTGAACGAGTGACGAATGAACGAGTGAACGAATGAACGAGTGACGAATGAACAAGTGAACGAATGAATGAGTGAACGAGGGAACGAGGTGATGAGTGAACGTGTGAACAAGGGAAGGAATGAACGAGTGAACTAGTGAACAACTGAGTGAGTGAATGAGTGGATAAGTGAACGAATGATCGAATGAACGAATGAAAAGAAAACTGGCTAATAATTAATATTTTTTATTAATGTGATGTGCAGTTAGGAATTTATTGTATATATATATATGTGTGTGTATATATATATATATATATATATATATATATATATATATATATATATATATATGTATATATATATATATATGTATATATATATATATATATGTATGTATATATATATATATATATATATATGTATGTATATATATATATATATATATATATATATATATATATATATATATATATATATATATATATATGTATATATATATATATATATATATATATATATATATATATATATATATATATATATATATATATATATATATATATATATATGTATAATATATATATATATATATGTATAATATATATATATATATAATATATTATTATTATGTAATAAACAACATAAGGCAATTATTCCATTTACCAGTGGTTTCTTAAAAGCAAAAGGTTTTGCTTTCAATCCTCAGAATGAAAAAATCCTGGTTTGTTTATTGAATTTGGATTTTAAAATCCAAATTCAATAAACAAACCAGGATTTTTTCATTTTTTCATTCTGAGGATTGAAAGCAAAACCTTTTGCTTTTAAGAAACCACTGGTAAATGGAATAATTGCCTTATGTTGTTTATTACATAATAATAATAATTAAGCTCTGTTGCCTACATAGAGCACTCTTTTTTTCCTGGACTTTTCCGATGGAATTACTTCATTCACACATATATATAATATATATATATATATATGTATAATATATATATATATATATGTATAATGTATATATATATATATATATATATATATATATATAGATGTATATATATATATATATATATATATATATATATATATATATATATATATATATATATATATATAGTATAAAAGAGAAAACACAGGTAAGCCATTAAGAAAAGGATTCTATCCAGGTATTTACGACCGTTTCATTGGTAAGTGCAACCTTATATTGCAAATAGCAGCCACTCAATGATAATTGTTGTTCACGTCCAAATTTTCAAAATAGTGAGTAAGTTACTCTTAAAAAAGTTCTTAATATATAGAGAAAAACATTTTTGGGGAATTGTATTTACTAGTATAGAGAGGAAGGGGGAGAAGAGTTAGGAAGTAGAGTGACAAACTGAGATGGAGGGAGGGGTAGAGGTGGAAGGATTCCTTGATCAGTTTTGATACGTAGACTTCATGTCGTCGATTTAGAGTGTAGTGAGTTAAAGAGAATTAAATTGTTTATAGGGATGGAGTGAGAGAGAGAGAGATAGAGTGAGAGAGAGAGAGAGTGAGAGAGAGAGAGAGAGAGAGAGAGAGAGAGAGAGAGGGGGGATATAAAATAGTGAGTAACTTACTCACTATTTTGAAAATTTGGACGTGAACAACAATTATCATTGAGTCGCTGCTAAAGGTTGCACTTACCAATGAAACGGTCGTAAATACCTGGATAAAATCCTTCTCTTAATGCTTACCTGTGTTTTCTCTTTTATACTTTATACTCCAAGATTGAACGGAATTCTTACAAACTTGTGGAGTTGCCCCTAACCGTACGTTGAGACCGTCCATGAAACTGGCTTTCTTAACCACGAACTGGATCACAATAACCAATTTCCTGTTTCCCTAACTATATATATATATATATGTGTGTGTGTGTGTGTGTGTGTGTGTGAGTGTCTGTGTGTGTGTCCCAAGGCTCTGATACCATCAACACTATAAACACAGAGCTGGCATATCTAAAAACTGACTAACTGCCTGGTGAGGTCATAGCCATTCAATGGCTATCATCGAAATATATATAGCAGTAAATAAAGGATTATGAGTTCATGCAATTGACTTATCTTTCGTCACTATATATATATATATATATATATATATATATATATATATATATAAGTAAGATGTATGGTAGGTCGTATGTGAATCGCGATGATCACGTCTGACTTACCAAATATGTGACGGTAGCTAGTTAAGCTCTATGCGTATACGCAGAGCAGAAATATGAGTGAAAAAGAACAAAGGAACTATTATGACATTATAACAAGTTTATTGCCGACCAGCCGTTTCGTCCGACCCCATGGTGGGACTTATCAAGGCATATAACATATATATATATATGTATATATATATATATATATATATATATATATATGTATATATATATATATATATATATATATATATATATATATATATATATATATATATATATATATATATATATATATATATAGATAAAATAAAGTACCAGTAATGTACTGAGGTAAATTTAATCGACTTTTCCCTCCCCAAAAACCTACTAGCCTTGTGCCTATATAAAAAACCATTATTATTGGGATTGGCAATATTGGTAGAGGGTCGGACGCCATGCTTTACAGCATAGTTACGTCCCTTTACGGTCTGAGTTCAAATCCCGCCAAGGTAAACTTTGCCTTTCATCCTTACGGGGTCGATAAAATAAAGTACCAGTAACGTACTGATATAATTGCTGGCCTTATGCCAAAAGTAGAAA
>OZ024762.1:27512305-27524805 GCA_964016885.1 Eledone cirrhosa
AAATGCATTACACCTATAAGACAATATACCTCAACCACAGTGACATACTCCAGTATGGCCGGTCCACGCACCCCCATGCTTGTGTATCTTTTCAATAGAGAGTCCATACTCTCCACGTATTCCATCCTGTAACATATCATATGTTCTGTCTATCTCATGCGTCTCCTGTGTACTATCTCATACGCCTACACGTTCCTGCTCCTTCTTTATATATCTCTATGTGACCGTATATGTATACTTTTAATATATTGCAGGTTTATTTTATATATGTGTATAAACGTATGTGAATATATAGATGTATATATATATATGTAGATATATGTGTGTGTATATATGTATGTGTATGGTTATATTGTTTATATATGTGCATCATTTCATGTATGACCCATTCTATGACCCATTGTGTATCTTGATATGACTTTGTGTATATATCCTATTTGTGTATATATATATATATATATATATGTATATATATATATTTGTAGGCGTGCGTAGATATGTGAATATGCGCATAGTTATAAGAGTGTATATGAGCCAGTTTGTGTGTGTGTGTGTGTGTGTGTGTGTGTGTGTGTGTGTGTGTGTACAAGCACCCAATGTAGGGAAAGGGCTTGTTTGTATGTATATATATCTGTATGTGTATATATGTGTATGTATATATATATATATATGTGTGTGTGTATGTATATATATATATATATATATATGTGTGTGTGTGTGTGTGTGTGTGTGTGTGTGTGTGTGTGTGTGTGTGTGTTGTGAGCGAGTCTGTACTTACTTGTACTTGTGTCGACATTCACCCTGGACGGGTTGACTCGGCTTCTTCCCTTGTCCTGACAGCATCCCGAACCATGGCAGCCCACCCACGACGGTCCAGGGCTAGGTCACTGGAGATAGCGAGCCAGTCACGGTTCTAACGTCGCAGGCCGACCACCTGCGGACCTGAGAGTTCGGAGAGGTCCTCCTTGATCGTCGTTGCCCAGGTATTCAGCTGCCCGCGAACGCGCTTGCGCCAGTTAGGGAGTGGAGGTGGGAGGAGAACATCGCGGATCAGCTCACCCTCAGGGCGCCGGGATGCGTGACCAAACCATCTCAAGCGCCGTTGCAGAAGCACTGAAGGAAGGGGTCGAAGATTCAGGCGAAGACGAAAACTGGTGGTAGGTACCCGATCAACGCGTGGGCAGCGAAGAATGCGGTGGAGACAGTCATTGTCGAAGATCTCCAGCCCTCGTTGATCGATTACCCTCATAGGCCATGTTTCACAGCCATAGAAGAGGATAGTGCGAACGACGGCCTGGTAGATTCGCCCCTTGGTCGCCGAGGTGATCTCTCTTCTGTCCCACAGACACCGCTGGAGGCGTCCAAAAGCGGATCTGGCAGCACCTATGCGACGCTTGTCCTCAGCTGCGCCCTGTCCTGTTGGAACCACTGTTGAGCCCAGGTAAACGAAGGACTCCACATCCTCCAGGTCCCTCGAGAGATATTGGCTGCCAGGCATCAGGCGAGACCAGTGACGTCATGACTTTCGACTTGCGGCATTGTTTCGTAGACCAACAGCGGTGGCTGCAGTGTGAACCCCTTCGAGAGCACCTTGTACATCTGTCCCGTTAGCGCCCCTCAGCACGATGTCATCCGCGTAGGCCAGATCCGTCACCACGACCCCTCTCCCGACTTCCAGGCGCGGGTAATCCCGGAGCGCTGTGTTGAGAGTGTAGTCAATGGCGTAGTTAAAGAGAGTTGGTGATAGCGCACACCCCTGCCGAACACCGGTCCCAACATCGAACGACTCTGACTCCCCACCATAGACCCTCACCCGAGCCCGAGTCGACCGGTAGTAGCCTTGTATGAGACGAAGCAGCTTCACTGGGATGCCGTCCGCCTGCATTATACGCCATAGGGCTTCCCGATCTACCGAGTCGAAGGCAGCTGCAAAGTCAATGAAACAGAGGACGGCAGGCTGTTGATGTGCCCACCGTTGTTCCAGGACACGCCGGAGATTGAAGATTTGATCAAGCCACCCCCCCCCCCCCCACCCCCCACCCCCCGGACGAAGCCGCCCTGAGAAGGACGGGCACGGACATTACGGATGGCCTGGAACCTCTTCAGTAGAAGAATTGCGAAGTTTTGGCAGCAACGTCAATTAAACTGACACTCCTGTAGTCGGAACAGTTTCCTGCCGCCTTTTTAAAGAAGGGTAGGAGAGTTTGCTCGCTCCAATCACTAGGGAACCGCTCCGTCACCCACACCGAGGAGAAGACTCGATGGGGCCAAGCTGCGAAGACATCAGGCTCGGCCTTGTAGACCTGGAACGCGATCTTCGCCCGGCGCCTTGTTGTTCCGGGGATGTGTCAGGACACTACCTACCTCCTCGACCGTTGGAGGGGCAGTGCTACACCCGTATTCTTCTCCGGAAGGCTGCCCGTAGGTTGGCGTGGGTGGTGGCGGGTGGTTGAGCAGCTTGGAGAAATGGTCCCGCCATCGGACTAGCCGGTCATTAAGATTGGTAATGACCGCCCCGTTCCGATCACGGATCGTCGCGCTGATACCCGTACTGCTTCGGCTGGCCCGCTTCACCAGCTGGTAGAGCTTGCGCGTGTCACCACAGGCTGCTGCCCGCTCCGTCTGACCGCAAATTCGCGCCCGTGTGCATTCCGATCGGTCCGTAATAGCCCGAGATGTGCGACGTCGGAGATCTCGAAGATTGGGTGCACCCTCGAGTCGGATCACTCTCGCCCTCTTCGCGAGTTCAAGAGTGCCGCCGGAGATCCAGTCCCGATGGCGTCATCGGGTCGACCCGAGATGCTCTCTGGCCACCTCAACCGTCGCCGCCCTGAGCACGTTCCACTCCTGCTCCGGTTGCTATTCCACTTCGTTACTCAACATTTGAACTCGGTTTCGCAGCTCTAGCCGGAAAGCATTTCCAGTATCGAGCTTGAGTCGCGAGGTGTCGATCCTTTTCTGGCGGTTGGGAGGAGGTTTCGCCCGCAACCGCAGACGAAGGGCTGCTCGAACAAGAGTATGGTCCATCACTGAGCTGACCCACCGAGATCTGACCAGGACGTTGTCAATCTGATTGGCTGTTCTTCTGTCATTGGATCGCTACGTGACGAGGTGACGCCGAGGATGTTGGAACCGGGTGTTAGTGACTATAAGACGATTGGCATCCGTGAAGGACACGAGCCGTTCACCATTGTCAGAGCTTACGCCTAGGGTGAAGCGTCCTAGAATATGCCGTGTTGTATCATCAGCCGGCCCCGTCCGCGCATTCCAGTCCCCAGCGACAATGAGAACATCACTGGAGGGGACGCCATCCACGGTTGTTTGGAGATCGGCATAGAACTGCGTCTTGTCCGCCTCGTCCGCATTCAGTGTGGGAGCGTAGACGGCAATTACGCTAACGTTGGAGATTTGACCCTTCAATCGAACCAGCGCGAGTCGGTGTGACATCAGCTGCCACGCCAGCAGAGCCGCTTACGTGTCGGGGCCGAGCACTACAGCGACCCCGTGAAGGCCACTGTTGTCAGTCACGCCACTATGGTACAAATGGTAGGAGATGTCCTCGCCAGGAACTTTGATCGGAAGATAACCAACATCGGGAAGTCGAACTTCTGAAAGGCAAGCGACACTAACGCAGTACCTGTGCAGAGCCTTCATTGTAAGTGCCTGGACACCGTCATCACGAAGTGTTCGGACGTTCCAGCACGCCACCCTCAATTCCTTCCTTCGTCTGAAGAGCGGGACTACTGCGGGAGTAGTCTGTAGAACTATAGCGGTAGGAGCGCTGTTGCTTTGCATTGCGTTCGTAGCGAGAAGGCAATTCGTATTCATAGTTCGTATTTGTAGGATTCATGGAAGAAGTGTCATGGGAGTAGTGAATTCACAAGCGGTCCCCAAAAAACCCGCATGTATATCCCGAACAAGGGGGAAAGACGTCCTATTTGCCGCAGATTCTCCACTGACGCAGGGACAGATACGACTCGAAGCCGCCGGTTACCGGAACAGACACCTCTTGGATTTTCACCAGAGCCCCTTTTGCCAGGTTGCGGCCCTAATACCGCTGGGTGCCAGACCAATCCGCCTTGGGTGGCCCTACCAGGAACCGAAGTTCCCGACGGCATAGCTCTGACACTACCCGTTGACACCGCCCTGCCACGTTTAGGAGGGGTTGGACTTTAGGTTGGAGCGAGTCTGTATGTGTGCCTGTATATGGGCATGTAGGCAGGCGTCTGCGCATGCGTATGTCTATCGTTTTTTATATGTTCCCTTTAAGTGGGTGTGTGTAGCGGGAGTCTATGCGTACGGATGTTGTTATCTATGTGATTGTGTGTGTGTGTGTGTGTGTGTGTGTGTGTGTGTGTGTGTGTGTGTGTGTGTGTGTGTGTGTGAGCGCGTATGTGTGTATATGTGTGTATATGTGTGTATATGTGTGTGTGAGTGCGCGCGTGGACGTGTGAAGTACCAAACCCAGTAGTAATTCATCTAAGTGTGGCAGAAAGGGACAGCTGATGGTCGGTAGAACTCACAGCTGTTGGTCAGAATTAATGATGACGTAGAAAAGCAGCAGCCAATAACAGGACGCGCGAAGGGGATGTTTTTGACGCTAACACCCCAGTGAAGGAATTTGCTCCGAAATCATTAGAAGTGTCCGTCGAACCTGCAGATCCAGAATGAGACAGATCCACAAAATGAACGTGTCTCGAGCTGTCCGCCGGAGAAACAATTGTAACACACAATAAATTGAGTTTAGATGCATCACTGATTTTTCGTTTTATATTATATCATATTCTGCTCTGTAAGAGCATAGAGTGCTCAACCGGCATACCGCCTAAGGAAGCATCTTAGCTACCATCAGACACACACACACACACACACACACACACACACACACACACACACACACACACATACATATATATATATATATATATATATATATATATATATATATATATATATATATATATATATATATATATATATTTCGTTTCTGAATTTGGCAACATGACCCTCCCAAAATATAACAAAATATAACAATATATATATATATATAAGTATGTATACGTACATATATATATATGTATACAGACGTACAGTAGCATGTATATATATACATACATGCACACATATATATATGTACGTATGGGTTTACCGAACATTTATTATAATGTTCGGTTTGTTTGTAAACAAACAGCCCGTATTACGCCGTACAGTGTTCGGCAACCATCGTTGCCCTTTTGTTCAACACTGACAAAAGAACGATGAACTAGTTTCAAGTTTATAGGTATCGTCAACATCATATACCTTCCTGTCAGATGATTGAACGTTTGAAAGTATATACTTTCCTTATACATATTTACGGCAGATTAGCCTAAATTGCATATCGAGTAAGTTAGACGGCCGGGCGTACCGAAAACGATAAATGGAAAAGAATGAAACGAAATTTCATTTCTCAATCTTGGTACGGCTGATACTTAAATATAAGTATGTATACGTACATACATATATGTATACAGACATACAGTAGTATGTATATATATACATACATGCACACTTATATATGTACGTATGAAATTTCGTTTCATTCTTTTCCATTTATCGTTTTCGGTACACCCGGCTGACTAACTCACTCGATATGCAAATTAGTCTGCTCAGCCGTTAATATGCATAAGGAAAGTATATTCTTTCAAACGTTCAATCATCTGACAGGAAGGTATACGATGCTGACGATAGCTAATAAATTTGAAACTAGTTAATCATTCCTTTGTCAGTGTTGAACAAAAGGGCAACGATGGTTGCCGAACTCTGTACGGCGTAATTCGGGCTGTTTGTTTACAAACAAACCTAACATTATAATAAATGTTCGGTAAACCCATACGTACATACATATATATATGTGCATGTATGTATATATATATACATACTACTGTACGTCTGTACACATATATGTATGTACGTATACATACTTATATTTAAGTAACAGCCGTACTAAGAGTGAGAAATGAAATTCGTTTCATTCTTTTCGATTTATTTATATATATATATATATATATATATATATATATACATATATATATATATATACACACACTTGATATTAAAAAGTCAGACGTGATGGGGATCTGTGTAATCCGGTCTGCCCTTTGATTTCAAATCCCGCCACATTCCGCCGAAAGTTGTGGACTGTGGTTTGTATCAACAATAGAATTACCAATGGAAACATTGTTTCCTTGATCTGATCTAAGCGCAATCGGCTCTTTTCTTTTTATCGCTTTACTTTTCTTTTTATTCTAAGAGTGTGATCAATCCACATCTCAACTTCAGTTACAGGTATATTTCCGGGTTTGTCATTTAATGCACTTTGGTGGGTATTTTTTTGGTAGGGGGAGTGGGGTGTTTACGAATTGACATCAATTTAGAGTAGGCTAGTATGCCTTCTGAAGAAAATATCGACTGCTCGTATGAATCAAACCATTACAATCAGATTTGGACAATAATATCATAGAAGGACATTCTGAGAATTTTATAAGTAAATTCAAAACATTCCCCCACTAACCAACCACGCCACACCACCCAAACCCACCCCGACTTCTCTCTAAAGAAAAGGTTATCTGCTCCATGCTGATCTATTACACTATTATCAATGGCGGAAACTGATCGCATCGTTATAAATGGGACCGCTTCCTATTAATACACACAGTACAGTTTTTCAAACGATGCAAATAAATGTTGTTTTTCTGTGACAATGATGTATTGGAAAATTAACAACGGAGAACATTTTCTTAGAAGGCGGCTTGTTTATTCAAAGAGCAGCGATAAAAATTTATTGGTTTTGTTGCAGAAGTTTTTGGCGCTTCTCAAATAAGTTATAAGTCGTTTTTGAGAAAATCTGAAATTAATGATTGGAGGCATGCTCCTGAATATTTGGAATCACATGAAAATTCCGTACATCATTTGGGAATGTCTTAAGAGTCGGTTTGAGAAACATCACTGCGATTGCAGACTAATAAAACTATTAATAATAACAAGATGCAGTCACGTGTTAAAAAAGAAAAGATTTCATTGGTGTAAAGTATTTGGCAACATTTAATGGCCATATTGATCTGTGTTTAGCTGAAAGTCAAACACAATATGGCTTTCAGAGGAACTTAGATCAATCTGGTAATCGATGGTGGATGTGTTGTATATCCTTTTTAGATCTTATTTAAATTTGATGTTACGACATGCTGAATATTCCCGAGAATTACGTTAAGGGTACAACTGTACAAGTCACGTGTTGTAAAAAGAAAGAGCTCATTGGTGTGAAGTATTTGGAAATATTTAATGATCATTGATCTGTATTTAGCTGAAGGTCAAACACAATATGGCTTTTAGAGACACTTAGATCTTTTTAGATGTTATTTGGAACTCACATTGCCGTAACATGTACTTACTTAGGATTGCTTGGCGCTGAATCTCCCTGAGAATTTCGTTAAGAGTATAAGTCTACAAGTCACGTGTTAAAAAAGGAATGAGTTCATTGGTCTAAAGCAGTCATGGGTAACCTGCGCCCCGCGAAGCTTTCTGAATGGCTCGCCTAAGTCACCTAAGTGAAATCTTTCTGATTTTTTTAACCGAACTTTTCAGTCGTAATTTATCTTTCTATCAATCTTACGATCGAGGAAAACAACGTGTACGAATTCTGAATAAACAAATCAAAATAACCTGAGTTACTGCCCTTCTTTTTAATGTGGGCACGAATGTAAATTAGCGCGTGTGGTCCTCCTGATGATGAGCATATCTCATGCGGCCCGCTTCTCGAAAAAGGTTGTCCATGTTTGGTGTAAAGTTTGGGAAACTATTAACGACCATCGATCTGTAGTTAACTGGCACTCCGTCGGTTAAGACGACGAGTGTTTCAGTTGACCTGATCAACAGAACAGCCTGCTCGTGAAATTAACGTGAAAGTGGCTGAGCATTCCACAGACACGCGTACCCTTAACGTAGATCTCAGGGAGATTCAGCATGACACAGAATGTGACAAGGCTGGCTCTTCAAACTACAGGTATAACTCATTTTTGCCAGCTGGGTTGACTGGAGCGACGTGAAATAAAGTGTCTTGCTCAAGGACAAAGCGCACCTCTGGGAATTGAACTCATGACCTTACGATTGTGAGCCGAATACCCTAATCACCATGCCACGCGCCTTTACACAAGATACACATATATCTACACACATACATGTATACAATTACACACACCCATATCTACATACACACCCATATATCTACAAACACACATCCTCACATACACATGCATTCAATTGCACACACACACCCATATATATATATACACACACACACATGTGCATTCATTTACACACACACAGATTCATTTTCAAACTTACACACGCATATGCACGTACACATACATACATACCCATACACACACATGCATTTACATACATTTACACACATACTTGCACAAACTCACCTATCTATACACACACACACCTAGAATTTACACAACCATGACAGATTGATGATAACACCTACACACACACACACACACACACACACACACGAGCCGAATATCCTCACCACAAAGCCACACGCCTTCACACGCTACACACACACTCACACACACAATCACACACACTCACGCACTGACACACATACACACACTCACACACTGATACACACACACACACACTGACACACACATACACACACTAACACATGTGAGCCGATGATCCTCACCACAAATTCACGCGCCTTCACACACTCACACACACTCACACACATACACACACACACCCTCACACACCCTCACACACACTCACATTCACACAAGTGAGCCGAATATCTTCACCACAAAGTTACGTGCCTTTTCAGACCGTGGAAACAATGTTTCCATTTGGTCTTTCTTAAATACTATCTATCGGTCGCAACCCCAGGTAGAAGGAGCAACGTGAAAAAGTGTCTTGCTCAAGGACATAACGCATCGCCCCGTCCAGGAATCGAACTCACATGATTGCGAATCCTATTCGCTAACCACTCAGCCATGCGCCTTCGTATATATGTATATGTGTGTGTGTGTGTATATATGTGGATGTGTATATATATATATATATATATATATATGAAAGTTAGTCCAAAGAATCATTTGATAAAATATATACAGTATTTCTTCTCCCAATCACCATAATTAACCACACAAAAAATCAATTAAACGAGGCTATAAGTTTAAAATATATATGAAGAAACAATAGATAAATAAATGATAGCTATTTTATCCGCTATCAACAGCCACAGAAGATTTACCTAGTATTTCTAATAGCCCGTAGAAATTGACTAGACATATAGCTAACCATACACAATTAAGTACAAAATCAAAGTTAGAAGAAAAAATGTACATAAATATACCATAATGTTGGTATGTTTATGTACATGATAGCTATTTTTAGCTATCATTTATTTATCTATTGTTTCTTCATAGGTACATTTTAAACTTATAGCCTCGTTTAATTGATTTTTTATGTGTTTGATTATTCTGATTGGGAGGAGAAATACTGTATATATATTATCTAATGATTCTATGGACTTACTTTCTTATATATTGCTCTGATTGTTGAGTATTTAATTAATTAATTCGTCATTGAGCCACACCGTGAATGGTTGCGAAAAACACACATATATATATCTATATATCTATGGTTCTGTCTAGTTTATGTATATGTAAACCTATATATTTTATATATATATATATATATATATATATATATATATATATACAATGATATTAACTAAATGGAAACTATATTTATAAAACCATATTTATTCTATTATATATATTTCAAGGGTACCAAAACTTTGGTACGCTTTCATCAGATAAAATACAAAGTTTGTTTTATAAATTTTGACATAACCAAGAAAAAGATACCTTACCGGTCCAAGGAAAACTTGAACCGGTAAGGTATCTTTTTCTTGGTTATGTCAAAATTTATAAAACAAACTTTGTATTTTATCTGATGAAAGCGTACCAAAGTTTTGGTACCCTTGAAATATATATAATAGAATAAATATGGTTTTATAAATATAGTTTCCATTTATTTAATATCATTGTATATTATACTCCAGAAAAATATGTCGAGAAGTCTGAATCAGTTATAAACATTTATATTTGTTGAATTACCAACAAATTGAATATCCCTTTTGCTTATATATATATATATATATATATATATATATATATATATATATATATATATATATATATATATGAAGTAATTCCGTCGGAAAGGTCCAGGAAAAAAGAGTGCTCTATATAGGTTACAGAGCTTAATAGTTATGTAATAAACAACATAAGATAATTATTTAATTTACCAGTGGTTTCCTGAAAGCAAACAAAATTTGCTTTCAGTCATCAGAATGAAAAAATCCTGGTGTTTTTATTGACAGTGGATTTTAAAAACAAATATATAATCTATATGAAGCTGAGGTTGGAAAAGGAAGAAGGAAAGGAAACAGAATAAATATAAAAGTAGATAAACACACATGCACACACACACACACACACACACACACACACACACACACACACACACACACACACACACGCACACACATATACATACGCACACATATATATATGCATATATATATATATATATATACATATATACATACACACATATATACACATACACACATATATATATATACATATATATATACACATATCCATACACATACACACAAACACACAAACACACACACGTGTATATATATATATATATATATATATATATATATATATATATATATATATATATATATATATATATATATATATATATATATACATATACACATACATATAATCATACATATATACACACGTACATACACACACATACATACGCACATATATACACGCATACATACGCACACACATATATAGATATATGTACACACACCTACATACGCACACACACAATTAATTATAAGAAAAAATAATAATAAAAAATAAAAATAAAAATAAAAAACAATGGACAACCATATGATGCAAAAGACCGTCTAGATCGTTCGAGGGAATACCAAAGGGGCACAAAGAATTGTTCTTTGTGTATCACTTCCCTATATGTAAATGTATCTACAGTCCATATATACTACATACAAACACATATCAACACATATATACATACATATATATATATACACACATGCATACGCATACACATCCATATATATATATACACACACATACATATATATATATACACAGAAGTACAGAAAATGAAGAGTTTCCCGAATCTCTACGTCCCTTCCGACAAAACAAAAAACGTCTATGAGTTTAACCAGGATACCTATAGGAAGCTGGCTAATAATGCGATTAGAGCAAATTACAAAAAAGTGGATGAAACAGTACTGACTGACACCAACTTAGCCGGAAAAAACATTGTCATTTCCCTTAAACTGGAATAGAGGACTGAACCTTTGAGGGTAAAGGCCCCGCATTTTACCCTTAAGGACCACAAGGGAAACTTTACGAATATACCATCGGTCCGGCTAATAAACCCACAAAATCCGACATAGGATCTGTCAGCAAGAAGATCCTGGACAGGATACTACCGACACTGCGTGCAGCTTCACCTCTCCCACTCTGGAACAGAACATCCGAAGCAATCTTATGGTTCCAAGAACTGCCTGACAAACACAACACCCGTTTCCTGCAACTTGACACTGAGGATTACTACGCCTCCATTTCTGAGTCCCTGCTGAAGGATGCAATTGTTTTCGCAAGAAACCTAACCACCATAACCGACGCTGAGCAGGATGTGATCCTCCATGCACGAAGACCTTTTTGTACCATAACGGGTCCTACTGGATCAACAAAAAATCGGAGACTCCCTTCGATGTCAGCATGGGTGCAAGTGACTCGGCTGAAATTAGTGATTTGGTGGGCCTGTTTATCCTTAACCGGATAAAAACCCTCTTCACAGGCCTTACAGGCCGATTATACCGAAATGACGGCCTCTTTGCCCTGCATAAAATTAACCTCAGGACTACCGATGGGTTTCGGAAAAACCTTAACGCTTTCTTCAATAACCTAGGCCTCAGAATAACTATAGATTCGAGTTTAACTAAAGCCAACTTCTTAGATGTAACTCTCGATTTAGAAACATCCCTTTATTATCCGTACCACAAACCTAACGAATCCCTTAGATATATAGACGTTAACTCGAATCACCCCCAAAACATCACAGATAATTTAGTTAAAAGTGTCTCCGTTAGGATCTCTGGCCTCTCCGCCAATGAGGATATATTTAGGGCCCGGCCCCCTATTACAACGAAGCCCTAGCTCGTAGCGGTTTTAAAGATAAGATCTCTTATCTCAGAATAGCCCCACGCCCATCCAGGAGGAATAGGAAGAGGAAAATTAGCTGGTACAACCCCCCTTTCAACCGCGAGGTATCTACACCTATAGCAAAGAATGTCTTTACTCTATTGCACAAAGACTTCC
>OZ024762.1:27529805-27532305 GCA_964016885.1 Eledone cirrhosa
GGGACAATGGTACGGCCTTGCCTACGATACAATAAGGTTTATAGTATGTTGATGGTTTTTGATATTTTGGTGTTTCCCCGCATCCGAGACTGTATATCATACAGATGTATGAGAATTAATGACTTAATAATTCAGCCTACATAATAAGATCGATTGCCAGCTTCAACTGCCTGACCCTGCAAACATCATTCTGACGCACTCTAATCATGTATAGATAAGACAAGCGTGCATGCTGCACGGGAGATTGTTCCATGCACTGACTACTCTAAGCTTTCCTCTTGCTTTATCTTCATAGACTGCCAACGCTTCATGTTTATCTTTATTTTCACTCTTATTTTCACTCTTGTTTTTATGTTATTTTTATCCTGCAACCTTTATATATAAATTGCCATGCTATATCACTTGATGAATGTCACCCCACTGTTGATCAATATGCGCATATGTTTTATGTGTCTCTTGGGTTGAAATGGAGGTCAAGTATGTTATAAATAGTTGCTCCGAAGAAACCAAACCTCGGTTTGAAGGAAACAATTGTAAGCAAATAAATGACTTAAACTGAACTTTGATTACTGTAATCTCTATATAACTGCTCTGTAAAACAACTGATGTTATTACATTGAGCTATTTATCTTACTGGTAATAGGATAGTAATTAACGACTATCTCTCACTATTTAGGGTTTGTGTATATATAATATATTACCATTAAAGGTTTTATTGCATACATAACCATTAATAGTACCCTTAATACTATATATATATATATATATATATATATATATATATATATATATATATATATATGCATGCTACTGTACGTCTGTATACATATATGTATGTACGTATACATACATACTTACATTTAAGTAAGTGCCATACTAAGAGTGAGAAATGAAATTTCGTTTTCATTTTTGTCAACTTATCGTTTTCGGTATGCCTGACCGATTTAACTCACTCAATATGCAAATTAGGCTGCTCAGCCGTTAATTTTCATAAGGAAAGTATATACTTTCGAACGTTCAACTATCTGGCAGATGGGTATACGGTGCTGATGATAGCTAACAAGCTTGAAACTAGTACATCGTTCCTGTGTCAGTGTTGAACAAAAAGGTGACGTGGTTGCCTTAACACCGTATGGCATAAATTCAGGCTGTTCGATTTTTTTACAAACGAACAAAGCGGCGTTATAATAAGCGTCCGCTAAACTGATGCGTGCATATATGTATGTGTACCTGTATGTATATATGTATATATATATATATATATATATATATATATATATATATATATATATATATATAGATAGATAATTTAATATATCAACTAACATAAGCGCACAGATGCACGCCCATGCTAGCAAATACACAGGTTATGTCATAGTACCTAGGTGGTTCAATGCAGGAGAATGCAGAACAATAATATAAAAGACGTAAAATAAGAAAATATTTTTTAAAAAATCCAGTCCTCGCCAGCTGTTCGATCTACCGAATTATTATTATTTTTATATGAGCCGCCAGTGTCCGCACATTGCCTGGAGACTTAACTGAGAATAGACTCCCTGATGACGCAATGAATTCTCGACAGTTGGATTACGTAACTGTCTTTATCCCATTGCAGAAACTAATTAGTTGGAGTGAAAATTTAAGTAAGTAAGTAAAAATTTTTTTTAAATTTTTTTTAAAAATATTTTCTTATTTTACGTCTTTTATATTATTGTTCTGCATTCTCCTGCATTGAACCACCTAGGTACTATGACATAACCTGTGTATTTGCTAGCATGGGCGTGCATCTGTGCGCTTATGTTAGTTGATATATTAAATTATCTATATTTATCTCCAAATCACTGATTTGTCGAGCAAACTTGCCAAAACCACTTCTAAAAAAATTTTTTGGGGTGTTAGTAGGCGTCAGTCATCTTACCATCCCATTCCTTCTAACTAGCCTCTGTGTCACGTGATTGATTCTTTAGAATCGGCCATTCGACCTGAAGCAGTGAGAATTTCGGTACATAGAATCCAGTCCTCGCCAGCTGTTCGATCTACCGAATTATTATTATTTTTATATGAGCCGCCAGTGTCCGCGCATTGCCTGGAGACTTAACTGAGAATAGACTCCCTGATGACGCAATGAATTCTCGACAGTTGGATTACGTAACTGTCTTTATCCCATTGCAGAAACTAATTAGTTGGAGTGAAAATTTAAGTAAGTAAGTAAAAAACTTTTTTTTAATTTTTTTAAAAAATATTTTCTTATTTTACGTCTTTTATATTATTGTTCTGCATTCTCCTGCATTGAACCACCTAGGTACTATGACATAACCTGTGTATTTGCTAGCATGGGCGTGCATCTGTGCGCTTATGTTAGTTGATATATTAAATTATCTATATTTATCTCCAAATCACTGATTTGTCGAGCAAACTTGCCAAAACCACTTCTAAAAAAATTTTTTGGGGTGTTAGTAGGCGTCAGTCATCTTACCATCCCATTCCTTCTAACTAGCCT
>OZ024762.1:27537305-27544805 GCA_964016885.1 Eledone cirrhosa
TATATATATATGTATATATACACCTATATATATATAAACATATGTATACATATATATATTTATATATATATAGACAGATATATATAACATATATGTCCGTATATATATATATATATATAGATAGATAGATAGATATAACATATATGTATGTATACATATATACATACGTACATGTATATATATATTTACTGTATGTATATATATATATATTTACTGTATGTATGTATATATATATATTTACTGTATGTATATATGTATATATATCTACTGTATGTATATATATATATATATATATATATATATATATATATATATATATATATATATATATATATATATATATATATTGAGAGAGAGAGAAATTTGTCTGTTATCTTTCACAGTTTCACTATCACGAAGTGTTGTCGTTCGCCATGACAGATAAAGTGAAGTGTGAAATTTCATTTGTGAAATATGGAAATCTTTGAAAGTATACTTTACATAAGAGTTTATATCTATATGTTTTTATTTGTTTCAAAACAAGACACCACATACATACAAACACACATATACACACACACAAACACATATACACACACACACACACATATATACACACAAAAACACACATATACACACACACATATACAAATAACACACACACAAATATACATACAAACACACACACACATACACACACGCACGCACATACACACACATATATTTACACACACAAATGTGAAATAAATTTATTTCAATGAATTTATAGGCTGGAGATGAAAAGATAAGCTTTTTTTTTCAAAACATATTTATACGTATATGCAATATATATATAATATATATACGTATATTTAATATATATATATGATATATGATATATATACGTATATATATATATATATATATATATATATATATATATATATATATATATATATATATATATATATATATATATATATATATATATAGGGAGAGAGAGAGAGAGAGAGAGAGAGAGAGAGAGAGAGAGAGAGAGAGAGCGAGAGATTGTTTTGCATCTGTGTATTTCTCTTGTTTGTTCTTGGACTGTGTGTTCGTATGTGTGTATGTTCGTATATGTGTATATTTCAGTGTATATACGTATATATGAATCCTTACATGCGTGTGTGTGAATATACAAATAAATAAATACTTATATCTATATATATATACATATACATATTTATATGTATACACATACATATATATATATGTATGTATATGTATACACATACATATATTTATATGTGTGTGTATATAAATGTGTGTATATAAATTTGTATGTGTGTGTTATATAAATGTCATATATATATATATATATATATATAAAAAATCAAGGGAGTGTAAACACAGAAAATATATTTTAAAATAATAAATGAATTCCAAAAAATTCACTGTACTTACTATATGTGCCCTTACCGCGTTTTCAGATCCAAAATAAATAGATAATCCAAGTGGATTTCCATTGAGAAAAAGATCATTGTCAGAAGGCTTTTCTCTCTCGGAGAATATAAAATTCCCGATGATCTCTTTCTCAATGGAAATCCGCTTGGATTATCTATTTGTTTGGGATCTGAAACCGCGGTAAGGGCACATATAGTAAGTACAGTGAATCTTTTACAATTTATTTATTATTTTTTAAGATATTTTCTGTGTTTACACTCCCTTGATTTTATATGTTCTGGCTTGTTAATTTATTAACTTGCCATTGAACGACACTGGCATATGGTTGTACTATACTTGTGTTCCTGTGTGTATTAATTACATGTAGGAACACATACTTTTATTATATATATATATATATATATATATATATATATATATATATATATATATATATATATATATATATATATATATATATATATATAATAAAATAACAGGAGGCTGGACTGGTGTAAATCCTTGAAAGGTTTATTATACTATGATCATTTCAATGACCAGATTCAGTATGAATCCTGTGACATCATCAGGTATTCAAAATATAACAAAGGAATATAACAGATAACGTCCATGGGGCTGAAAATCACAGACAAGAGGACGACCGACTATTTAGCAGCTTCTACTTCAGTCGGCAGCCCTCAAGTTGTATTCCTTTGTGATATTTTGAATACCTGACGATGTCACCGGATTCATACTGAACCCGGTCATTCAAATGATCATAGTATAATACACCTTTCAAGGATTTACACAAGTCCAGCCTCCTGTTATTTTATTATAATTAACTCCATACTCGCACCACCAACTACACAAACGAAGACGGGTGAGTTGCATTACGTTGAGTGCTCTCCATAATATTACATCGAGGTTGACCATACGGAATGACCAGTTCTATCCAGTGGTGAACCAACAAACGTAAATAATATATATATATATATATATATATATATATATATATATATATATATATATATATATAGTGGTAGAACTGTGGAAGGTAATATCCGTAGCGGTAGAGCACTCAGTTCATGGGACGAGTTAGATTACGAGTTAGATTACGAGCTGAGGATCTGCTAAGGTGAAACAATTGTTCTCGGTATGATGAACTAACTGTTGTGTAATCACTTATATATATATATATATATATATAACATAAAATTAAACACAAACTAAACTACAAAAACCACATTTAACAAAAGAATGTTACATATAAACGGATATGCTGTTGTTGTTGTTGTTATTGTTACTGTTATTGTTAATGGTGTTGTTGTTGTTGTTGTTGTTGTTGTTGTTATTGTTACAAATTATTGTTGTTGATGTTATTGTTACTGTTATTGTTCATGGTGTTGTTGTTGTTGTTATTGTTACTGTTATTGTTGATGGTGTTGTTGTAATTGTTGCTATTATTGTTGTTGTTGTTGTTACTGTTGTTGTCATTGCTGCTGTTATTGTTGTTATTGTTGTTATTGTTGTTGATGGTGTTGTTATTGTTGTTATTGTTGTTATTGTTGTTGTTATTGTTGATGGTGTTGTTGTTGTTATTGTTATTGTTGTTGGTGTTGTTGTTTTTGTTATTGTTGATGGTGTTATTGTTGTTGTTATTGCTGCTGTTATTGCTGATGTTGTTATTATTGATGTTGTTGTTGTTATTATTGCTTTTATTGTTGTTGTTGTTGTTGTTGTTGTTGTTGTTGTTGTTGTTGTTGTTGTTGTTGTTATCATTGTTACTGTTATTGTTGATGTTGTTATTGCTGCTTTTGTTGTTAATGTTGTTGTAATTGTTGTTATTGCCTCAGATTTTTTGTTTAAGATGTGGTCATTGGCGTAGAGTATTTCCAGGGCTTCGGCGGCGCAGTGATTACATGGTCTTTTATTTTCGTTATACGATCTCGCCTTAGCTAGGATCTCCCAGTGTAAACTTTGTATAACATTTATTTCGGCTTGTAAACATAAATTGCACAAAACTTTCCTGTATTACAGCCCCACTTTATACCCTAACGGATAGTACGAACTATACGCGAATAATTTACGTCTTGATGTGGTAGCTAAGTATATTTTATATTTATACCATTACTTATTTGTATAGGTAAGTATATATTACTTGTATGTTTTGTGAAGGTACGTATACTTCGTTGTATTTGTTATAGGCGTATATATTATAGTATATATACTGGTATGTACATGTGTATATGGTTATGTGTATAGGTGAGTGTTGCGTTTGTGTTATGCACATATGTAGGGTGTGTGTATATGTGTACTTTGTGTTTTGGTTGACGTAGGTTTAGCGAACATATGTGTATTTACATGTAGGTGCGTGTGTGCGCGCGTTATATACGTATTTGTGCGTGTATATTTATATACGTTTATATAATTATATGTATATGCGCACACACACACACATGTATATATATTTATATATATATATATGTTTTATGTGTATTTGGTGTATACGTTCGTATGTGTGCGGGTACAGGCGTTGCGTGGTTTTTTGTATGTGTGCGCGTGTTTTTGTGTACATGCCTGTATTTGCATACCCATGGCGGGTGTTTTCGCGTATGCATGTGTATGTACGTATATGGATTCGGGCATATATATATTTAATTATTGTTGATTTCAATAATCTCTGTAATTTATTTACATTATTCTTAACTCTGAAGCCGAGAACCATTCGGTTTCCTGAATATAATTTTAGTCTACGACTTCAGTTATACGATAAACGTGATTTTGTCTTTGTGTGTAATTGTTTTCACCGATCCAAATAGTGACGTATTATCTTCGTTTTTTTTTCGTTCTTTGCCAGGGAACGTCTCCACCTCTTCCTGTCTTCCTTCGGTTGCAACGTTTTTCGAAATATTTACTTCTGCGTTCACAGATTGATCTTTTTAGTTTCAGAAGATCCCGTTAAAGGTGAAACCAGCGATTCTTTGCTTAAAATTTAATCTGTTATTTTAATAAATATATATATATAAATATATATATATATATATATATATATATATATATATATATATATATATATATATATATATATATATATATATATATATGCGTGTGTGTATGTATAACATATATATATTGTTATACTTTGGGAGGGTCATGTGGCCAATAAAAACATGCACCTGTTCGTTTTCACTTTAATTTATTATAAATATCCGGGTTTATTAGCAAAATGGCCCTCCCAAACAAATTCAAAAACGAAATATATATATATATGTGTGTGTGTGTGTGTAGATATATATATATATATATATATATATATATATATATATATATATATATATAAATTCATAGGGATATATATATATATATAAAACTGAGGATGTCTGTCTGTGTGTGTGTGAGTTTGAATCCCTAAAACTCGAGAACCACCCAACCGACGCTTTTCAAACTTTACACATGTAATACTTATGTTTCAGGGAGTGTTCTGAGCAAAAGAAATTTCAAATTTTCCATGCCCTAGGGACCTCATTAGGCGATTTAGCGATCTCTCTCTATAATTCTTAGTCTTTCTCTTTTTAGACAGATACATACATATAACGTCGCACCCTTATAGTATCAGTCTGTATGTCTGGCTGTCTGCATAAAGTCACTTCCCTGAGGATGTCTGTGTGTGTGTGTGTGTGTGTGTGTGTGTGTGTGTGTGTGTGTGTGTGTGTGTGTGTGTGTGTGTGTGTGTGTGTGTGTGTGTTTGAATCCCTAAAACTCGAGAAGTACCCAACCGATCTTTTTCAAACGTTACATGTGTATTACTTATGTTTCATGGAGTATTATGCACATAAAACAATTCAACATTTTGATCCCCTAGGGCCCGCATTAGGTGAAAAATTGCGTGATGGAAAGCCATCACTAACTCCAAGCCATACGCAAGGGGAAATCTGACGTGTGGCTTATGTATCGACGAACGAATAACTATCCTAAAGATATTACGCAATAGTGATTGCCTAAACACGAGAAGTGAATTTTTCACACGTTGTCCACACGTCACCAAACATCTATTGCATAACTACAAGGCTCCGGCCTGATTCTTTGTAATTTTATTTTTAATTTTTTTAATTTTATTTTCAACCTAAAAACTTTCCGGACTTTCACCTCCCGCAATCAGTCTAGTATTGCCTGTGTGGAGTGACCGAGTTTCTGCGCATGCGCGTTCGCACGGTTGTCCTTCCTGTTCCTATAACCATACACATCCCGAGCTGAAGATCCGCGAAGGTGAAACAATTGTTCTCGGTATGGTGAACTAACTGTTGTGTAACCACTTCTATATATATATATACATATATAAATATATATATATATATATATATATATATATATATATATATATATATATATATATATATATATATATATATATATATATATATATATATATATATATATATATATATAGATATATAGATATAGATATATACGATATTAACAAATGGAAACTAGATTTATAAAACCATATTTATTTCATTATACATATTTCAAGGACACGAAGTTAAATTATGGTGTGCTTTCATCAGATAAAATATAATTGTTTCTACTTTTGGCACAAGGCCAGCAATTACCCAGTGCATTACTGGTACTTTATTTTATCGACCCCGTAAGGATGAAAGGCAAAGTCAACCTCGGCGGGATTTGAACTCATCAGATAAAATATAATATAGATCAGTTTTATAAATAAATATTGACATACCCTTAAAGAATGCAACCATTACTGTTGGAAGCTACCGGATAGTCATATATATATATATATATATATATATATATATATATATATATATGTATATATATATATAATTATATATATATATATATATATATATATATATATATATATATATATATATAGATAGATAGAGAGAGAGAGAGAGAGAGAGAGAGAGAGAGAGAGAGAGAGAGAGAGAGAGAGAGAGAGAGAGAGAGGGAGAGAGAGAGAGATATAGATATATAATTATATATATAAATATATATGTAGCGATATATATATATATATATATATATTTTAGGTTTGTTGGTTCACCACTGGATAGAATTGGTCATTCCGTATGGTCAATCTTGGTGTAATATTGTGGGGACGACTTACCGCTAGCACTCCCGGGGCTTAAGGTAGCTACGTTCCTAGAGTACTCGGAAAAATTAATTTCCATTTCTTTCGCCGGACGATACTACTCGAAACTGGCTGACTCATGGTTGGGGGTGCGGGTGCTGGCTGGGACTCACAATCGAAATCTTTACTCTATATCCCATCCTGATATCTTATCGAGATTATTTTTTTCATATAAGAATCTCTCTGTAAGTTCATTAAATAAATCTCGCTACCTTAACCTTTAATTTTCTAATAATTTATTTTTCAATTTATCATTTTTCAACTTAATATTTTTTAATTTAATTTAATTTCGTCCTATAACTCGTAACATAAGTTTCACGTTCCAATTTTCGGTTCACACATTAGACCATACAGACACCCATTATATATGCCTTTGTGAAATATAGATTCTTTGGAGTAGCATTTTTCACGGCATTTTCTGGCATGAATATAGTGTGAGCCTTACGCTGACTTCTTTCTTTCTTTTTTTCTTCTTTTTTCTTTCTTCCCCTTTTTCTTTGACGGAGAGGTGGCAGTGCATTATA
The DNA here is from genome assembly GCA_964016885.1 of Eledone cirrhosa. NCBI lineage: Eukaryota > Metazoa > Mollusca > Cephalopoda > Octopoda > Eledonidae > Eledone > Eledone cirrhosa. The sequence continues at coordinate 27,544,365 of OZ024762.1, forward strand.
AGCCTTCGCCCCCTCACCAGATGGTCATTAGTGGATTCAGTTGCCATCACTTTGAGGGCGGCTGGCCGAGGTGAATGCAGCTAGTTGGTCAGTCGTCCTCTTTGTCTCTGTCTCTGATTTTTCGGACCCATGGTTTTTTACATATTCCTTTGTTATATTCCAATACTTGATGATATCACCGGATTCATATGGAACCCGGTCACTGAAATGATCATAGTATAATAAACCTTTCAAGGATTTACACCAGTCCAGCCTCCTGTTATTTTATTTATAATTAACTCCGTATTCGCACCACCAATTACACAAACGAAGACGGGTGAACTGCACTACGTTGAGTACTCTCCACAATATTACACCAAGATTGACCATACGGAATGACCAATTCTATCCAATGGTGAACCAACAAACCTAAAGAAATAATGCTCCAATAATGTTGAGCAC
>OZ024762.1:27549805-27557305 GCA_964016885.1 Eledone cirrhosa
TTCTTGCCTTCCTCCTCTTTACACCCTCTCTTATATCTCTATTGCGCTCCATGTCCTTTTCTTCTTTATGTTTATCATATTATTATTTGTGGTATATAAATGTTGAGATTTCATGAAATGAATCACTGCCAATACTGGAATTGAAATATCAAGACCGTAGAGGTATGTCATTAATCAAATCATATATTTTATCTGACGAGGGCGTACTGAAAAAACAACACAGTACCTTCGAAATATATATAATAAAGCATATATTTTGATTATGTGAATATCTTCATTTGTTAATATTTTGAATAATATATATATATATATATTATATATTAAAATATAAATATTAATAAAATAGATGATCTTTTGATCAATTAAATTTTATTATACATATTTCAGAGGTACAACAGTACGTCCTCATCAGACAAAATATAATGATACATGACATACCCTGAGATGTTAAATGGTTAAGATTTAATCAAGGTAGTGATTAACCTTTGAGAAAACTCAACATTTATACCCTAATAATGAGAAACTGCGAAAACGTAATAAATTCAATAAAGAAGGTATGAGTAAGAAAAACGTTGCTTTAATGAAACAGCTATAGAGATTTTAAAATGTGGGATACTACAAATTATGATTATCGATGAAGACCTCTCTGGAATTATAATTTTATTACAGTTTATGAAGGCAACTGATAGATGATTAAAGAGAGGGAGAGATAAAGGGGAGTAATTTATGCCGAAAAAAATGTTTCCCCTTAAGGACTAAGCGGTTAAGTTTCAAAATATTTAATTTATGTTATTTTAGGGTGAAGAATCAAAATTTTAAGTTTTTAAAAGTGGATGGTTATTTATATTTATTAATTTTATAGATTTTATACATTTCTAAAATTCTGAATTTTATGAAAACAAAATTAAAGGATTTACTAGGCCCGCGAAAGAGAAATATACACTGTTGAATATTCCTTAGATGTAATATTTAACAAAAATTACCTATAAGAGTGTCAACATTTTCGGTATGTAAAATGTATGAAGTTCTTATTGTTAGAAATATCGGAAAATGTATTGTCAAGTAGATACATTGTCTAAAGTATAATGATTAACGCAGAGTTTTCAGCCATATATATATATATATATATATGTGTGTGTGTGTGTGTGTGTGTGTGTGTGCATTTATCGTAATAAATTAATATTTATTATATTATATTAAATCACTATATTAGTTCTACCTTCATGGGAGGAATGAAACCTAAATAATGGATATGTTATTGTACAATATATCTATAATTGCACAAACTATATATAGCGTTAAACCGAAACGGTAATTATGATTAAGTTATTATACATTATACATATAGATGTAGAAAACCAAATGCAGAGATATACGAAAGTAATAATATGATTTTGCTATTATACAAAATACACATATTTGCAAAAAAATTAGGTATAGAGAGATATACTAAGTATTAATGAGACAGTATACGTTTGGTAAATGATAACGTTTATAATCTAATATAATAGATTCAAACATGCAAAGTTTAAATACATACATATATATAAAAGAGTGTAAACGCATGAATGATTCACAGTTCAAAATAAGGTCCGTAAAAATGTACAGATTGGCAACACAAAAGGTTGGCAACATCACCAGCTATGCTGACGCCGACCTTTTCATGGTATGGCGGGAAAGGAGACTTAAAGATCTCCTTAATGAGAGCTCCATAGACCTCATCATGTACTCTCGTTATGTAGACGATATCAATATAGTTATAAGAACACCCCCACCAGAGAGCACTAACAAGTTTTGATTTAGAACGTAGCACGATGGAAAGCATCCAGCAGATAGCTAATTCCATACACCAGAGTATAACTGTAACTATCGACTTCCCTTCCAAACACCCTAACAATAGACTACCTGTATTAGACACAGAACTCTGGATTAACACTATAGACGAGAGAGCCCAAATTCTCCACTCACACTATACTAAACCCATGGCCTCCAAATACCTGATACTCAAAAACTCAGCAATGTCCAGTAGTGCTAAGTTTAATATTCTGATCGCAGATTTGGTACGAGTGATGAAGAATGTGTCCCGCATGTGCGACCCAACAGAAATGGAAAGACACATCCAACACTTCATCAACCGCATGCAGTTCTCTGGCTACAACCAAAGAGACAGAGTCAGGGTATACGAAGGAGCCATGGAGAAGTATAACACCCTCATGGAACTGGACATGAAAGGAATTTGCCCATTACACAGGAGCAAATCATGGAATAGCTTAGATAGGGCTAGACATAAGATAGGGAAAGCCACCTCATGGTACGACAACCAGAGATACCAGAGTGTCATGTTTGTGGACGCTACCCCTGGAGGGAAATTAGCTAACCAGTGTAGAAAAGCCCTGAGAAAGACCCACTTAAAAATTAATGTGGTAGAAAAGCCAGGAACCACCATAAAATCCCTGATCAGCAAAACCTACCCTTTTAAGAAAACCCACTGTACCAATAGGAAATGTATCATATGTAAGGTAAACCCCCGGATAAACTGTAAAACTAGAAACGTAGTCTATAGCATAAGATGTACAGAGGGTACTTGCAGAAACATGACAACAACATACATAGGTGAGACAGCTCGTAGCATAGGTGAAAGGATAGACCAACACTGGGGGGAACTAAAAGGACGAAAAAACGGGTCAGTACTATACGAACATGCTAGACAACAACATGACGGTAACATAGACAACATAGAAATTAGAATAATATCTAAACATAGAAATGACCCAGCAGATAGGCAAATCAGAGAGGCCAATGAAATAGAAATTAGAAGATCAAGACTAAACAGAAAGAATGAATGAAATAACAACAACACCCAAACAAACAACACTGACCTAAGAGAAGTATAAATAAGTAAATAAAATAAAATAAATAAATAAATACATACACAAGCACAATAACAACCAGCACATAAACACAGCAAACAAAACACTATACACACACGCAAACGCATGCGCAAAGAAGACAAAGTAAAATAAACAAACAAGCAAATAAATAAATAAATATATTGACAGACTGAATAAAAATGGCGTAGACATACAATACAACAGGAGGAAAAGATAGCACCACTGACGATGTTGCAAATGTGCAACGAAAGATTTATGATAACCTATATATATGTGTTTGTATCTATATTGTATCTGTATCATTTTTGACCGTCGGTCAGTCAATGGCAATATTGAGGACCGAGTAAGTTAGATTACCGATATAAAAGACACAGAAGCGAGAAGCGAAAACCAACCAAACAGTGAGTGTGTTCTGTTATTAATTCTGGCAATATTACACAAATATGACCCTCCCCAAGTATAACAATATTTGTTTCGACACACGATTTCGTATAAAAAACCTCGCAAAACTATATATATATATATATATATATATATATATATATATATATATATATATATATATATATATATGAAAGACGTAAAATAAGAAAATTTTTAAAATTAAAAATCAACTTACCTACTAAAATTTTCACTCCAACTAATTAGTTTCTGTAAGGGGATAAATATAGTTACATAATATAACTATAGAGAATTCCTTACGTCATCAGGTAGTCTATTCTCAGCTAAGTTCCCAGGCGATGCGCGGACACTAGGAACCCATATAAAAATAATAATAATAATTCAGTGGATGGAATAAAGCTAGCGCGGACTAAATTCCGGAGCACTGAAAAAATTCACTGCCTCTGGTCAGTGGCAGATTCTAAAGAATCAATCACGTGACACTGAGGTTAATCAGTTAGGAGCGGGGTGGTATTATGACAAGAGCCTACTACTACTATGAATCACCAGTAAATTTTGGCAAGTTTTGCTCAACAAATAATTTGGAGATAAATATAGAGAATTAGTACATTTACCAACATATGTGTACAGATGTTCACCTATGCTAGCAAATATATATGTTATGTCTTAGTACCTTTGTGGTTCTATGCAGGGGGATGCAGAACAATTATATGAAAGACGTAAAATAAAAAAATTTTAAAATTTAAAAATCAACTTACTTACTAAAATTTTCACTCCAACTAATTAGTTTCTGTAAGGGGATAAATATAGTTACATAATATAACTATAGAGAATTCCTTACGTCATCAGGGAGTCTATTCTCAGCTATGTTCCCAGGCGATGCGCGGACAGTAGGAACCGATATAAAAATAATAATAATAATTCAGTGGATGGAATAAAGCTAGCGAGGACTAAATTCCGGAGCACTGAAAAAATTCACTGCCTCTGGTCAGTGGCAGATTCTAAAGAATCAATCACGTGACACTGAGGTTAATCAGATAGGAGCGGGGTGGTATTATGACAAGAGCCTACTACTACTATGAATCACCAGTAAATTTTGGCAAGTTTTGCTCAACAAATAATTTGGAGTTCTGTACACATATGTTGGTAAATGTACTAATTCTCTCTCTCTCTCTCTATATATATATATATATATATATATATATATATATATATATATATATATATATATATTGTTATACTTTGGGAGGGTCATGTTGCCAATAAGAAACACACGCACCAGTTGCTTTCACTTCAATTTATTATATATTTATAAATTTACAAATTCATAAATTTATAAATTTCTGGTTGGTTGGTTGGTTCCACAACCAGATAGTAGTTTATATATAGTCATAGTCCTTTCGTCACACACTCTGTGACCTCTTCAGTGTCTGGGGATTCCTTTCTTTGTTTCTGTGCCTCTCCTTTTTTCTGTCCTACGCCATTTTGTTTCTGTGTGTTGTGTGCTCAGTTTGCGCATGCGCCACATCCGGGTGTCTGTGTGTGTTTATGTTCATTTATGTATTTGTTTATTTATTTATTTATTTACATGTTATTGGTTGGTTGTTTGTTCTATGTGTGTGTGTTATCATTTTGTACTTAATTGTAAGTTGTGATGTTGCTGTTCCACTCATATTTTCTATTTAATTTGCATCTTTTCTGTGTGTAGATTCTATTTTTATTTCTATGTTCTCTAATTTACCCTTGTGTTCTATCTTAACATGTTGGTAGAGTACAGATGATTCTTTATTATCTTGAAGGTCTCGCCAGTGTTCATTTATCCGTTCCCCTATACTACGAGCTGTCTCACCTATGTACACTATATTTTTGTTTCTACATTGTCCTTCAGTACATCTTATGCTATACACTACATTTCTAGTTTTACAGTTAATATGGGGGCTTATTTTACAGGTTATACATTTCTTATCTATACATGAGGGTCTTTGAAAAGGGTATGTCTTGCTAATAAGTGTTTTTATGGAGGTACCTGGTCTTTCTACTATCTTAATATTGAGTTTATGTTTATTTAGGGCCCTTCTAAATTTGTAGGCTAGTTCGCCTCTAGGGGTTGTATCGATGAACATTACACTCTGGTATTTATTGCTATCATACCATGAGTTTATTCTATTAGCCTTGTTCCTAGTTCTTTCTATTCTATTCCAAAATGTGCTCCTATACAAGGGGCAGGTCCCATTTATGTCATTATTTACCATTTTTTCCCATTTGGTTCTGGCTCCTCTATACACTCTGATTCTATCTCTCTGATTGTAGCCAGAGAACTGCATACGGTGGATGAAGTGTTGTATGTGTCTCTCTAGTTCTTCGGGGTTGCACATGCGGGACACATTTCTCATCACCCGTACCAAATCCGCAATCAGTATGTTGATTTTGGTATGGTCCGAAATGGCCGAGTTTCGGTGGATCAGATGTTTGGAAGTCATGGGTTTGGCATAATGGGAATGGAGGATTTGTTTTTGGTTGTTAATGGTATCTAGCCAGAGCTCTGTGTCTAGTACAGGTAATCGATGGTTGGGGTGTCTACTTGGGTAGTCTATAGTAACTCTAATGCTCTGGTGGATGGAGTTTGCTATTTGCTGGATGCTTTCCATTGTGTTTGTCTCTAGTTCCTGACTGTTCTCTAGTGGGGGTGTCTTAACTACGATGTTTATATCATCTACGTAGCGGGAGTACATTATCAGGGTTAAGCTGTCTTCTAATTGTTCTTTAAGTTTAAGTTTAAGTCTACTGTCCCACCATACCATGAATAAGTTAGCTATGTCGCCTGCAATGCTAACACCAATGGCTGCTCCTTCCTCTTGGGCATATGTTTTTCCATTAAATTTGAACATATGTTCCTTAAGGGTTAGTTTTATGCTGGCCCCTACCGCATGTGCAATCATTTTCTTCAGTTCATCGTGGTTTTCGGGTGTCCGTATGGCTCTGGTCCACCCGTTCCATCTATCTGTGTGGGTTTTCTTGGCCATTGAGGTAATGGTAGGTGGTCTGCCTCTTGCTGGTCTTGTAGGGCACAGGTTGCTAAGGTCATAGGTGTCTAGGTAACTATTACTATAGGTAAGCTTAAGTAGAAGTCCCAGCTCACTGGTATCAATCCCACGGAACTCAACCTTGCTCTCACTTGTATAGGAGCAAATTTTGGAATAGAATAGAAAGAACTAGGAACAAGGCTAATAGAATAAACTCATGATATGATAGCAATAAATACCAGAGTGTAATGTTCATCGATACAACCCCTAGAGGCGAACTAGCCTACAAATTTAGAAGGGCCCTAAATAAACATAAACTCAATATTAAGATAGTAGAAAGACCAGGTACCTCCATAAAAACACTTATTAGCAAGACATACCCTTTTCAAAGACCCTCATGTATAGATAAGAAATGTATAACCTGTAAAATAAGCCCCCATATTAACTGTAAAACTAGAAATGTAGTGTATAGCATAAGATGTACTGAAGGACAATGTAGAAACAAAAATATAGTGTACATAGGTGAGACAGCTCGTAGTATAGGGGAACGGATAAATGAACACTGGCGAGACCTTCAAGATAATAAAGAATCATCTGTACTCTACCAACATGCTAAGATAGAACACAAAGGTAAATTAGAGAACATAGAAATAAAAATAGAATCTACACACAGAAAAGATGCAATGTTTAGACAAATTACAGAGGCAATAAACATAAAAGAATTACAACCAAAATTAAATAGAAAATATGAGTGGAACAGCAACATCACAACTTACAATTAAGGACAAAATGAAAACACACACACATAGAACAAACAACCAACCAATAACATGTAAATAAATAAACAAATTGATAAATGAACATAAACACACACAGACACCCGGATGTGGCGCATGCGCAAACTGAGCACACAACACACACACAGAAACAAAATGGCGTAGGACAGAAAAAAGGAGAGGCACAGAAACAAAGAAAGGAATCCCCAGTCACTGAAGAGGTCACAGAGTGTGTGACGAATGGACTATGACTATATATAAACAACTATCTGGTTGTGGAACCAACCACCCAACCAGAAATTTATAAATTTATGAATTTGTAAATTTATAAATATATAATAAATTGAAGTGAAAGCAACTGGTGCGTGTGTTTCTTATTGGCAACATGACCCTCCCAAAGTATAACAA
>OZ024762.1:27559805-27589805 GCA_964016885.1 Eledone cirrhosa
GGTATAAGTACGTAAATGATACGGTGACGGGTCAACAAAAGGGGCCAAAATACTAAAGAGACTACCACGAAATAAAGAATAAAGGGTTGTTTCCATCCCGGGCCAGCAACGACCCAGTGCAGCAAAGTGAACTTGTACGAGATAATAATTCTGAGTCCCGAGAAAAATATATACTAATGCTAACTCTAAAAGATCTAAAACAAGCTACATGAAAGTTCGTACGAAATAAAGGTAGAATACGGAGAAATGAATTCAGAATCCACCCCGCCCAGAAGAAAAGCGAAGCAAGAAATACTGAAACGAAAAAATAAGGCATAAGTGCCACTAAGAAATATAGAGGGCACAGAGAATAGTGGGAGCGGTCGGGAAAAGGGGGCAAGTATCCGGGGTCTAAGCCAACTGTTATAAAGGGCGGAGTCCGCCAAATCTATCATAGACTAGGGGAGGGGGTGGTGGGGGTACTAAGGCTACATGGGGCCAAAGGGCAGCCTCGGGTGGGCGAGAAAAGACGCCGACAAAGGAGAAGAGCTGGGGTAGAAGGACAAAGGAGAGAGGGGGGAAGGAAATAAAGGAAGCGATAAAAGAATACAAAGAAGATCTTACGTCTTCCTTGGCAAGCAGGGGTTACTCATTGCAAAATCGGCAAGTGGGGTGTTATAGCCCTAGTCTACCCCCCCCCCCCCCCCGGGTCATTATGGGGTTTGAGGGCGAGGTAAGTCCTACGCAATCTATGTTTACATGCAGTAACCAGTTCATCTTTCTTGTTTAGGAGTTGGTCCGTCGAAAACAGCATTTGTAAAGTTTCCTCCGAGCATAAATTGCACGGACGGCGTCCTCCCGTGTAAGAATTGGCTCTGGACAGTAATCTCCAAGTGAGATCATAGGTGATGTTGTTGTCCTTGAGGTCCCATATGTGGCCCGAAAGTGTAGTGGCGTGACGCTGGGCCGGGTTTCGGAAGGTATGTCTATGTTGGTATAGCCGGGTCTTGAAGTCACATGCGGTAAGTCCTATATAGGCTTTGTTGGAGGTATCCGTCCTCATGTTGCACTGGTAGATCACATTACGGTCTCTGCATATATATAGACATACCTTCCGAAACCCGGCCCGGCGTCACGCCACTACACTTTCGGGCCACATATGGGACCTCAAGGACAACAACATCACCTATGATCTCACTTGGAGATTACTGTCCAGAGCCAATTCTTACACGGGAGGACGCCGTCCGTGCAATTTATGCTCGGAGGAAACTTTACAAATGCTGTAATATATATATATATATATATAATTGTCTGGCTCGTTATAATAATTATTATTATATTATATATACTAGGGCGGTGGATTGGCAGTATCGGTAGAGGGTCGGACGCCATGCTTTGCAGCATAGAGTTACTGCTCTTTATGATCTGAGCTCAAATCCCGCCGAGGTTAACTTTGCCTTTCATCCTTATGGGGTCGATAAAATAAAGTACCAGTCACGCACTAGGGTCGATTTATATATACATATATATATATACATATATATATATATATATACATATATACATATATATATACGTAAAGTTCGGAGCGTATGTGCATAAAGACTTACTCACCGTTCTGTATTATTGCAGTATTGTGTAAGCTTTATTGGATTTTACTTTATTTTTTTTTATTTTTCTTCATTTCATTTTATTATATTATCTCTATTATTATTTTTTATCTTTATTTTTATATTTTTTATTACTTTAATATAATTTATATTATGTTTTAACATTTGCCTGTAGTTCTTTATGTATTTTTTATGTATTTTTTATATATTTTTATGTATTTTTTATATATTTCTTATGTATTTTTATGCATTTTTATGTATTTATTATGTACTTTTTAATGCTTTCACACTTTTTTATTTTACATTCTACATTTTTGAGTGCCATCTACTGTGTCTTCATCTTGTTGAATCCAATTGTACCTTGGTACTTTGCAGTGATGCTTAGTAACCTAAGCATGAACCACTTTGTTAGCTATCTCCAATCCCCATATTATTTTTTCTGATTGTTCATGTGACTAAGTTATTGTGGAGCTTATACTCAACACGGTATTTGTTGAGCTCTGATGATTCCTGCCTACAGGTGAGGATGAAACATTGTTAGTGAATAAAGACTGTTTGAGTATGTAAGCGTTCTTTGGTTTCATTTGCATATATATATATATGTGTGTGTGTGTGTGTGTGTGTGTGTGGCTTTGATAAACGCCAAGCTGCGAGAAACATCTGTCAGTCATTCTCCCAGCCTTTGCCGAGAATATAAGTAAGTGACATAGACACTACTTTTAAACTGATAGCGAATGGTCTTCTAAATGTTTTTAATAAATATACAGTATATACTATACATACATTGATGTATACATCGCTATTTCAGAGCACCAATACTAATACCATATATATATATATATATATATATATACAACAATATAGAACACACACAAATATATATAGAACACACACTAAAACAAGATGGCATAGGACAGAACAAAGGAGAGGCACAAAACAAAGAAAAGAATCCCCAGTCACTGAAGAGGTCACAGAATGTGTGACCAAAGAACTTTGACAATATATGAACAACAGTCCCGTTGTGGAACCAACCAACCGACCGGAAATTTATAAATTTATAATAAATTGGAGTGAAAGCAACTGGTGCGTGTGTTTCTTATTGGCAACATGACCCTCCCAAAGTATGACAATATATATATATATATATATATATATATATATATAAACAAACAAACAAAGAAAAGGCAAAACCCGAAAAGTTTTTTGAAAGAGAAAAATGTTAAATGTTTTTTAGATAAAAATACAAACGAAAGACACAGAACTCCTGGGTCTTCATCCGTTCAGATGGACTTTGGCCGCTTCGACCCCTACCAATGTTACTGCTGGTCTATCCGGAGTCACAACGTCTGGCACAAGCCAAAATGTTGTCCGTGGAATAAAAGAGAGGACAAAACAACTTATAGCAATTAAGCTATAATATGTACACATAGAATTTTATGTGACGACTAGTAAAATGTATTGTACATTGTATATATGTATGTATGTGTGTGTGTGTGTTATATGTGTGTGTGTATGTTATATATGTCTATGTGTGTTATGTGTGTGTGTGTGTGTTATATATGTGTGTGTGTGTTATATATGTGTGTGTTGTGTTATATATATATATATATATATATGTCTTATATATGTATGTGTGTATATAATATATATATGTATGTATATGTATAATATATAATATAATTGTATATATATATAATATACATATGTATATATATATATATACGTGTATACATCATATAGATACACACACACACATATATATACATAATATTCATATATATATATATATATATATATATACAGCAAGTCAACTGAATGTAAATGGATTTTCTTTTCACTCTTCACGCATGATCGATATAAATTGATCATCATCGAACAGGTCAAATTGATTAACGTCAAAATACCCGACATTTTCAAATTTCAGAAATGGAGCAGACCACCATTACAACCACCATGACAACTACCACTACTTCAATTACCACCACAACTACTACCACCACAACTACCACCACTACATTACAACCATTACAACCACCACAACAACTACTAGGACTACTACAATTACCACAACTATCACTACCAACATAACTACCATTAACGCAACCATCACAACTACCACCACCACAACCACTAGAACTACCACTACTACTACTACTAACGCAACCACTATCACCACCGCAATTTCCACTACTACCATCATTACCACCACAGCTACCACTATCACCGCCACCACAGACAACACCACTACATCACCAACACAACTACCACCTCCACCACAACTACCACTACTACCACCAACATTACCACTACAACAACGATAAATCTTAAGAGAAAAAAATAAATTCAAAATGGCGTAGTGGTTCGTTCGTCCATTAGCATTCTCTATCATTCATTTGATAATGTTTGTTTTGGTGCGTGGATGGGGTATTGGTGGTGGTGGTAGTGGTTGTGTTGGTAGTTGTGGTGGTGGTGGTGGGTGGCAGTAGTGGTGGTGATAGTGTTGGTTGAGGCGTATATATTTATTTATATTTTGTGGTTCACCAATGGATAGAACCAGTCATTCCGTTTAATTAATCGTGATGTAATAGCAGGAAAAGCACTCTAGATTGATATGAATATACATATATATATATGTATGTATATATGTATTATATGAATATACATATAATATATGAATATAAATATAGTATATGCAATGTCCACCTGATGATGTCACTGGGTTCATACGTAAACTGGTAACTGAAATGTGCATAGTGTTTGCAGAAATACAAATTTGAAAGAATACAGCCCGTCCTGTTATTTTACCCTATTATATGTATATATATATATACGTGTGTGTGTGTGTGTTTATATGAATATATATGTGTGTGTTTATATGAATATGTATGTGTGTTTATATGAATATGTGTGTGCGTATGTGTGTGAATATATATGTGTGTATAGAGGATAGTGGACCTGATATCACTGCTCTACACCAACACCAAAGCCCAAGTCATTACACCTGATGGGATGACAGAGTTCTTTGAGATACTGGCTGGAGTGCTCCAGGGAGATACATTGGCTCCCTACCTTTTTATCATCGTAGTGGAGAAATACCAGGACACTGGCTTTACTGTAGCACCGGCTCAGAGCAGGAGAGTTGGGGCGAAAAAGGTATCGGATGCTGAATTTGCCGACGACATAGTTTTGGTGACAAATACAGTGAAGGAGGCAGAGGATTTGATGCGGGAGGTTGAGACTGTGTCGATGAGTGTGGGGCTGAGAATGAATGAGACTAAAACAAAATATCTGGTGGAGAATGTTGAGAAGCCAGAGGGGATCACTAATGTAGGCGGGAAGCCGCTGGAATTGGTTGAGGACTTCCTGTATTTGGGAGCAAAGATTGGGAATACGGAAGATGATGTGGTTGGGAGGAAGAGCAAGGCCTGGGCGGCGTGTCACAGCTTGAGATCGGTGTGGAAGTCGGACCTTCGTAGAGACCTGAAAATCTGCCTCTTCATTGCTGTAGTGGAGTCTGTGCTGCTGTATGGGTCTGAGACTTGGACACTGACCAAGAGACTCACTCAGATGGTGGATGGGTGCTACACGAGAATGCTGAGGATGGCTCTGAACATTAATCAGTATACACTGAGGATGAAAAACTCAGAGCTGTATGGGAGCATCCCAAAAGTCAGCTCAAAAGTGACACAGAGGAGACTGAGGTTGGCTGGACATGCTCACCGACATCCAGAGTTGACATTGCACTCAGTGCTCCTTTGGGAACCCCTACATGGACACACTAGAAGAGGAAGACCAAGGTTAACATATGTTGATGCCCTAAGGACAGACACTCGTCTGTTGGAGATGCAGGATATGGCAGCGATAATGAGGGACAGAGACCGCTGGAGAGAACTCGTCCATGGATCTCGGGAATTTTACCCGCCTTAGATAGATATGTGTGTGTGTGTGTATGTTTATATTGTATATATATATGTGAATATAAATATTATATATATGTATATATTATATATATATATGTGTGAATATAAATATGCATATTTATTTATATATGTGTGTGAATATAAATTATATATACATATGTGTGAATATAAATTATATATACATATATGTTATACATTGGGAGGGTCGTATATATATATATATATATATATATATATATATATATATATATATATATATATATATATATATATATATATATATAACCAGCAGTATTCTTCTCCCCATTTTTTCACATATATTTACCTATACTGCGATTCTGTTTTTTTCTCTCTCTCTCTTACTGCTCCCTCGCTCTCTCTGTTTCTCCTACTTTCTTTCGCCCCCTCTGTCATGTCAGTTAACTCTTCCTCACACTTCCACTCACTCACTGTTTCTCCTCTTCTCACTTCACCCCGTTCGCGACGAAATCATTTTTTCTCTTTCTCACATTTGAATTCGCTGCTGAAAGGTCTTTTTTTCTAAGCACTCATATATTCACCTAGCTTATGCTAACAGAATAACTATGAAGCTTGTCTCCTTCTTTCTACGGTTAGCTATCCTTGTTGTTATCTTGTCTCACTCGCTTTACGCGTTTTAATTGTCCTAATAACTTAATTTTGTTATTATTGCACCGACGTGAGGTATATGATTTTTAATGCAATGAAATATCTATGATCGTCGGCAAATCACTGATGAGGGACTTATTTTATTACATGTTATCCATGTGCAACCAGCAGTATTCTTCTCCCCATTTGTTCACATATATATATATATATATATATATATATATATATATATATATATATATATATATAATGTACAGTGTAGAGCTGTGGACAACACAAATACTCACTAAACCACGCATCTTTTCATCTTTTCACTAAACAGACCGTCAGACAGCCCCACCAAAGCTGGGTTCGTTCCCAACCCTCTCTATAATGTATCGCATGAGGTGGAGGTTGTCGTGGATGGACCTGGATGGGATAGCGCATGTCTGCGCATCTCCCACTAGCCCCCCCCCCCCCCCCAACAAGCGCCAGCCTCTTCGCTAACTCCTTGGCCAAAATCTTTAACTTTGCATTTAGCATAGTTATGGGCCTAAAATTACTAATGTCATCCCCCTTGTTCTCGTCCTTCCTCACTAGCGAGACTACTCCCTTGGTCACAGAACAGGGAATTCTCCCGTTCTGTTGCCAGTTGCAGTAGACCGCCTCGAGGAGATCGGGGAACAAGTCCGGCATATTAATATATAATTCGTGGGGCAGACCATCGAGATTCGGAGTTTTGCGTTTGCCGCATAGGCTTAGTACGTCCCCTATTTCAGCAGCTGAGATCGGCCTGTCGTAGGATCTCGCCTCCTCGTCCGAAAGATGCGGGAGGCCGTCGAGGTATGGCCCGAAATCCACATCCCCAACCGGCCCCCCGCCCCTCCCAAACAATCGGGCAAAGTACCTATGAAAGGCCTTGCACATTTGCTTAGGTTCAAGGATCAGCCGTCCATCCTGGTCTCGCAAAGACCGGATAGTGGATCTAATCCCACTTTTGGCTTCTGTCACGCGGGCCCAGCTAACAGCTTTGGTCCCCTCGTTTCCCAGAGCACGTATTTTGCTTCGGACAACGCAGCCTTCGTGTTTCGCGTCGAAGAACTGGCTCAAGGCCGTTCTCGACGCTTGCACTCTGGCCACGTTGCCGCTTCTAATTGCCTCTTCAACATTAACTACCAACTCCCTTTCCTTCCTATTTCTACCTGAGGCTAACTCCTTACTAACTCCTATTGAAACTACTCTAATCTCTCTTTTCAGAGAGCCCCACCACCTGCTGTTGACGATGGCGCTCGTCAACCACTCCTTAACTAAGGTTCTAATCCGGTAAGGACAAGTTGAGTTTCCAGTAACCAGGTCCCTGCCTATGCGTTCTATCAAGGTGGACTATGCAGGTCACTAACTTGTGGTCTGAATAGAATAGCCAACCATGAGCATTTCTGGACAACTTAAAATGTCCCTATCCTTAATTCTAACTAAGAACCTATCTAGGCACGATCTAGATTGACCGCTATGATTTATCCAAGTCCAGGTTGGCACAGTCAGGAAATCTAATCGATATCTATTGGCCAGGTCAAATCGGCCGATTAACACCTTGAGGTTGTTACAGCCCCCCCCCCCCCCCCCCTCTATCGGGACATGCCCCTACATAGTCCCAACGTGCATCTAGGATACCATTCCAGTCCCCCACTAAAAGCAAGGAGCGGGACGTCCCTAGAAAAGTCTCCAGACGATGGAAGAAGTCCGACCGCATTGCCCCAAAAGGGGCATAAACGGCGACCAGCCTAAAAGCTTCGCCTTCACCACTGCCAAGGTCCAGAACCACTAGTCGACCCTCCGGGTCCAAGTGTACCGTCTGTGTAGCGAGACCCAGATGTTTTTGCAGCCGAACGACAACCACCCCCGGGCTGACAGAGAGATGCGTGCATCTCAAAGTCATTAAAGGTGGGGGCTAGTTGTTGCACGCTGCTGATCCGGGCCTCGCAAATAACCATCACATTTATACATCGTGACCTGAGGTCATTTAGAAGTTTAGCTTGCTTTCAATGTGAGCCCAGGCCACGCGCATTTAGACAACCTACTCTTAACACAGCCATGTTGGTGGTAAAGAAAGTGGCACTTACCTCTCTGCGTCCCGGGGTCCGGACTGTTCAGTTTCCATGGGGGTGGTGGATGGGTTGTTGGGTGGGGTCATGGTTTGTGGTGGTGTGGGGGTATTAGTGTGTGGAGGGGTTGGGGTGTTTGGAATTGTGTGGGTATTTGAGGAGGGGAGGCGAAAACCTTTCAGGAGGACGCGGTTGAGTGGCCTGGTGCAAGGTTGTCCCACGTCCTCAGGGTGAATGTTTTTCAATGTTTTAAAAATGTCAAGTGGGACCTTCACTATTTTCAGGTTAGGGAGTCCCGTTGCCATTGTAAAATTCGCCCCTTCGGTTTGTACCGAAGCGTTGTTGTTTATTTTGTCTGCTAAGTTTTTATTGTTTTTGTTTATGTATGTGTAGAGTTTTTGTGTTGTGTTTGTTTTTGTTTGTTGTTCTTGAGTGAGCTTGCGTTTTGTTGTCTGTGTTGTGTTGTCAGGTGGGGTTATTTTTGTTTGTGTGGTGTGTACGGTTTTTTCTTTTGACTTTTTGAAAGGGAGCCCCCTCGTCTTCCAAGGATTTGAGCTCCTCTTCCGTATTGGAGGGGTATATTGCCAGGTTGTGTTTGCACTGCGTGTGTTTTTGTATTTGTGTTCTGTGGGGAGGGGAGGGGTGGGACCGTGTTTTGGGTTGTTTTCTTAAGCTGTTGTTGTTGATGTTGTTGTTGTGGTGGCTGTGGTGGTGTTGGTGGTGTTATTGTTTGTGGTGTTTGTAATAAAGGTTTCTTTTTTATCAGTTGAGGGCATGCAACTCTCAGGTGACCTCTGCTTGCGCAGTGGTAACATGGGGGTCGCCTACCCTCAACTGAAATGTTTATGTAGGTCTCTCCATCTAAATGAATTCTCTGTGGGATCTTCGCTATCCTTTCTGGTGTCAGCTGCACCAGAAGTTCTACGCTGGTCCCACTAAAGACCTATCTGGGGGACTTTCCAACCGAGATTATAATGTCTTGGTCAAGGTCTAAAACGCCACAAAGTAGCCACCAAGTGTCTACTTTGGGTCTTATGCAGTGGAATTTTATTTTTTGAGACCTTCTTCCCATGTAAGACGGGAAAAGGTGAAGTGGGTGGATACAATGAGCGCAATGGAATGTTTTTGCGCCGTTTCTTGATCCTTCATAAGCACCGAGATGCTACCGAAGAGTTTTGCTTTTTGAATGAACAAAATGTTTTCCATTTGGTTTCTTAAAGCCAGCTCTATCTCACTCTGAGACGGTTGCACTGGTTTTTTTGTAATATTCGAAATTGTCCTGAACACCACCGTGCTCGTGGCAATTTCTCTTTTTATTTCTTCAGGGAAATTAATGCTGAATGAACAATCGGGTTCGAAAGTCACATACCTTTTTGCTTCTTCCAACTTTTGCTTTGCGTTGGTTAAATCCAAAGGTAGGAACACTTGTGTTTTTTTTACAGTTTCCGCAAAGGACATTTTGTAGTCTTTCTTGTTATTGTTGTTGTTGTCGCTGTTCAGTTTGGTGTTCGTATTGGTATCGATAATTTTACCGTTGCTGGTATTATTTCCAATTTGTGTCTTTTCGGTTGTTGACTGTTGTTCCTTATTAACGTTTTTCGTTAAAGGAAGGGGGAAGCTGGGCAATTTGTGCTTTCAATTTTCCTCGAAAATGTTTTCTTTGGGGAGGGTGGCATTATGACTTGTATTAATGCCGTCCATTACTACAAGCCGAGTTCACAAACATACAAGAACAAAACTTTCACCCCAAAAAGGGGCGAAAACAATAATAACCCCAACGTCTGCAGGCCCAAACGAGGGGTTAAACTATATTACAATATAAAAATAATCCAAAAACTCACTCTTTACAAGGTAAAACACAGAGCTCGTTAATACACGTCTACCTCCGTCGACAGACAGACAGGCAGATCGTCAGACAGCCACAGACAGACAGACCGTCAGACAGCCACAGACGGACAGACAGACAGACATTAAGAAAGATATTCGTTTGACACAAAATGCATCGATATTTCAGAAGACTATCTTTAACAAAAAAGTCCTTTTATATCGTTTCATCTTGAAAATTGGCTTTCTTTTTTTCCTTCTTTTTGCTGTTGTTTTTTTATCTTTTCTGATATATTCATTTAATTTTCGCCATCTTAGATTTGTTTCTGTTTTTGTTTGTTTGGCTTTTTTCTTTATTATTGTTGTGGTTGTGTTGTTGTTGTTGAGCATGATAATGATGTTTTTCTTGTTGTTGATTATGGTGATGTTTGTTGTTGTTGTATTGATGTTTTTGAGTTTATTATGATAGTGATGTCGTTGATGATGATGATGATGATGATGATGATGATGATTTTTGCACTTCACATCTCGCCTGTATTTCATGTCAACTGTGCCCTTATTTTATTCTTGCAACAAATCAAAGTAACCCTAACCCTATCCCTAACCCTATCCCTGACCTTAACCCTAACCCTAACCCTATCCATAACCCTATCCCTATCCCTAACCATATCCCTAAGCCTAACCCTAACCCTATCCCAGACTTTAACCCTAACCCTAACCCTATCCCTAACCCTGACCCTAACCCTAACCCTATCCATGACCCTATCCCAGACCTTAACCCTAACCCTAACCCTAACACTAACCCTATCCCTAACCCTATCCCTGACCTTAACCCTAACCCTAACCCTATCCCTAACCCTATCCCTATCCCTAAGCATATCCCTAAGCGTAACCCTAACCCTAACCCTAACCCTATCCCTAACCCTGACCCTAACCCTCACACTAACCCTATCCCTAATACTAACCCTCACCCTAACACTCCCCCTAACTCTCACCCTATCCATCACCCTAACCCTATCCCTAACCCTAACCCTATCCCTAACCCTCACCCTAACCCTAACTCTAACCCTAACCCTAACCCTAACCCTAACCCTAACACTAACCCTATCCCTAACCCTATCCCTGACCTTAACCCTAACCCTAACCCTATCCCTAACCCTATCCCTATCCCTAAGCATATCCCTAAGCGTAACCCTAACCCTAACCCTAACCCTATCCCTAACCCTGACCCTAACCCTCACACTAACCCTATCCCTAATACTAACCCTCACCCTAACACTCCCCCTAACTCTCACCCTATCCATCACCCTAACCCTATCCCTAACCCTAACCCTATCCCTAACCCTCACCCTAACCCTAACTCTAACCCTATCCCAAACCCTAACCCAACTCAAACCAAGCCAAATCAAACATAACTCTATCCCAAACCCTAACCCAACTCAAACCAAGCCAAACCAATCATAACTCTATCCCAAACCCAAACCCAACTCAAACTAAGCCAAACCAATCATAACTCTATGCCAAACCCAAACCCAACTCAAACCAAGCCAAACCAATCATAACTCTATCCCAAACCCAAACCCAACTCAAACCAAGCCAAACCAATCATAACTCTAGCCCAAACCCTAACCCAACTCAAACCAAGCCAAACCAATCATAACTCTATGTCAAACCCTAACCCAACTCAAACCAAGCCAAATCAATCATAACTCTAGCCCAAACCCTAACTCAACTCAAACCAAGCCAAACCAATCATAACTCTATGCCAAACCCTAACCCAACTCACACCAAGCTAAACCAATCATAACTCTATGCCAAACCCTAACCCAACTCACACCAAGCTAAACCAATCATAACTTTAGCCCAAACCCTAACCCAACTCAAACCAAGCCAAACCAATTATAACTCTAGCCCAAACCCTAACCCAACTCAAACCAAGCCAAACCAATCATAACTCTATGCCAAACCCTAACCCAACTCAAACCAAGCCAAACCAATCATAACTCTAGCCCAAACCCAAACCCAACTCAAACCAAGCCAAACCAAGCATAACTCTAGCCCAAACCCTAACCCAACCAAAACCACTACGTGTATCTCCAAGAGACAAACGATCAAGTTTAACCATCAACAACTAAAGATATTTTGTTTTTCTTTTTCGAAATTACGTCAATGCTTCATTTATTATTATTGCTGTTGTCGTTATTGTTGTCGTTGTTTTTGTCGTTGTTGCTGTTGTTGTTGTCGTTGTTTTTGTCGTTGTTGCTGTTGTTGTGGTCGTTGTTGTTGTTGTTGATGTTGTTGTTGCTGTCGTCGTTGTTGTTGTTCATGTTGTTGTTGCTGTCGTCGTTGTTGTTGTTTATGTTGTTGTTGCTGTTGTTGTCGTTGTTGTTGCTGTTGTTGCCGTTGTTGTTGCTGTTGTTATTGCTATTGTTGCCGTTGTTGTTGCTGTTGTTGTTGTTGTTGCTGTCGTCGTTGTTGTTGTTGTTGTTATTGCTATTGTTGTCGTTGTTGTTGCTGTTGTTGTCGTTGTTGTTGTTGTTGTTGTCGTTGTTGTTGCTGTTGTTATTGCTATTGTTGCCGTTGTTGTTGCTGTTGTTGTTGTTGTTGCTGTCGTCGTTGTTGTTGTTGTTGTTATTGCTATTGTTGTCGTTGTTGTTGCTGTTGTTGTTGTTGTTGTTGTTGTTGTTGTTGTTGTTGCTGTCGTCGTTGTTGTTGTTGTTGTTATTGCTATTGTTGTCGTTGTTGTTGCTGTTGTTGTTGTTGTTGTTGTTGTTGTTGTTGTTGTTGGGGTGTCTCTTTCTATGATTTTTTCTTTAGCGAAAGTCTCCAACTTAACGGTTCAAAACCATTTCCCAGGTAATCAACAGCACTACTCTCTCTCTATATATCTATCTATCTATCTCTCTCTTTCTCACTCTCGTCTCTCTCTCTCTTTCTTTTCCTTTCTCTCACTCTTGTCTCTCTCTCTCTTTCTTTCTATTTCTCTCGTTCTCTCCATCTCTCTCTCTTTCTCTCTCTCACTCTCTCTCTCTCTCTCTCTCTCTCTTTTTTTTTTACAAAAATCTGTAACTTGACGGTCCAAAATAATTTCCCATGTAATCAGCCATACCTTTATTTTTTCTTTACGCCGCCGCCGCCACCACCACACCTCCATCCCTCCCGCCACCACCACCACCACAACCACAACACCTCCAACCCCCCGACACCACAACCACAACACCACCAACCCTCCCACCACCACCACCACAACCACAACACCTCCAACCCCACTACCACCACAACCACAACACCTCCAACCCCACCACCACCACAACCACAACACCTCCAACCCCACAACCACCACAACCACAACACCTCCAACCCTCCCGACGCCACCACCACCACCACAACACCTCCAACCCCACCACCACCACCACCTCAACACCTCCAACCCCACCACCACCACAACCATAACACCTCCAACCCTCTCGACGCCGCCACAACCACTACACCTCCAATCCTCCCACCGCCACCACCACAACATCTCCAACCCTCCCGACGTCACCACCACCACCATAACACCTCCAACCCCACCACCACCACAACACCTCCAACTCCACCACAACCACAACCACAACACCTCCAACCCTCCCGCCACCACCGCCACAACCACAACACCTCCAACCCTCCCGCCACCACCACCACAACCACAACACCTCCAACACTCGCGACACCACCACCACAACCACTACACCTCCAGCCTTCCCGACGCCACCACCACAACCACAACACCTCCATCCCTCCCGCCAACCACCATAACCACCCTCGCGACGCCACCACCACCACAACCACATCACCTCCATCCCTCCCGCCGCCACCATAACCACCCTCGCGACGCCCCCACCACCACAACCACTACACCTCCATCCCTCCCGCCGCCACCACAACTACCCTCGCGACGCCACCACCACCACTACTACACCCCGCACCCCCACCCCCCACCCACCCCACCCCCCAAAAAAAAATAATCGTCATCCTCCCCGTCGTTGTCATTGTCGTCATTCTTTTATTGATTCTGTGTTTGTTTTTGTTGTTTTTTTCTCGTTTACGAACGTCTTTTTCTCCTATAATGAGCCGTACACGAACCTCTATTAACTACCAAAGAGTACAAGACAAACAAAAAGGAAAATAACAGCAGTCGTTGTCGTTTCTGTTGTTGTTGTTGTTGTCGTCGTTTCTGTTGTTGTTTCTGATGTTTCTGTTGTTTCTGTTGTTGTTACTGTTGTTGTCGTTTCTGTTGTTCTGGCTGAATTTGGTGATGTCGTCTTCTACATTGTTGTCGTTGTTGCTGTTGTCGTGTCTGTTGTTGTTTCTGATGTTTCTGTTGTTTCTGTTGTTGTTACTGTTGTTGTCGTTTCTGTTGTTCTGGCTGAATTTGGTGATGTCGTCTTCTACATTGTTGTCGTTGTTGCTGTTGTCGTGTCTGTTGTTGTTGTTGTTGCTGAATTTAGTGATGTCGTCGTCCTCTACGCTGTTGTTGTTGTTTTTGTTGCTGTTGTCGTTTCTATTGTTGTTGTTGTTGTCGCTGCTGGTCTTGGTGTAGTCGTCGTGGTTATCAACGTTGTAATTGTTATTTTTGTTGTTGCTGAGTCTGGTGTTGTTGTCGTCGTTATCAACGTTGTTAGTGTTGTAATTGTTCTCATTGTTGTTGTTATTATTTTTGTTGTTGTTGTTGAGTCTGGTGTTGTTGTCGTCGTTATCAACTTTGTTGTTGTTCTCATTGTTGTTGTAGTTATTTTTGTCGTTGTTGTTGAGTCTGGTGTTGTTGTCGTCGTTATCAACTTTGTTGTTGTTCTCATTGTTGTAGTTATTTTTGTTGTTGCTGAGTCTGGTGTTGTTGTCGTCGTTATCAACGTTGTTAGTGTTGTAATTGTTCTCATTGTTGTTGTTATTATTTTTGTTGTTGTTGTTGAGTCTGGTGTTGTTGTCGTCGTTATCAACTTTGTTGTTGTTCTCATTGTTGTTGTAGTTATTTTTGTCGTTGTTGTTGAGTCTGGTGTTGTTGTCGTCGTTATCAACTTTGTTGTTGTTCTCATTGTTGTAGTTATTTTTGTTGTTGTTGTTGAGTCTGGTGTTGTTGTCGTCGTTATCAACTTTGTTGTTGTTCTCATTGTTGTTGTAGTTATTTTTGTTGTTGTTGTTGAATCTGGTGTTTTTGTCGTCGTTATCAACTTTGTTGTTGTTCTCATTGTTGTTGTAGTTATTTTTGTTGTTGTTGTTGAGTCTGGTGTTGTTGTCGTTGTTATCAACTTTGTTAGTGTTGTAATTGTTCTCATTGTTGTTGTAGTTATTTTTGTTGTTGTTGTTGAGTCTGGTGTTGTTGTCGTCGTTATCAACTTTGTTGTTGTTCTCATTGTTGTTGTAGTTATTTTTGTTGTTGTTGTTGAGTCTGGTGTTTTTGTCGTCGTTATCAACTTTGTTGTTGTTCTCATTGTTGTTGTAGTTATTTTTGTTGTTGTTGTTGAGTCCGGTGTTGTTGTCGTCGTTATCAACTTTGTTGTTGTTCTCATTGTTGTTGTAGTTATTTTTGTTGTTGTTGCTGAGTCTGGTGTTGTCGTCGTTATCAACTTTGTTGTTGTTCTCATTGTTGTTGTAGTTATTTTTGTTGTTGTTGTTGAGTCTGGTGTTGTTGTCGTCGTTATCAACTTTGTTAGTGTTGTAATTGTTCTCATTGTTGTTGTAGTTATTTTTGTTGTTGTTGCTGAGTCTGGTGTTGTCGTCGTTATCAACTTTGTTGTTGTTCTCATTGTTGTTGTAGTTATTTTTGTTGTTGTTGCTGAGTCTGGTGTTGTCGTCGTTATCAACTTTGTTGTTGTTCTCATTGTTGTTGTAGTTATTTTTGTTGTTGTTGTTGAGTCTGGTGTTGTTGTCGTTGTTATCAACGTTGTTAGTGTTGTTGTCATTTTTGTTGTTATTGGTATTTTTGTTGTTGCTATGTTTTGTGTAGTCGTCGTCTTCTATGTTCTTGTTGTTGTTATTAGTGCTATTTTTGTCGCGGTTGGTGGTGGTGTTGCATTTGTTGCTACTGTTGTTGTTGTTGACATGGTCAAAGCAGAAAGTGCAATGTGGTTAATAACGGGGCCGTCTTTCATTCTGGGGGGTTTAATTATTGTATTTATTTATTTATTTATTTATTTTCTGGAGAGTTCGATTCCAATCACAAGCACGCCCACATAACACTCACACACAGACATAAACGCACGCACACACATGCACATATATAGACAGAGAGAGAGACACACACACAAAACACATACATACATACATACACACTCACACAAGCACAGACACACACACACAACATACAAACACAACACACAACACACGTGCACATACATGCAGAGAGATTCACACACACAAACACGCACACAAAAAACACAATACAAACTTTATGCATTATTTCTCCTCTCCCACTTTATATATATATATGCACACACAAACACACACACTTACTCACACACACACACACACACACACACACACACACATATATATATATATATATATATATATATATATATATATATATATACACACAATAAAAGTGTCTGAATTATTTCTCCTCTCCCCTTTTTTATATATATATATATATATATATATATATATATATATATATATATATATATGTATATATATATGTGTGTGTTTGTACACACACAGACATGTATACACACACACATATACATATATATACACACACACTCAGATATATATATATATATATACACACACACACGGATATATATATATATATTGTTGTGTGTGTATATATATATATATATATATATATATATATACACATATACACACACACAACAATACAAAACAAGCTATGCATTATTTCTTATCTCCCCTGTTTTTCTCTGTAAAGGTCGACAACGTTCTAATACGACGAAGCCTTAACAAAAAACTTTCTACGTCGTCGTTGTCTGGAAAGGACAACACACACACACACACATATAGCAGATACAACATACATAGACACACACACACAGACACTCACAATACTCATACGCACACAACACACACACAGATACACACACAAAGCAGACACACATAATGCATAACACATACGCATAATGCATAACACACACAACACTCTAACACACACAACACTCTAACACACACACACACATACACACACACACACACACATGTGTGTGTGTGTGTGTATATATATAGAGATAGAGAGAGACGCTGTCCTCTCTCTCTCCTCTCTCTCTCGCCTCTCTCGCTGTCCTCTCTCTCTCTTCCCTCTCTCTCTCACTTCATCTCTCCTTCTCACGCTCTCTCCATCTCTCCCTCTCTCTCCCACTTCATCTCTCCCTCTCACCCTCTCTCTCCTCTCTCTCCTCTCTCCCCTCTCCCCTCTCCCCTCTCTCCCCTCTCTCTCTGTCTGTCCTTTAGTAATTAGCAAGTTTGTTTTCTTTTGTTTTTTTTTTGCTTTATTGTCTTTGATTGATTGATTGATTAGTTATCGATGAGTGGTGTGTTGGTAGTGGGGGGGGGGTCTTTAGTGTTGGTAGTATAGAAGAAGACAGAAGAAGAAGATGGAAGAAGAGGAGGAGAACAAGAAGAAAGAAAATGAGAAGAGTAAGAAGGAGGAAGAGGAGAAAACGTTTCCCATTTTTTTTCAAACCAATTATTAACCCTTGCGTCTTCTTGATAGCAGCAAGAAAAACAAGACACACACACACACACGTGTGTGTATATATATGCATGCACACACAGATATGCATATAGACACACACATATATAGAGAGACACATGTACGCATATATACAGACAGATAACACACATTTTTACACATATCGGCATAGAGACATGTACACACATATACAGAGACAGATACACACACACAGATACACTCAAAGACACAAACGAACAAACACACACACACCTACACACAGACACAGACACATACATACACGGACACGTACGCACGCACACATACAAAATCACGCAAGCAAACGAACGCATATATATATATTGACACGAATACACATATATAGAGAAAACACAGTACAAACACACAGACAGCAAAGAGAGAACGAAACACGCGCACACTCAAACACTCATACATACGTAACTCTACATGCACTCACATATACACAAACAACAAGCACAACACACACACACAAACACCAATCACACACACAACAAAGAGAGGACGAACACACGCTCACACATACAGACAACACACAACACACACAAACACAAAACACACACACAACAAAAAGAGTTGGAAACACACGTGCACTCAAACACACACACACCTCACACACAACAGAGAGAGTTGGAGACACACACACAACACACAACACACAACACACAACACACACAAACACCAAACACAACAAAAGAATTGGAAACACACAACCAAACACTCACACACACCATACACACTCACACACGCACACACAATACACACTCACACAACACAGACACATATACACACACAAAACACACACAAACATGAAACACACACACACCAAACACACACACAACAAAGAGAGATCGAAAATTCGATATTTGATCAACCCAGAGAAAAATAAAGGAAAAGACAACCCCTTAAAATAAAACCAACTGCGAATAAATAAAGGAGAAAAGTTCAATGGTCAGAAAATATTTAAGTTTTAAAGTCTGACAGACGCCATTTTGATTTCACTGCGCCATTTCTTTGGAACAGACTTTCAAAGTTTGTTTGAAGATTTCACCAAGTCTTTTGTGAGTGCCTTTGATTGTTTGTGTGTGTATATGTGTTGCGTGTGGATGTGTGTGTTGTGTGTGTGTTTGTTTCTGTGTTGTGTATGTATGTGTGTGTGTGTGTTGTGTATGTGTGTGTGTGTTGTGTGTGTCTGTTGTGACTGTATATGTGGTGTGTGATGTGTGGTGTTGTATGTGTGTGTGTGTATGCGTGTGTGGTGTTGTGTGTGTGTGGTATGTGTGTGTTGTGTGTTGTGTTTATGTGTGTTATGTAGTGTGTGTGAGTTTGTGTGTTGTATGTGTGTGGTGTGTGTGAGTGTTTGAGAGTGCGTCTGTGACAGACGCATACAGATACACACACGTACACGCAGACACACACAGATACACAGAAACAGACACACGTATGCACACACACATACATACACACATATACACACATATACACACATACATACATACATGCATACACACATACTTACGTGTGTGTGTGTCTATATACATGTGTGTGTGTATGTATATATATATATTATATGTGTGAGTGTATGAGTGTAAGTGTGTCTATGTGAGTGAGTGTATATACGTGTGTATTGTTGTATATACGTGTCTATGTGTGCGCATTAACGTGTGTGTGTATAGATGTGTGCGTGAGTGCAAGTATGTGTGTAATTGTATGCATATGTGTGTAGTGTGTGAAGGCGTGTGGCATAGTGGTTAGGGTATTCGGCTCACAATCGCAGGGCCGTGAGTTCCTGGCGCGGCACGCTGAGTCCTTGAGCAAGACACTTTATTTCACGTTGCTCCAGTCCATTCAGCTGGCAAAAATGAGTTGTACCTTTACTTCGAAGAGCCAGCCTTGTCACATTGTGTGTCCCGCTGAATCTCCCTGAGAATTACGTTAAGTGTACACGAGTTTGTGGAATACTCAGCCACGTGAACGTTAATTTCACAAGCAGACTTCGTTGATCGGATCATCTGGAACACTCATCGTCGTAACCGACGGAGTTCCCTCAGTGTGTGTAGATATATGTGTGTCTGTGTGTTTAAAAAATATTGGGATTTTTATCTAATTGAGCACATTTTAAAATGTCCAAGTTTTCCAATCGATTCGGGTTTTTTTATTCTCCTTTTCTTTATAAAACAAAAACTCCGATAGTTTTTAAAATGTTTAAAACCAGACGAACCAACAGTAAATTAAAACAACAAAAGCAGTAACTACTACTACTTCTACTTCAGCTGCTGCTACTACTGCTGCTGCTGCTATTACTACTACTACTGTTGTTTCTACTGTTGCTACTACTACTATTGCAGCTGCTGCTATTACTACTACTACTACTATTACTGCTGCTGCTACTGCTTCTGTTTCTACTACTACTACTACTGCTAGTATTACTACTACTACTGCTACTACGACTGCTGCTTCTACTACTACTGCTACTATTACTACCACGACTGCTGCTACTACTACCACAATTGCTGCTTCTACTACTACTGCTGCTATTACTATTACTACTGTTGTTATTACTACTACTGCTGCTGCTGCTATTGTTGCTACTAATACTACAATGACAACGGAAAACAAGCAACGATTGTGATAGAGAGTACTACAGTAGTAGTAGTGGTAGGGATAGTAGTAGTGGTGGTGGTGGTGGCAACAGCAGCAGTAGTGGTAGTAGTGGTAGCGATAGTAGTAGTGGTGGTAGTAGTGGTGGTAGTGGTGGTGGTGGTGGTGGTGGTGGTAGTAGCAGTGGTAGTTGTGGTAAACCACATCGTTACGACAAGAAAATGTCAATCCATTTGCGCAACCCAAACAGTACATGCTCTATGCCTCCAAAACACACCTTAATTATCTCCCCACCATAAAATACCTACAGTTTATTTTACACATTCCCGTTTCCACGAGCCTTTTCAAAATTTCTGTGGGGCTATTAGCCAAATCTCCTTCAGACATTTTAGAAATAAACGCCGGAAGAAGTTTCTGGGCAAATATTGATTACAATTATGTAATAGTGTCAGACGAAACCTAAGGTGGCGTAATACTTTTTGTATGTACGTATCTCATAATATATAGATAGATAGATATACACACACACACACACACACACACACACACAGGGTGTCCTCAAAAAATGTATACACACTTTGGTTACCTGTACAGGCAACATTTATTAGAATGATGTATACATTTTTAGGACACCCTATATATATGTGTGTGTGTATATATATCCACATATATATATATATACACATACACACATACATTTATAACTATATGCGAGTGTGTGTGTGTATATATATATATATATATATATATAAGAAAAGAGTCAGGACGCCGACGGCTGAGATGCGGCCGTTTCCTCATATATAGCTATATGCGAGTGTATATATTTATGATTGTGTATATATACATAAACGCATACATTTATACCTATATGCGAATGTGTGCGTATGTGTATATATATATATATATATGAGAGTATTGAAGTTTGCTTGAAGCATTGTGGAACAATAAGTAAATATCTTTAAGTCGTTTGGAAGCCTCGACAATACAAATGGGTAAATCTCCGGGTAACAAGGTCCGGTGGTGGAGAGAGAGATGTAAGTGGGTGTATGTTGAGATGCGTGGTGTGTATAAGATGTGTTAGATGTGTAGAATGAAGGGAAGAGTATAATGGATAAAATAACAACACAAGAGAGAGTTACCTTGGGAGAGATTTAATAGTCCCTATATATTTCGGATTCACATCCATCAACTGGGTTTTTTTCCGGGGTGGGGGAAAAGGTTGTCTGTCGGACAAGTCCGGAACGCGTCCTTCGCTGTTTGTTGTTTTGAATATCTGAGGTGTTCGGCAGAGCGAGCGTGCGCGTGAAAAGGGGTCGGTCGTACAGAGGTCAGCGGCCGAATGAGCGAGTGGGATGGCGCTAGCTGTCAGTCCATTCTCTGCCTGTTTGTTAAATGTTACTGTGCGTGTGTTGTTGTCTCACTTGAGTGTATGTGTGTGTGTGTGTGTGTGCGTGTGTTGTTGCCTTGTTCCTCTGTATTGGCAGTGTAGTATGTTCGTATGGTGGAATGCTACTGTGTGTGTGTGCGTGTGTGTAGTTGTCTCGTTTGCGTGTGTGTGTGTGTGCGTGTGTTGTGTGTTGTTACATCGCTTGTTAACTTAAACCAGCCATCTCATTTCGCTTCTCTCTGTTCGGTTGTTTATTTGCGGTTGCAGTCGTTTGATAAAAAGCGCTTCCTTGATACTAACGTGCCGACGTTTCTTTCAGTCGCTAGAATTGTGACAATGGGCCTCCCGTCTTTGTTTCCGCATTTGTCTATGTGTTTCCGGAAAGACGAGGCCCTGGTTTTAGTGTGTTCCTTGATCCGGATGTGCAAAGGTCGAATTGTGCTACCTATGTAGTATTGGTTGCACCTGTCACATTCTATCTTATACACGACGTATGTGCGTAGGCAACAGTTCGCATGGCGTATCGGGCAGTCTCTGAGGGAGCATGCGTCAGTAGATTTTTCGGGTTTCCTGGAGAGGCATCTTCGCAGGGAGGGGCCCGAGTGGGCCAGGTGGATGTCGAGGCCCTCCCTCCGTATAGCCTTGCGGATAGCGTTGGTGGTTTTCTCGCCCAGGTGTGGCATTTTAAGGAAGCACTTGCCTTGGGTGCTTCTCTGTCTCTTGCGTCTGGTGTCTCCTATTCTGTCTGTGATCGAGGTAGGGTACCCGTTCGTCTCCAGCACCTCGAGGAATCGCTTGGTATGAGTGAGACCACTCGCGGGATCGCTGCATCTGTTTTTGATTCGCGCGATCTCGTTCGTGATGTATCCTCTTTTGGCACTGTTAGGGATGGCGGACTTGTAGTGAACGAATAGGTCCCTGCAGGCTGCCTTTCGGTAGAAGTTGCAGTGGATCCTTCCCTGTTCCGTGATGTTGATTCGGAAATCGAGGAGGGCAAGTGACCCGTCTTCGTTGGGGTGTTCAACACTGAAGTCAATGTTCTCGTCCGTGTTGTTGAACGTCTCATAGATTCTGTTTGCCGTGTCTTGGGAAGATGTGAGGATGAGGATATCGTCCACGTACCTTGAGAAAAAGGCTACGGCGTTGGGGTGGCAGGCGTTGAGTGCCTTGCGTTTGAGGTTGTCCATGTAAGAGATCGCTAGCACACCTGATAGGCTTGATCCCATGGGCAATCCCGAGGTTTGTTGGTATGTTTGGTCAAGGAATCCGAAGTAGGTGTTGTCGACGACGATGGATAGGAGTTGGTGGATGTCAGTGGTGGTGAGCCCGAAGCAGTGTAGGTCGGTGGATTGGACGCGTATATTGACGGCCGGGAGTGCCGGGACCGAGGTGTAGAGAGCGACTACATCAAGGCTGAAGGCATATCTGTTATTCTTTCTGGTGTCGGGATCCATTTGATGCAGGCGCTTCAACACCTCCTCGGAGCTGTTAACGAGTCCCGGCAAGGTGTCTAAGATGGGTTTGAGTATTCTGGCTAGGAGCCATGAAATTTTGTAGAGTGGTCCCTCTACGCTCGATACGATGGGCCTGATTTTCAGGTCGGGTCCCTGTTTGTGTGTTTTCACGAGGTGGTAGAAGGAGGGTAGTCTGCTGTTCCTCGTGAAGAGGTTGTATCTCAGCTTCTTCGGGAGCTTCCGCCGGTCGCAGATGTTGGTCCAGGCGGAGTTGATGTGTTCTTCTATCTGCGCGGGAGTGATTCCCGTGACCTTGGAGTAGAGGTTGTCATCGTCAAGGTGTTGGAGGGCCAGGGTGTTGTAGGCCTCTCTGCTGATGACGCAGAATTCTTTTCCCTTGTCGGAGGGGAGATAGATGAGGTTCTTCGATTTTAGGTTGGAGAGAGTGGTGTGTTGAGATTTGGTGAGGTTATGTGTTGTGCGTGTGTGTGTGAGTTTGTGAAGTATATCCGAGATGGAGTGTTTTAGCCTGATGAGTTTAGTGTCGAGTTCGTGGTTGGTGGGTGGGGGGTGGAGTGGGTTGTCGGATGGTAAGTGGGGAACTTGGGGTGGGTTGCGTCGGCGCTGTTATTTTCTGTGGCGCTGTTGATGTCGGTCACCCATTTAAGTTGGTAAGCGGCTCGACAAAAGTTGGCCTCGATGTTGAGTTTGAGTCTGTCGTCGAGACGTTGTGTGACGATGAACTTAGGTCCGAGGTGTAGGAGTTTCAGCTCGTCGCTCGTGAGAGTGCCGGTTAGGTCGGTGACCAGGTGCGTCGCATCGTTGAGGTATGGCTCGGTGTTGGTGGTTGCGGCGGTGGCGGTTGTTAAGTTGTTGTTTTCCACGTGGTTCTGGTCCGTCTGTTCGTTAGTGTCGATGTTCTCGTTGTGGCGTTTCGACAAGATCCACTCATATTTTCGCTTGAGCCGTTTTTTCTCGTATTGGACTCTGGAGTGGTAGTACTGGTCGATTGATTTAGTGATTTTCAGGAGCAAGTCTCCGGGTGCTATTGGCAGTCGATGTGTCCGCTCTGAGAGTGTCCGCTTATGGACGTGTAATTGGCGGTTGAGATGTCTCAGGATCTGTTTAATACGCGTGCGGTGTATGCGGT
Source organism: Eledone cirrhosa (assembly GCA_964016885.1). NCBI lineage: Eukaryota > Metazoa > Mollusca > Cephalopoda > Octopoda > Eledonidae > Eledone > Eledone cirrhosa. Next base: position 27,584,144 of record OZ024762.1, read on the forward strand.
TAGTGGTGTTTTGGAAGGCTGGTGTACGTAGGCTTACTGGTAAGCGGATGTTCTTGATGGTGTTGGGGATGACATCGTTTTTTAGGCAGCGTTTCAGGAAAATACACATCTCACACATCTTATACATACCACGCATCTCAACATACACCCACTTACATCTCTCTCTCCACCACCGGACCTTGTTACCCGGAGATTTACCCATTTGCATTGTCGAGGCTTCCAAACGACTTAAAGATATTTACATATATATATATATATATATATATATATATATATTTCGTTTCTGAATTTGTTTAGCAAGATTCTTTATCTGAAGTCGTGTGTTGAAACCGATATTGTTATACTTTGGGAGGGTTATGTTGCCAATAAGAAACACACGCACCAGTTGCTTTCACTTCAATTTATTATTAAAATAAATTTATAATAAATTTATAAATTTATAAATTTCTGGTTGGTTGGTTCCACAACCAGATAGTTGTTTATATATTGTCATAGTTCTTTCGTCACACACTCTGTGACCTCTTCAGTGACTGGGGATTCCTTTCTTTGTTTCTGTGCCTCTCCTTTGTTCTGTCCTACGCCATTTTGTTTCTGTGTGTGTGTTGTGTGCTCAGTTTGCGCATGCGCCACATCCGGGTTTTGCTGTGTGTGTTTATGTTCATTTATCTATTTGTTTATTTATTTATTTATTTACATGTTATTGGTTGGTTGTTTGTTCTATGTGTGTGTGTTTTCATTTTGTCCTTAATTGTAAGTTGTGATGTTGCTGTTCCACTCATATTTTCTATTTAATTTTGGTTGTAATTCTTTTATGTTTATTGCCTCTGTAATTTGTCTAAACATTGCGTCTTTTCTGTGTGTAGATTCTATTTTTATTTCTATGTTCTCTAATTTACCCTTGTGTTCTATTTTAGCATGTTGGTAGAGTACAGATGATTCTTTACTATATTGAAGGTCTCGCCAGTGTTCATTTATCCGTTCCCCTACACTACGAGCTGTCTCACCTATGTACACTATATTTTTGTCTCTACACTGTCCTTCAGTACATCTTATGCTATACACTACATTTTTAGTTTTACAGTTAATATGGGGGCTTATTTTACAGGTTATACATTTCTTATCTATACATGAGGGTTTTTGAAAAGGGTATGTCTTGCTAATAAGTGTTTTTACGGAGGTACCTGGTCTTTCTACTATCTTAATATTGAGTTTATGTTTATTTAGGGCCCTTCTAAATTTGTAAGCTAATTCACCTCTAGGGGTTGTATCGATGAACATTACACTCTGGTATTTATTGCTATCATACCATGAGTTTATTCTATTAGCCTTGTTCAACCAAAACATGAAGTACACATATACACACACCCTACATACGTACGAACCCGCATACTCACACATATATATTTATTTTAAAAGAAAACAGATTAAAGTTTAAGCAAATAATCACTGCTTTCACCCTTAAGGGATCTTCTGAAACTCAGAGTTTCAGAAGATCCCGTTAAGGGTGAAAGCAGCGATTCTTTGCTTAAACTTTAATCTGTTATTTTAATAAATATTTGCTCTACGGTTCTTATATATTTGATATATATTTATCCTTATCGAGCCCTCTTTGGATTTTAGTCTTCAACTTTATTATTATTACTATATATATATAAACATAAATTATCGAGATTCGCATTTCGGCCCACGAAATAACGAAAAACAACCTCCGAGATGTGAGGCAAGTGCTCAATGATTCAGATGAACCAGAGCTATAACAAACGTTAAAGGCCAAAAACACTGAGACGATGGTTAAACAATCATTCGCATAGCCAAAAAAACGATCAAGTAATTCGGGTATTGAAAATATATATATATATATATATATATATTGAAAATATATATATATATATATATATATATATATATATATATATATATATATATATATATATATATATATACTTGATGTGTGTGTATATACATACATAGTTAATTTATAAATAAAAGGGACAATGAAAGTCAGCACGGTTATCGCTCGCGCGTCCGTCTGTCCGCCCGTTCGTCCGTTCGTCCGTACGTCGTTCATCTGTCTGTACCTTCGTCTGTCCGTACCTTCGTCTGTCTGTACGATCGTCTGTCCGTTCGTCTGTACGTTGAAACCATTCTCGTTATAAAAGCTCCTAATCATTTTCTTATCTTCCAATACTGTTCGCTTGACCAAGCCGAAAGGTGGAGAAAATTAGTGAACGCTGCGTCTTATCTTGGAAAGTTTCGAAACGGTTTATGGAGGAAACTGTCATCCTGGTTGATATAATTGTCCCCGTTGTTGTTGGTGGTGGTGTGGTGGTGGTGGTGGTGGTGGCGGTGGTGGTGGTGTTGGTGGTGTCGTTGTTGGTGGTGTTGGGGGTGTTTGTGGTGGCAGTGGCGTTGGTGTTGGTGGTGTTGATGGTGTCGTTGTTGTTGTTGTTGTTGTTGTTGTTGTTGGTGGTGGTGGTGGTGTTGTTAGTGGTGGTGGTGGTGGTGTTCGTGGTGTTCGTGGCAGTGTTGGTGTTCGTGGCAGTGTTGGTGTTCGTGGTAGTGTTGGTGTTGTTGTTGTTGGTGGTGGTGGTGTTAGTGTTGTTAGTGGTGGTGGTGGTGTTCGTGGTGTTCGTGGCAGTGTTGGTGTTCGTGGTAGTGTTGGTGTTGGTGTTGGTAGTGGTGGTGTTGTCGAAGTTGTTGCTGCGGTTGCTGTTTTTGTTCTACGTTTTTGTTCTTCGTCTTCTTCTCCTTCTTGCTGTTTATGTTGTTTTCCTTGTTGTTCTTCCTGTTGTTGTTGGTGGTGGTTGTTGTTGTAGTCGTTGTTGTTATCGTTGCTGCTGACGTGTCTTTTTCATTGTCGCTATTGTTCTTGTAGCGATTGTAGTGTTGCTGCTTCTGATAGTACTGCTGATAGTACTCTAGAAATAAAGGGAGATAATTCTATTACAACCCCGCGACCGCCATTTATATTTAATGACATTCCTCATATCACGTCGTATCTAAATGTAATATTTCCGTCTGATATTCGTTTATCTATTAAATTATATATTTAAATAATTCAATCTACTAATTATCAATATTAATCTATATCTTCTTCGATCTGTCTGAGACTGATTAATTTTTCTCAAATTCTCCGATTTGCGTTTTCTTTTTATAATTTTTACGACATTGAATTTTCTACATTCCTGTTATGGCCGAGTTTTTGTTTTTTTTATTCGTTATCTATATATTCCTAAATATGAATATATATATATATATGTATATATGTATTCAATGATATTAAATAAATGGAAACTATATTTATAAAACCATATTTATTCAATTATATATATTTGAAGGGTACCAAATAAAATACAAAATGTTTTATAAATATTTGACATGACCAAGGATAATATACTTTAACGGTTCTTCCAGGGATAACTTGAACTGTTAAGGTATATTATCCTTGGTCATGTCAAATATTTATAAAACATTTTGTATTTTATCTGATGATAGCATACCAAAATGTTGGTACCCTTGAAATATATATGTTTTATAAATATAGTTTCCATTTATTTAATATCATTGAATATTTACTCCAGAAAGCTGTTGAGTGCTCTGAATGAGTTATAAACATTTATATTTATTTGTTGTATATCCAACAAATTAAATATCCCTTCTACTTGTATATATGTATATATATATTTATATATATATATATATTTATATATATATATTTATATATTTATGTATATATAGTGTATTTGGTAATATACTGTATGCTTAATTAAAAGCATTTTGAAGACCTTACGCTATTGTTTTAAAGTAGTGACTATGTAATTTACTTCTTTTTTCAACAAACAAAGGGAGATAAGCTTACAGATCTCTGTTGATATTTCTCAGACCTTATCACTCCCCTTGTCTGTTGAAAATTATTAATGTTGGATTCTTATAGAATTCCAGTAATAATCAGGAACTGATTATACAGAGCGGTTGTCGATCCAACAAACATTTAAAATTAGAATTGGTGCTCTGAAATAGCGATGTAGTGTATTACCAAATACACTATATATACATTCATATATACATCGCTATTTCAGAGCACCAATTCTAATTTTTAATTTTTGCTGGACCGGCTCTGTATAATCAGTTCCTGGACTTGGCAATCGCTTTGTATATTCAGTTCCTGGACTTGGCTGCTATTTCTAGTTGTCGATAATCCTATTCATTCCACTGGGATGAAGGTAGAACGATGTGTGTATTTTTAAAATAATTGCAACACGTGCTGCTAGTCATTCGCAGATTTGCATTTGCTGTGTAAACACAGATAGTTAAATCTTCTCCCTTGTTGAATTTGACTACTGTGGTTTACCGATCGATTGATGGTGAAATATATTTCTTTACAAAAGTATCACTTATCTACATTGTTCCGCTTACAGATTAATATATACACGGAAGATTAATCATTTTAAAAGGTATCTATATTTAAAGTTCTAGTTAAACTTTAATTAGTTCCCTACCTAGCTGTGTGTGCTTACACACTTTTACAAATTATTCCCTGTGATTGTTTCATATGTTTATTTTAGATATATATATATATGTCAATCAATTTCTAGTTGATATATATATATGGGAACGATCGACTTTCGTCAAATCGGACCGAGGGAACAATGTTTCCGTTGGTCTTTCCAATTGCTAATACTATCTATCGGTCGCAACTCCAGGTAGAATGAGCAACGTGAAATAAAGTGTCTTGCTCAAGGACATAACGCATCGCCTGGTCCAGGAATCGAACTCAGAACCTTACGATTGCGAATCCAATTCTCTAACCACACGCCTTCACTATATATATATATATATATATATATATATATATATATATATATATATATATATATACACACACACACACACACATACTCACCGTCCCTCCCATGTAACTGCACTCGCACCTTCCATAGTTTCCTTACCGTCCATCCTGTAAAACAGCACCACGTGCCTTCTATAGTGTGTCACTCATACTGTTACTCCATGTGACAGCACTTCTTGCCATCCATATTATTCTCACTATCCGTCCCTCCCGTGTCACCACACCTCCCACCTTCCGTAGCATTCTCACCGTCCCTCCCATGTAATACCACCTCCCACGTTCCATAGTATCCTTACTGTCACTCCTTGGTAACTGCGCCTCCCGCCTCCCATAGTATTCTCACCTCCCACCATCCGTATTATTCTCACCGTCCCTCCTATATAACAGTACTTCCCACCTTCCATAGTATCCTCACTGTCACTCCTGTGTAACAGCACCTCGCGTCATCCATAGTATTCTCACCGTCCCTGCACGTCCCACCTTCCATATATCTCCACCGTCCCTCCCTTCTGACAGCACCTCTCACCATCCCTCCCATTCATTCCTTTGTATCAGTACATATTTCTACATTCCCCATATCCGCCATTTTGTTTTAATAACATTCAGCAAAAATTGTTTCTATATTTATCTACTTAGTCTGATAATTAAGTTTTTCCTCAAGTCAGTGTTGTATGTATATGTGTGTATATATGTCAATATATATATATATATATATATGAAAAATATGAAAACATGGCGTGCTGCGTGGTTGCAAATGGGTTACATGTGAATAAATTTAGTCCTTTATCAGTGATCTTCCAGCCTTCATTGGTA
>OZ024762.1:27594805-27657305 GCA_964016885.1 Eledone cirrhosa
GTTTTCATTTTTTTCAACTTATATATATATATATATATATATATATATATATATATATATATGTATATATATATATATATATATATATATATGTATATATATATGTATATATATATATATATATATATATATATATATATATATATATATATATATATATATATATATATATATACAAGTGGAAGCTTAGTAAAATCGAAGCTTTGGCTGTGGGCAAGCAAAGTTGACCTACAATAGGAATAATGTCTGGTGGGTATTTATGTATGTATATCGCTTTCTCTCTCTGTATATATATTATTATTATTATTATTATTATTATTATTACAGTTGCATTTATCTTGCTTTACGTTCATACGAGTTATCACCAAGTCACAACCAGTGACCTCAAGAGACAACAAGGTCCGCCATGTTCAAGAAAGAACATACATACTCACACATGCATCTTTAGTGTTTAGACTTGTGATGTACTTATATTGACAGAATCTTCCTTAGTATATGGGCAGTTCCCATTAGTACTATCTTTTGTATTTCTCCTATACGCGGGTTTCCTGGGATTTGCGATAAGTAATCATTAGACCCCTTAGGTATCATTCCCAGAGCGCCCACAACCACTGGTATTGTTTTAGTTCTCAATTTCCACATTTTTCCAATTTCTATCTCCAGGTCCTTATACTTGCTCAATTTTTCAAATGTTTTTATAGATACATTCTTGTCTATTGGAACGGACATATCAATTAGCAGGCATACCCTCTTTTTAAAGTCCTTCAATATTATATCAGGTCTATTTGCATCTATTTTTCGGTCTGTTTGGATGCTAAAGTTCCACAAGATTGAGATGTGATCTTTTTCAAGTATGGGAGGTGGTTGATGCTCCCACCAATTCTTTTGATGAGGCAGGTCAAAATGCTTACACATTATCCAATGTATGTATTGTGCAGCTCTGTCATGCCTATTTAGGTATTCGGTTGGAGCTATAGGACTGCACATTGAAATTATGTGGCCAATAGTCTCTGGTTGTTTTTTGCACACACGGCATAATGGGCTGCATCCATTTTTTATTATGTTGGCTTGGTAATTTTTTGTTGGTAGACACTGATCTTGTGCTGATATAATCAGTCCTTCAGTCTCCGATTTCAGTCCAGAGGATGCCAACCACTGATGGGTTAAAGTTTTGTCAATAATCAGGATTGTTAGCTCGTTCTGGGTATTTTCCATACAGAGGCCTTTCTTGCCATTTCTTAGCCAGTTTCTGTAGCAGTTCTTTCTTTGCAGTTACTTTTACCTGCTTTGCTTTTTCTGTGTTTTCCATTTCAGCAGTAAATGGGACTTCTGAAATGTGTAGTCCATTACTGTATCTTTGTGCATCTTTTGTAATGGAATATGATCTTTTGATGCTTTCGTGTTTCAAAACGAGTTTGATCATCCAATCATGTGATTCCCTTAGATATGTAGATAATCCAATTGTTGCAGTTTTCAACGCAATGTCTAACTGGACTAACCCACGTCCTCCTTCTTTCCTAGGGAGATATATTCTATCTATATCTGCCTTAGGGTGATGCATTCTGTGCATGGTTAAGAATTTTCGAATTTTTGTATCGTTATTATTATTATTATTATTATTGTTGTTATTCCTTGAATCTCAGTCATTGATGTTGGTTAACTGGAAAGTCCGTTGGATTGAATATCAAGCCACTACCTGCAGCCTCAGATATTCAGGACGTATCGGAGGGTTCTTGCCGTTCCAAGCAAGCATGCCTTTTGAAGCGTTCCAAAAAGCGTGAAGGGGCCGATTTTCTTTAACCATCCCTGGAAACCTTTGGAGATAGTCCCCAGTGCGCCTATGACAATCGGGATCACTTTGACTTCATGGCAGTTCCAAATCCTTTTCACCTCCCACTTTAGGTCCTGGTATCGGTTAATTTTCTCCCTCTCCTTCTCTTGCACTCTCGTGTCGAACGGGCAGGCCACATCCACAATCAGGCACGATCTTTTTTCTTTGTCCACAACCACCAGGTCAGGTCTATTGTGTTCCAGTTTTTTGTCCGTCTGTATCCTAAAATCCCACAGCACCTTCACCTGACTGTTCTCCATCACCGCCTCTGGCCTATGCTCATACCATTTCTCAGAATGTGGTAGATTGTTTACTTTGCACAGGTGCCAGTGGATCACCCTGCCCATCACATCGTGTCTCCAGCCCTTATAGTGGGTCTGGGCTAGGTGTTTACACTCGGACACAATGTGAGCCACAGTCTCCTCTCTCTCTCCACAGATCCTGCACAGTGGGCTAGCCTCCTCCTTGTAGATATGGTGCTTCAACCACTTCGTTTTGAGGGCCTGCTCCTGCGCAGCCATTAGCATTCCTTCTGTAGCCTTTTTGAGGTCTCCTCTTCTCAACCAGTTCCATGTCTGTGGATCTCTAAATTCAGTTTTCTCAAAGAAGGTACTATGAAGGGATTTTCCCTTAAGGCTGCTCTTCCTCCTTGATGTTATTTCCTCCTTGGGTATCCCCTGGCCTACTGTCCCCTCCTTCAGTACAGCTCTGAGCATTGGCTCCTTACTATAGGTCACGTATTTGTATAGGTTGTTTTTCTCCATCTGAACACAGTCCTCTATGCTGATAAGACCTCTTCCACCCTCAGATCTCCTTAGGTAGAGTCTATCGACATCACTCCTCTTGTGGAACATGTTGTAGATAGTCAATAGCTTCCTAGTCTTCCTATCCATTTCTTTTTGTTCAGCAACATTCCATCTCAGAATTCCCGCACTGTACCTAATAATAGACACAGCTCGGGAATTTACTGCGCTTATGGCATTTCTGCTGTTCAGATGTGACTTCAATACGCTCCTTACTCTCCGAATGTATTCAGTTCTTAACAATTCCTTCATTTTTTTGTTCTTTATGCCATCAGCCTCCAGAACGCCCAAATACTTGTATCCTTCCTCAGAGTCAATTTCCTTTATCATCTCACCTGTTGGTATCTGGATCCCGTTACTTCTGCTCAACCTACCCCTCCTCATCACAATGACTCCACATTTACCAATACCAAACTGCATACATATATCACTGCTGAAAATACGGACAGTGTCAACAAGCACATCCAACTCCTTCTCACTTTTCCCGAAGAGCTTAAGATCGTCCATGAAGAGGAGGTGATTGATGGTAAGCTCTCCCCTTCCCAACTTGTATCCTGCTCTCACTTTTCGCAGCATAATGGTCAAGGGCATCAGGGCAAGGACAAACAACAGAGGGGACAGGCTATCTCCCTGGAAGATACCTCTCTTGATCTTCACGCTTCCCAAGGATACTCCAGTTGATGTCAACTCTGTCTCCCAGGACCCCATACTCCTGCCCAGCAACTGTCTGATGTTATCTGCCACCCTGAAGATCTCCAGGCTTTTGGTGATCCAGGAATGAGGCACCATGTCAAATGCCTTTCTGTAGTCTATCCATCCCATGGCAAGATCAGTGTGTCTCCTCCTGCAATTCCCCATTACCATCTTATCAATAAGCAACTGGTCCTTTGTACCACGTGACTTCTTTCGGCATCCTTTCTGTTCGTCCGGCAACAAGTTGTTTGTGTGGAGGTGATGGTAGATTTCCTCAGACACAATGCTCGTCAACAGTTTCCACATTACGGGCAGACATGTGATAGGTCTATAGTTGGTAACATCATTACCCTTGATTCGGTCTTTCATTATCAGAACTGTGGTACCTTTTGTCAACCACTCTGGCACCTCACCCGACACCAAGCAGTCATTGAACATGGCCGTCAGCTTCGGGTGGAGGGATGTTAAATGTTTAATCCAATACCCCTGCACACCATCTGGGCCTGGTGATTTCCAGTTGGTTAGTTTTTTGGCTTGCCCCTTAAGAGTTTCAACTGTGATACTCAAATCAGTCTGTTGCTGTGCCTGCTCACCGATCTCCCTCTGTACTGTCTCAATCCACCCTGCCTGGGCATTGTGTCTAACATCCTGCTCCCATATTCCTCTCCAGAATGTTTTAGCTTGTTCCGCCCCAGGGATCAAGTCGGTGCCTCTTTCTTTCCCCTCAAGCTGTCCAAACAGCATCTTCTGGTTGTTGTCGAACATGCGGTTCTGTTTATACTGACTGATTCTGTTCTCGTATCGCCTGATTTTGGCACTCTTTGCTACAATGCGTTGCTTCAATTCCTCTATGATAATATTTAGCTTTTTACTCCTAGTTTTGTATTTTATTTCCAGTCTATTTTTAGTGCCTATGTTTTTTAGTGTCCCATTCAGTAGTGACTCAAGCTTTCCTATGTCATTTCTCATTTCCCCGATTTGCCCACTCAGTCGCTTCTTCCACCACGGCTCTGCTCTTTCTTGTCTGTTGTTTCCTCTCGCTTTTATACCAAGTAGTTTCCTCACCGTATTTGCTGTTGCTTTGAGGATATTGTTGCACTGGTGAAGACTCCTCGCCTCAAGGTATGGGATGACTTTGTTTACCTTAGCTGTTGTTTCTTTTAACTTTTTCCTGTCTACAAATCTTAGGTTCATAGGTCTCCCACTATCATTGTTCAACTCATCTACCACTAAATTTAGGATGTCAACCGAATCTTGTCCTAGCCCGTCAGCATTCATCTCCTCAGTGGCCGTATCTCTGTTCCAGGTATTATTTATCTCAGTATTCAGATCATTGTCTGCTTCGGGTGGTTCCTCCGCTCTCAGGACCTCCTCACCTTCATTTCCCGCCGGCTCGCTTGTCTGGCATACTACACCCGCCATCTCCAAGCCATTCTCTCTGCTCAGTTCCTCCAGTTCCAGCTCGCTTATCCACCCATTAGTTCTTATTACCCGAGCCTGCCCGGCCAATTTTTGTTCATCTAATTTAAATAAACCAATCTCGTTCCAGATGTTATGCATCCGTCTCCTGTAGCCCCTCTCCTTGGGGTTACTTTTCAGGTAGCATTGCATAACAGTTCTATTCAATTCTTTCGTCCAGTTGGTTCTGGCCCCTTTCCTTCTTCTTCTTCCTCCAACATCAGCAGTATTTCGTTGACAGTCAGGTTCCTGCTGCTGAGCCAGGGGGCACCTGTTGGGTGAGAGTCTGTCACATGACGTTCTAGTCTCCATTTCACCGTTATTCGAACTGTTTATGTTCGATATTTAAACACTCTTATCGAGGATTGGCGAATGTATGTTTACATAGCCATCTGTGGATCCGCCATCCCACTTGGCCCTTGTGTGGCATTATCACCACGCTGTATACGGACACACATAAACCAACAAACACACGGGCAGAAAGGGCCCCAAAAATGAATAAGCATAAGTTTCATTGTAATGTAGTATTCGAATGTCTGACTTAGTTTTTGTTTTTTAAGTTTTACTTTTTCCCCCCTCTTCTCTGTCCGTCCGCCTGCTTCTCTCTTCATTCTTATTTTCTTTACGTTTTTGGGGTTTCTTTTTTTGTTTTTGTTTTTCTCTGTTTTTCTCGTTTTTTACTGTTGTTGCTGTGCTGCTTTTGTTGTTTGTTTTTTCTTTTTTCTTTTGAGTCTATCTATATATTTTGATGCCTTCCTCTTTGTTGGTAGTAGGAATTCTATAATGTGGAAGTGGTAGCCAGCAGAGACTAGCGGCGTTGGCGATACTGAGACAGTGGTGGCGGTGATGTCGATACCGAGGCAGTGGTGGCGGTGATGCGACCGTATTACTGTAGTGATGGTGCTGTAGCGGTGGCAGCAGCAGTGAAGGAGTCAGGGGGTGGTGGCGGCGGTGATGGGATAGTGGTGGTAATGATGGCCGTAGTGAGCGGTGGCGGTGAAGGTGAAAATGCTGTTGTGTTTAGTGTACACAGATGATGGGGTGGGTGGTGTATCTAGTTTCTGGTGTTGGTGAGTTTCGCTGTCCTATATAGTGTAGCCAGAGGAGAGGAGGGGGGGGGGGTTCTTCTTCTTCCATTTATAGCCATTTTATTTTTTTTTTTTTGGATATACAGTGTACAATACAAAGTTGAATATTTGAATATTTGAGCCGTATTACTGTAGTGATGGTGCTGTAGCGGTGGCAGCAGCAGTGAAGGAGTCAAGGGGTGGTGGCGGCGGTGATGGGATAGTGGTGGTAATGATGGCCGTAGTGAGCGGTGGCGGTGAAGGTGAAAATGCTGTTGTGTTTAGTGTACACAGATGATGGGGTGGGCGGTGTATCTAGTTTCTGGTGTTGGTGAGTTTAGCTGTCCTATATAGTGTAGCCAGAGGAGAGGAGGAGGGGGTTCTTCTTCTTCCATTTATAGCCATTTTTTTTTGGATATACAGTGTACAATACAAAGTTGAATATTTGAATATTTGAGCCTTATAACAATATATTTTGGGTCCGAATTTTTTGGGGCTCAAGCCGGGTGCTTTACGTAGCATTTGTACTAAGAGTTGTTATTTCACAAATGATTTAAATATGTTAAAAATTCAAAACTTACGGGAGCGATTTCATGACCTCCGTCACCTCGTGCGTCTTCTTCCCTTATTATTATTATTATTATTATTATTATTATTATTATTATTATTATTATTATTATTGTTATTACTCTTTGAGTCTCAGTCATTGATGTTAGTTAACTGGAAAGTTTGTTGAGATGAATATCAAGCCACTACCTGCAGCCTCAGATATTCAGGACGTATCGGAGGGTTCTTGCTGTTCCCAGCAAGCATGCCTTTTGAAGCGTTCCAAAAAGCGTGAAGGGGCCGATTTTCTTTAACCATCCCTGGAAACTTTTGGAGATAGTCCCTAGTGCGCCTATGACAATCGGGATCACTTTGACTTCATGGCAGTTCCAAATCCTTTTTACCTCCCACTTTAAGTCCTGGTAACGGTTAATTTTCTCCCTCTCCTTCTTTTGCACTCTCGTTTCGAACGGGCAGGCCACATCCACAATCAGACACGATCTTTTTTCTTTGTCCACAACCACCAGGTCAGGTCTATTGTGTTCCAGTTTCTTGTCCGTCTGTATCCTAAAATCCCACAGCACCTTCACCTGATCGTTTTCTATCACCGCCTCTGGCTTATGCTCATACCATTTCTCAGAATGTGGTAAATTGTTTACTTTGCATAGGTGCCAGTGGATCATCCTGCCCATCACATCATGTCTCCAGCCCTTATAGTGGGTCTGGGCTAGGTGTTTACACTCGGATACAATGTGAGCCACAGTCTCCTCTCTCTCTCCACAGATCCTGCACAGTGGGCTAGCCGCCTCCTTGTAAATATGGAGTTTCAACCACTTCGTTTTGAGGGCCAGCTCCTGCGCAGCCATTAACATTCCTTCTGTAGCCTTTTTAAGGTCTCCTCTTCTCAACCAGTTCCATGTCTGTGGATCTCTAAATTCAGTTTTCTCAAAGAAGGTACTATGAAGGGATGTTTCCTGAAGGCTGCTCTTTCTCCTTGATGTTATTTCCTCCTTGGAGATCCCCTGGCCTATTGTCCTCTCCTTCAGTACAGTTCTGAGCATTGGCTCCTTACTATCAGTCACGTGTTTGTGTAGGTTGTTTTTCTCCATCTGAACACAGTCCTCTATGCTGATAAGACCTCTTCCAACCTCAGATCTCCTTAAGTAGAGTCTATCGACATCACTCCTCTTGTGGAAGATGTTGTAGATAGTCAATAGCTTCCTAGTCTTCCTATCCATTTCTTTTTGTTCAGCAACATTCCATCTCAGGATTCCCGCACTGTACCTAATAATAGACACAGCTCGAGAATTTACTGCGCTTATGGCATTTCTGCTGTTCAGATGTGACTTCAATACGCTCCTTACTCTCCGAATGTATTCAGATCTTAACAATTCCTTCATTTTTTTGTTTTTTATGCCATCAGCCTCCAGAACGCTCAAATACTTGTATCCTTCCTCAGAGTCAATTTCCTTTATCATCTCACCTGTTGGTATCTGGATTCCGTTACTTCTGCTCAACCTACCCCTCCTCGTCACAATGACTCCACACTTACTAATACCAAACTGCATACATATATCACTGCTGAAAATACGGAGAGTGTCAACAAGCACATCCAACTCCTTCTCACTCTTCCCGAAGAGCTTAAGATCATCCATGAAGAGGAGGTGATTGATGGTAAGCCCTCCCTTTCCCAACCTGTATCCTGCTCTCACTTTTCGCAGCATAATGGTCAAGGGCATCAGGGCAAGGACAAACAGCAGAGGGGACAGGCTATCTCCCTGGAAGATACCTCTCTTGATCTTCACGCTTCCCAAGGATTCTCCAGTTGATGTCAACTCTGTTTCCCAGGACCTCATACTCCTGCCTAGCAACTGTCTGATGTTATCTGCCACCTTGAAGATCTCCAGGCTTTTGGTGATCCAAGAATGAGGCACCATGTCAAATGCCTTTCTGTAGTCTATCCATCCCATGGCAAGATCAGTGTGTCTCCTCCTGCAATTCCCCATTACCATCTTATCAATAAGTAACTGGTCCTTTGTACCACGTGACTTCTTTCGGCATCCTTTCTGTTCGTCCGGTAACAAGTTGTTTGTGTGGAGGTGATGGTAGATTTCCTCAGACACAATGCTCGTCAACAGTTTCCACATTACGGACAGACATGTGATAGGTCTATAGTTGGTAACATCATTACCCTTGATTTTCGGTCTTTCATTATCAGAACTGTGGTACCTTTTGTCAACCACTCTGGTACCTCACCTGACATCAAGCAGTCATTGAACATGGTTGTCAGTTTCGGGTGGAGGGATGTTATATTTTTAATCCAATACCCCTGCACACCATCTGGGCCTGGTGATTTCCAGTTGGTTAGTTTTTTGGCCTGCTCCTTAAGAGTTTCAACTGTGATATTCAAATCAGTTTGTTGGTGTGCCTGTTCACCGATCTCCTTCTGTACTGTCTCAATCCACACTGCCTGGTCCTTATGTCTAACATCCTGCTCCCATATTCCTCTCCAGAATGTTTTAGTTTTGTTCCGCCTCAGGGATCAAGTCGTTGCCTCTTTCTTTCCCCTCAAGCTGTCCAAACAGCATCTTCTGGTTCTTGTCGAACATGCGGTTCTGTTTATACTGACTGACTCTGTTCTCGTATCGCCTGATTTTTGCACTCTTTGCTACAATGCGTTGCTTCAGTTCCTCTATGATAATATTTAGCTTTTTCCTCCTAGTTTTGTACTTTATTTCCAGTCTATTTTTAGTGTCTATGTTTTTTAGTGTCCCATTCAGTAGTGACTCAAGCTTTCCAATGTCATTTCTCATTTCCCTGATTTGACCACTCAGTCGTTTCTTCCACCAAGGCTCTGCTCCTTCTTGTCTGTTGTTTCCTCTCGCTTTTATACCAAGTAGTTTCCTCACCGTATTTGCTGTTGCTTTGAGGATATTGTTGCACTGGTGAAGGCTCCTCGCCTCAAGGTATGGGATGACTTTGTTTACCTTAGCTGTTGTTTCTTTTAACTTTTTCCTGTCTACAAATCTACCACTAAATTTAGGATGTCAACCAAATCTTGTCCTAGCCCGTCATCATTCATCCCCTCAGTGGCCGTATCTCTGTTCCAGGTATTATTTATCTCAGTATTCAGATCATTGTCTGCTTCGGGTGGTTCCTCCGTTCTCTCGACCTCTTCACCTTCATTTCCCACTGGCTCGTTTGCCTGGCATACTCCACCCTCCATCTCCAAGCTAATCTCTCTGCTCAGTTCCTCCAGTTCCAGCTCGCTTATCCACCCATTAGTTCTTATTACCCGAGCCTGCTCGGCCAATTTTTGTTCATCTAATTTAAATAGACCAATCTCGTTCCAGGGAGCACCTGTTGGGTGAGAGTCTGTCACATGACGTTCTAGTCTCCATTTCACCGTTATTCGAACTGTTTAGGTTCGACATTTAAACACTCTTATCGAGGATTGGCGAATGTATGGTTACATAACCACCTGTGGATTCACCGTCTCCGGTGGTTGCGTCGCTCCGTGTGGCTCTTGTGTGGCATTATCACGCTGTAGACGAACGCAAATAAACAAACAAACAAACAGGCAGAAAAAAACCCAAAAATGAATAAGCATAAGTTTCATTGTAATGTAGTGTTCGAATGTCTGACTTAGTTTTTCCCTTCCCTTCTCTGTCCGTCCGTTTGTTTCTCTCTTCATTCTTATTTTCTTTAGGTTTTTTTGTTTTTGTTTTTTTTTGTCTGCTTTTTTTTTTTGTTGCTGTGCTGCTTTGATTTTGATTTTTGTTTTTCCTTTTGAGTCTATCTATATATTTTGATGCCTTCCGCTTTTTTAGTAGGAATTCTACAATGTGGTGGCGTTGCTGTGCTAGCAGCAGGAGGTAATGGGAGAGAATAGCGGCGGTAGCGATACTGAGGCAGTGGTGGTGGTGATGTGATCGTATTACTGTAGTGATGGTGTTGTAGTTGGGGTATAAGTTTGAGTCGATTCGACCAGAGTTTTCATCGTGGTAGTGGTGGTGTTACTGGTGGTGAAATAGTAATCTGTAGTCGTTTAGTAGTGGTGGTGATGTGGTCGTATTACTGTAGTGATGGTGTCGTAGTTGGGGTATAAGTTTGAGTCGATTCGACCAGAGTTTTCATCGTGGCAGTGGTGGTGGTATTGGTGGTGAAATAATAATCTGTAGTCGTTTAGTCATTTTGCCATTTTCGACTCCAACATTCCTGATCCAAAATTAAATATTAATCTTGTTTATCAATATTGTCTAGTGATATCGCCATTCTCCCCTTTCGTAAGTTAACAGAAGGTAGTGGGGGGTAGCGGTGGTAGCAATGAAGGAGTGGTGGCGGTGGTGATGGGATAGTGGTAGTAATGATGGATGGGCGGCGGCGGTGGTGACTGTAGTGATGGCGTTGTCGTTACTGATGTCCGTTCGGTGAATCTATGGGGCGAGTCGCGTACATGTGTTGACATAAATTCCCTTAATGTTGGAATTAAACATTTTGTTAAAACAATAATAATAGTAATTATTATTATCATTATTATGTTGAGATTGGTTGTGGTGGTGGTGAAATTGCCGTTATCTGGCTGTTGTGTTTAGTGTACACAGAGGGGTGATGGGGTAGGTGGTGTATCTAGTTTCTGGTGTTGGTGAAATTGCTGTTGTTTGGCTGTTCTATATAGTGTAGACAGAGGAGGGGGGGTTCTTCTTCTTCCATTTATAGCCATTTTCTTTTTTGAATATACAATGTACAATACAAAGTTGAATATTTGAGCCTTATAACAATATATTTTGGGTCCGAATTTTTGGGGGGCTCAAGCCAGATGCTTTACGTAACATTTGTACTAAGAATTGTTATTTCACAAATGATTTAAATATGTTAAAAAATCAAAACTTACGCGAGCGATTTCTCGACCTACTATCCACCATGTGTGTCTTCTTCCCTAATAATAATAATAATAATTATTATTATTCCTTGAATCTCAGTCATTGATGTTGGTTAACTGGAAAGTTTGTTGGAATGAATATCAAGCCACTACCTGCAGCCTCAGATATTCGGGACGTATCGGAGGGTTCTTGCTGTTCCCAGCAAGCATGCCTTTTGAAGTGTTCCAAAAAGCGGGGCGGGGCCAATTTTCTTTAACCATCCCTGGAAACTTTTTGAGATAGTAACCTAGTGCGCCTATGACAATCGGGATCACTTTGACTTCATGGTAGTTCCAAATCCTTTTTACTTCCCATTTTAAGTCCTGGTATCGGTTAATTTTCTCCCTCTCCTTCTCTTGCACTCTTGTGCCAAAGGGGCAGGCTACATCCACAATCAGGCACGATCTTTTTTCCTTGTCCAAAACCACCAGGTCAGGTCTATTGTGTTCCAGTTTCTTGTCCGTCTGTATCCTAAAATCCCACAGCATCTTCACCTGATCATTCTCCATCACCGACTCTGGCTTATGCTCATACCATTTCTCAGAATGTGGTAAATTATTTACTTTGCACAGGTGCCAGTGGATCACCCTGCCCATCACGTCATGTCTCCAGCCTTTATAGTGCGTCTGGGCTAGGTGTTTACACTCGGATACAATGTGAGCCACAGTCTCCTCTCTCCACAGATCCTGCACAGTGGGCTAGCCGCCTCCTTGTAAATATGGTGTTTCAGCCACTTCGTTTTGAGGGCCTGCTCTTGCGCAGCCAATAGCTTCCTTCTGTAGCCTTTTTAAGGTCTCCTTTTCTCAACCAGTTCCATGTCTGTGGATCTCTGAATTCCGTTTTCTCAAAGAAGGTACTATGAAGGGATTTTTCATGAAGGTTGCTCTTTCTCCTCGTTGTTATTTCCTCCTTGGATATCCCCTGGTCTATTGTCCTCTCCTTCAGTACAATTCTGATCATTGGCTCCTTACTATCGGTCACGTATTTGTGTAGGTTGTTTTTCTCCATCTGAACACAGTCCTCTATGCTGATAAGACCTCTTCCACCTTCAGATCTCCTTATCGACATCACTCCTCTTGTGGAACATGTTGTAGATAGTCAATAGCTTCCTAGTCTTCCTATCCATTCCTTTTTGTTCAGCAACATTCCATCTCAGAATTCCCGCACTGTACCTAAAAATAGACACAGCTCGGGAATTTACTGCACTTATGGCATTCCTACTATTCAGATGTGACTTTAATACGCTCCTTACTCTCCGAATGTATTCAGATCTTATCAATTCCTTCATTTTTTTGTTCTTGATGTCATCAGCCTCCAGAATACCCAAATACTTGTATCCTTCTTCAGTGTCAATTTCCTTTATCATCTCACCTGTTGGTACCTGGATTCCGTTGCTTCTGCTCAATTTACCCCTCTTCATCACAAGGACTCCACACTTACTATTATTATTATTATTATTATTATTATTGTTCTTTGAGTCTCAGTCATTGATGTTAGTTAACTGGAAAGTTTGTTGAAATGAATATCAAGCCACTACCTGCAGCCTCAGATATTCGGGACGTATCGGAGGGTTCTTGCTGTTCCCAGCAAGCATGCCTTTTGAAGTGTTCCAAAAAGCGTGGCGGGGCCAATTTTCTTTAACCATCCCTGGAAACTGTTTGAGATAGTACCTAGTGCGCCTATGATGATCGGGACCACGTTGACTTCATGGCAGTTCCAAATCCTTTTTACCTCCCACTTTAAGTCCCGGTATCGGTTAATTTTCTCCCTCTCCTTCTCTTGCACTCTCGTGTCGAATGGGCAGGCCACATCCACAATCAGGCACGATCTTTTTTCGTTGTCCAAAACCACCAGGTCAGGTTTCCAGCCCTTATAGTGAGTCTGGGATAGGTGTTTATACTCGGATACAATGTGAGCCACAGTCTCCTCTCTCTCTCCACAGATCCTGCACAGTGGGCTAGCCTCCTCCTTGTAAATATGGTGTTTCAACCACTTCGTTTTGAGGGCCTGCTCTTGCGCAGCCATTAGCATTCCTTCTGTAGCCATTTTAAGGTCTCCTCTTTTCAACCAGTTCCATGTCTGTGGATCTCTGAATTCAGGTACTATGAAGGGATTTTTCATGAAGGCTGCTCTTTCTCCTTGTTGTTATTTCCTCCTTGGACATCCCCTGGTCTATTGTCCTCTCCTTCAGTACAATTCTGAGCATTGGCTCCTTACTATCAGTCACGTATTTGTGTATTATTATTATTATTATTATTAAGGGCGGTGGATTGGCAGTATCAGTATAGGGTCGGACGCCATGCTTTCCAGCATAGTTACGTCCCTTTACGATCTGAGTTCAAATCCCGCTGAGGTTGACTTTGCCTTTCATCCTTACGGGTTCGATAAAATAAAGTACCAGTAATGCACTGGGTAATTTGCTGGCCTTGTGCCTAAAGTAGAAACAATTATTATTATTATTATTATTATTATTAGAAGGAATATGAAAGGTTGACAGGAGCCAAACTTAACCCGGAAAAGTCGGTGGGCTTGCAGCTCGGAACCTGGAGAGGCATGCCCATGCCGTCCAACAGCGTCGTGGGGCGCTGGACGGACGGACCGGTAAAGTTGCTCGGGGTTTGGTTCGGACCAGACCTCCAGGTGGAAAAGAATTGGGACGAGGTAACGAGCAGAGTAGCCAGTCTCACCCAAAAATGGGCTGTTAGGAAGCTATCACTGAAAGGTCGCGCGGAGGTTGCGAAGCGTACATCGCGTCCGTCATCTACTACCGCCTGACCGTCGTGCCTTGCCCCCGTCCGCGCCTCGTCAAGCTGGAACGGCTCCTCTTCAAATTCTTGTGGAGGGGACAAGTTCCGTTGGTGAGGCGGTCCATCTGCTGCCAGCACCCTCTACGCGGAGGGCTGGGCATGCCGTGGCTAATGATGCGCAGACATGCGTTGAGGCTGCGACATCTCCAGATATTCTGCCTCAACGGTGAACAGGTGTGGTCGCCGTTTATCATACGGGCCTTTCCGCAGCTCATTTCTTTGACTGAGCTGCAGTCCTGGGTCAAGAAGAGACCGAGACTGGGTGACTGGCACCTGGAATGTTGCCAGGCACTCACTGCCCTCTACCAAGTGGGCAATGCGATCAGTGGAACTTCCACTCTCAAGTTCTATAGAGGATTAGTGGTGGGCAAGTGCGATGACGCACTCGGAGAAGCTTTGGGCCTCGACGAAGTCGAACTGACCAGTCTGTACCGGAGGACTTTTGAGCCGGGGACGATGGACAATTTCCAGAAATCCCTCGCTTGGTAGTGCTACCGGGGGGCACTGCCTGTTCGGGATAAACTCTACAGGCACGGAAGTGCTGTCAGACGGACCTGCCCAAGATGCGCACAGAACGACGAAACCGTTCTGCACGCACTTGTCCAATGTCCGTGCATTACTGACTTGTGGAGTTATGTCGAACAGCTACTGTCGCGTGTGGAACGAATCCGGCTATCGGCCGAGTCCATAGTGAAGATCGATCCACCGCCTTCCTTAGGTCAGGAAGAGCAGGAAATTTTCCTCTGTCTGGTGGCTGTTGCGAAAGAGATTATATGGCGGACCAGGTTTAAAGGACTAAAGACAGACACTTTTCTCTTCGGCCAATCCCTCATTAACTTCTTCAAGTTTCACCTGGAAAGGAAGGTGAGGGTGGAGAGAGAAATGCTGCCCCCCAGTACATTTGCTAAAAGGTGGGTGAATGTGACGAGAATGGCTCGTGTGAATGGGCCTACTCTGACCATGCGCCTATAGGCTGGCTAACTTGAGGAGAGGGGTGCTCTCCCTGGGTGCCCTAGAAGCGCAGGGTGGTTCAGGATTGGTGGGGTATCTGAAGCACCCCAGGGTCGTACACCCACTATCGGGGAATTTATTTTGTTATATTTATGCATAGTTTATTTTATATTTTTATATTTTCATTGTTAAATTAGTCTTGCCATTGTGCACTTTTACTCCACCTTATTTTAAACCCCCACTGTCCCTGTCTTTGTATTGTCCCCTACATGTCGGCCCTGGTAGCTAATAAATGAAATCATTATTATTATTATTATTATTATTATTATTATTATTATTATTATTGCGGCATAGAGTTACGGTCCTTTGCCTTTTGTTATTTAGAAGTCGACAAAATATAGTATCAGTCACGCACCGGTGTCGATTTAATCGACTTTCCCCTCCTTCAAAATTGCTAGCCTTGTGCCTAAATCAGAAAACATTAAGGGGCTTGGTTGGCAGTATTAGTAGAAGGTCGGATGCCATGATTTTCAGCATAGGGTTACGGGCCTTTATGATCTGTGTTCAAATCCCACCGAGTTTAACTTTGCCTTTCCTCCTTACGGGGTCGATAAATAAAGTACCAGTCACGCACTGGGGTCGATTTAATCGATTTTCTCCTCCCCCAAAACATTGTTGGCCTTGTGCCTATATATACGGGGTCGATAAAATAAAGTACCAGTAATGTACTGGGTAATTGCTGGCCTTGTGCCAAAAGTAGAAACAATTATTATAGAAATGACTTCTACAGAATTAGAACTGTTTCATTCAGACTTTCCTTGTGATTTCTTACAAATGAATCGTTAGGGAAGTCCTGTAGAATTCATTTCTATAATACAATAAATATGTCTCTACTCTATTAACGTATTGAGTACTTTTCTTAACTGTAGTAACAACCCCCCCCCCCCCCCCGATACACATTGGGAATCCAACCATATATATATATATATGTAAGCATTGTGTTATTTAATTTGTTAATTTTTCAACAAATTTAGTTTATAACAGATTAGAAGCACTCTACAGTGTTCTGGAGTATAATATCAATAATATTAATAAATGGAAACTATCTTTATAAAACCATATCTATTTTATTATATATATTTCAAGGGTACCAAAATGTTGGTACGCCCTCATCAGGTAAAATACAAAAGTTGTTTTACAGATAGTGACATATTCAAAACTAGTTTTGAATATGTCCCTATCTGTAAAACATTTGTATTTTATCTGATGAGGGCGTACCAAAATGTTGGTACCCATGAAATATATATAATAAAATAAATATGCTTTTATAAAGATAGTTTCCATTTATTAATATTATTGATATATATATGTATGTATGTATGTATGTATGTATGTATGTAGTATACTTGTTATTTTACATTGAGCTATTTTCATACTTGTAAGTGGGTAATATTTATTGTTACCCACATTATATATATATATATATATATATATATATATATATATATATATATATATATATATATATATATAATTATATGTAGCTGCAATTATATATATGTATAATATGTGTGTGTGCGAGAGAGAGTGCGTGTTTAAGTTTGTTTGAAGCACTGTGGAATATGAAAAAAATGGTCGTTTTGGAAGCCTCAATTTGAGTCTCCCCAAACAACCATTTTATATATATATGGAGGCGCGTGGCTGAGTGGTTAGAGAATTGGATTCGCAACCGTGAGGTTGTGAGTTCGATTCCCGGAGCTGGCGATGCGTTATGTCCTTGAGCAAGATGCTTTATTTCACGTTACTCCTTCTACCTGGAGTTGCGACCGATAGATAGTATTCGCAATTGGAAAGACCAATGGACACATTGTTTCCACGGTCCGGTTCGACGAAAGTCGATCGTTCCTTTTTTATATGTGTGTGTGTGTGTGTCTGTGTGAATGTGTGTGTGTGAATGTGTGTGTGTGAAGGAGCCTGTTTTAGTGTTTATAGAGTTCGATTCACAATCGTAAACTCGTCAATTCGATTTTCGACAGTGTGTTGTTCTTGAGCAAGACACTTAATACCACATTGCACCGATTCACTTAGCTGGTAAAAGTGAGTTGTACATGTTGTAATTCAGAGGGCCACACTTTTCACATACTATGACACGCTGAATCTCCCTGAGAACTATGATAAGTGTATACATGCCTGTAGAAATCTCAGTGGCTTGCACGTTAATTTTACATGCAGGCTGTCCGGTTGTTTGAACACTCGTCAGAACCTACGAATGTCTAACACAAGTGTGTGTATATGTGTGCGTTTGTATGTGTATGTGTGTGTTTGTGTGTGTCTACATCCATGAGGAAATATATAAATATACATACTCAAATGTACGATTCATTTTATAAGCATACACACGCATACATTAACGAAAACATAAGCATCCATACACACACATATGAATATATATATATATATATATTGGGTGAATGTACAAGACAAGTTTATGCGTGCATATGTATAGATGTCTGTAGTTTATGGATGTATACATATATACATACATACATGTATATAATTATATAGATATGTGTGTACGTGTGCTGTGTGTGCGAGCATAAACACATACATATTTGTGTATACATGGGTGTTATGACACAACACTCGTATATACACAAAACATACATATATGTATATGTGTATATATGTATGTATCTATATATATATATGCGTGTGTGTGAGTATGTATGACATATATATATGTATGTATGACACATACACACATATATATATGACACATACATATATAAATGATATACATACATTCAAATTATTCATACACATACACAAACTTATGCACATTGACACACATGCGAACACATTCACACACACAGTCACAACACTCTCACACACACACACACACTCACACACGCACACACACTTTCTCTCTCTCTCTCTATCTATCTCCCTCACCCACACACACATATGACACACATAAACAAGCTCGCTCTAATGAAATAACCTTTTGGCCACACATAACCTTTTGCCAAACCAAAATGGCGGATCTGCTGTCTTTTCATACAAACTTTAATGTTGCGATTCACATCCTACAAAAAGTCAAGACAGCCATTTAAATTCAAAGAAAGCAGACGATACTCGCACTCATGCAAACTTTATCTAGCTATTCAGCACAAACACAAATTTGCAGTAAAAGTATAAAAGAAAAAAATATACTGTATATACTCTTACTTACATATAACTGAACGTAGCTAACTCTTTTCACGACTTCACAACATAGAAATTCTTATGAATAGCAGCTAAATTCAATGAAAGCAGATGATATTCGTATTATTCTTTTGTTGATGTTTGTTTATATGTAAAAGTGATTTTTGTGAGGCTTGTTGGTTTGTGTGTTCGGTTCACGATCGTTAGGTCATGACTTCTATTCCCTTCCCTTCCCGTCGGTGCGTTGTCTTTGAGCAAGACACTGATTTTTTTTTTCTTTTCAAATTGCTCTCGTCCGCTCAATTGGCAACAATGAATTGTACCTGTAATAGAAAGGGTCAGCCATGTCAAATACTGTGTCATGCAGAATCGCCGTCCATTTTGGCTGGCAAAAATGAATTGTATCTTTAAACAAAAGGCTAGCTATGCCACACATTGTCACATCAATAAACGACTAACCCCATCTAGCTCTGAAGTTATGAACTGTTGGAAAAGATTTAAAACATGTTAGGACGAGTTATTTTGTCCGTGGCACTGGGATGCATACATGTTAGGACGAGTTCTCTCGTCTACGGCACTAAAGAGGTTAAAGAAAAGGCCAGCTATGTCAGGCATTCTGTCAAACAGAATCACCGTCAATTAAGCTGGCAAAATGAGTTGTACTAGGGTTGTATTTAGACCTTTGGGGAGCCCCTCATGTACAAAAAATAGAATACACCGCAAACCCCCAATTTTGCATATCAAAGTTATCTTGGCGCAAGTAATTGGAATTGAATAGTTATACATCTAATCTAATCTAATCTGGCTGAGTTTACATTCGCAAATAAGAAGGACCAGGGCCACCCCTAGGAGCATTGGATTTGGTGTACTTCATAGTTGTTTTGGTTGCTGAATACAATCAGGGGTCGCTGCTTCTCCTGAAGGTCAATAGTTCTCTTCTAACTCGAGCGGGAGCGCCTTTCCGTTGTCAATTTACATTGATCATCTGCAAAGCTGCATTTTTATCAGAACCACTACACCAGTATCTGGATGTGTGCAGCTGGAACTACTGCCACATACAAGTATTACATTCAAACATTCTAACCATCTTAAAACTAAAAAGCCCATCTGA
Source organism: Eledone cirrhosa (assembly GCA_964016885.1). NCBI lineage: Eukaryota > Metazoa > Mollusca > Cephalopoda > Octopoda > Eledonidae > Eledone > Eledone cirrhosa. The sequence goes on from OZ024762.1 coordinate 27,614,199, forward strand.
GGGCACAAATAAATTACTACAGCCGTTGATTGTGGGGTCCCCCACTATTAAATCCGGCCCTGGTTGAACCTTTAATTATAAGGATCAGCTTTGTCACACACAGTCATACAGAATATCTGTCGATTTAGGTGGCAAAAATGAGTTGCACCTTTAATTCAAAGAACCAGTTATGTCATATACTGTATCATGCTGAATCTCCCTGAGAATTACGTCGAGGGTACATGTGTCAATGGAATGTTCAGCCACATACATGTTAATTTTCAAAAGCAGGCTGTTCGCACCACTGAAATGATCATCGTCGTAGATGAGGGAGGTCCTACAAATATGCAACTACCATCGTCAACATCACCACAATACCATCATCAACATCATTACCAGCAACATCATCCCAACCATCATCATTACCAACAATACCATTATCATCATCATCATCATCAACATCATCATCATCATCTCCATCATCATTATCACCATCATCATTATCACTATCATCACCATCATCATCATCATTATCCCAATCACCATCATTATCAACATCATCATCATCATCATCATTATCAATATCATCATCATCGACATCGACATCATCACCATCACCATCAACAGCATCGTTATCAACATCATCACCTTCATCTCCATCATCATCATCACTATTTTCATAATCATCACCAACATCATAATCGACATCGACTTGACCACGATCATCATCATTCTAACCACCATGAACACCAACATCATCATCACCAACATCATCACCAACATCAACACCACCAACATCAACACCACCAACATCATCATCACCAACATCATCATCATCTACATCGACTTCATCAAAACCTACATCATCATCATCACCATCATCAACATCACCATCACTATCACCATCACCATCATTACCATCATCATCATCATCATCAATGCACGCCTTTCGTTACGTTACGTAGTCAGATTAGGAAAGGCATGCAGGCTTCAACATCACTTTTTTTCGTTAGTCTTCATAAATATGTCTTTAGTCTCGTGCATTTTCTAATCAAATTAGAAATCTTTATTGCAATTAATTTAATTTTCGTCTAGCGTTAATTAATGTCCATATATCGTTTATTTGTGTGTTATTTTTATTGTTTTTATTGCAAATATATTTTTTAATTGCTATCTTTCTTTTTTATCAAAAAAGCCCATGTTTTTATTTATTTATTTATTTAATTCACAGCCTTGTTGTGTATTATGTTTGTTTGTTTGCTTTTTGTTATTGTTGTTGTTGTTATTGTTTTCTGTTGGTGAAGAGAATTTGTGAGGAAAGGTCAGGGAGGAAGTGGTTTTCTTCTTTCACCTCGCAACCTCGTTTAAAATACCGTTACACCTACACTACCAATCTTTTCTTCTTTGCAAAAAAATAAAAAAATAAAAAGTTGTGCGATATTCTACGTTGCTTTTGTAATTATATTTTGATTTTTTTTTTCTAAAACTTTATTTTTTTATTTTTTCGATCGTAATTTTAGTTTTTTTTTTTTTTGGGGGGGGGGGTTAATTGTGTTTTTTTTCATTGCAGTTCTTATGTTTTTTTTTGTTTTTTTTTTCGTTGCAGTTCTTACGTTTTTGTTGTTGTTTGTTTTTAATCATGCTTTTCATTTAGCTGCATGGGTATATGAAGAATGGGGCGAAAGGCCTTTATTCATTTTTGCTTCTTTCGTTGCGCTGTTTATGTTGTTATTATTGTTGTTAGTTACTGTTGTGTTGATGATGATGTCTTTGTATTTGTTGTTGTTGTTGATGAAGATGTTTTTGCATTTGCTTTGTTTTGTTTTTGTTGCTGTTCCTGTTTATTTTTTTTTATTATTTTTGTTTTAATATTTTTGGTAATACTAATATATTTGCAGTCCAAACATTAGCAGGAATAACGTTAACCCAACAACTGTCATTAACCAAACTAATTACCAGAAAGTGCCAAATTTTAAAACAACAATTTGAATAAAAACATAATAATTTTTATTTCATTTTAAACCGCCCTTTTTGGTCCTTATTCGAGTGATAATTTGGGCGTAAATTCATTTCACAGAATAAAACAGCTTCTCTGCTGCCAAAATTACTGTTAAAACGACTTCCAAAAACACTGTTAAATGTGCTGCGAAAACGAGTGCTAAACCCACTGCCATAAAAAAAAATGATCGAAACTACTGCTAATGTAAAAACTATTCCTACAAAATCTGCTAAACCCCCACTAAAATTATTGCTAAGCCCACTACTATTAAAAGATTACTAAACCTACTACTACTAAAATATTGCTACACCCACTCCTAAAAGATTGTTAAATCCACCACTACTATAAATATTGCTAAACCCACCGCTACTAAAATATTGCTAAACCCTCTCTCTCCCTCTCTCTATCTCTCTTCTTCAGCCACTTATTCCTGAGTGGGTCGTGGGAGCAGAGTCCTTAAATACTATTTCCAGCGGGTCCTGTCAGAAGCAACCGTTTCCAACTGATCCCCAAGCGTGACCATCCAAGCTCATGGATGTTATCCAACCATCTTGCTCGGGTTCTACCCCTGGGACTCCTAGTGGTTGGTTTTGCCCATGAAATCTGTTCATTCCACCACTAAAAATATTGTTAATCTCACTACTAAAAATATTACTAAATCTACCAACTACTAAAAACACTGCTAAACCAAGTATTAAAAATATTGCTAATTTCACTACTAAATATGTTACTAAACCCACTGAAAACTAAAACGATTGATAAACCCACTCACTGCTAAAACTATTGCTAAACCCAGTACTAAAAATATTGCTAAACCTAGCACTAAAAATATTGTTTAGTCCACTACTAAATATATTACTAAACCCACCCGTTACTAAGAAATTCTAAACACACTGTAAGGAGGTCTTAAAGGAACTAAATTCAATATAAAGCCCACCTGCTAAATCTACTATCAAAGATATTACTAAACTTACCACTACTATAGATATTACAAAACCTACCACTACTATAGATATTACTAAACATATTACTAAACATATTACTAAACCTACCTACTACTATGGATATTACTAAACCTACCTACTACTAAACATATTACTAAACCTACCTACAACTATAGATATTACTAAACCTACCTACTACTAAATATATTACTAAACCTATCTACTACTATAGATATTACTAAACCTACCTACTACTATAGATATTACTAAACCTACCTACCACTATAGATATTACTAAACCTACCTACTACTATAGATATTACTAAACCTACCTACTACTAAACATACCTACTACTATAGATATTACTAAACCTACCTACTACTATAGATATTACTAAACCTACCTACCACTATAGATATTACTAAACCTAACTCCTACTATAGATATTACTAAACCTACCTACTACTAAACATATTACTAAACCTACCTACTACTATAGATATTACTAAACCTACCTACTACTATAGATATTACTAAACCTACCTACTACCATAGATATTACTAAACCTAACCCTAAACCTACCTACTACTATAGATATTACTAAACCTACCTAATACTAGAGATATTAATAAACCTACCTACTACTATAGATATTACTAAACCTACCTAATACTAGAGATATTAATAAACCTACCTACTACTAAACATATTACTAAACCTACCTACTACTATAGATATTACTAAACCTACCTACTACTAAACATATTACTAAACCTACCTACCACTATAGATATTACTAAACCTACCTACTACTATAGATATTACTAAACCTACCTACTACTATAGATATTACTAAACCTACCTACTACTAAACATATTACTAAACCTACCTACTACTAAACATATTACTAAACCTACCTACTACTATATATATTACTAAACCTACCTACTACTATAGATATTACTAAACCTATCTACTACTATAGATATTACTAAACCTACCTACTACTATATATATTACTAAACCTACCTACTACTATAGATATTACTAAACCTACCTACTACTATAGATATTACTAAACCTATCTACTACTATAGATATTACTAAACCTACCTACTACTATATATATTACTAAACCTACCTACTACTATAGATATTACTAAACCTACCTACTACTATAGATATTACTAAACCTATCTACTACTATAGATATTACTAAACCTACCTACTACTATAGATATTACTAAACCTATCTACTACTATAGATATTACTAAACCTACCTACTACTATATATATTACTAAACCTACCTACTACTATAGATATTACTAAACCTACCTACTACTATAGATATTACTAAACCTATCTACTACTATAGATATTACTAAACCTACCTACTACTATATATATTACTAAACCTACCTACTACTATAGATATTACTAAACCTACCTACTACTATAGATATTACTAAACCTATCTACTACTATAGATATTACTAAACCTACCTACTACTATAGATATTACTAAACCTAGCTACTACTATAGATATTACTAAAGCTACCCACTACTATAGATATTAGTAAACCTACCTACTACTATAGATATTACTAAACCTACCTACTACTATAGATATTACTAAACCTACCTACTACTATATATATTACTAAACCTACCTACCACTATAGATATTACTAAACCTACCTACTACTATAGATATTACTAAACCTACCTACTACTAAACATATTACTAAACCTACCTACTGCTATAGATATTAGTAAACCTACCTACTACTAAACATGTTACTAAACCTACCTACTACTATAGATATTACTAAACCTACCTACTACTATAGATATTAGTAAACCTACCTACTACTAGAGATATTACTAAACCTACCTACTACTAAACATATTACTAAACCTACCTACTACTATAGATATTACTAAACCTACCTACTACTAAACATATTACCAAACCTACCTACTACTATAGATATTACTAAACCTACCTACTACTATAGATATTAGTAAACCTACCTACTACTAAACATATTACCAAACCTACCTACTACTATAGATATTACTAAACCTACCTACTACTATAGATATTACTAAACCTACCTACTACTAAACATATTACCAAACCTACCTACTACTATAGATATTACTAAACCTACCTACTACTATAGATATTACTAAACCTACCTACTACCATAGATATTACTAAACCTAACCCTAAACCTACCTACTACTATAGATATTACTAAACCTACCTACTACTATAGATATTACTAAACCTATCTACTACTATAGATATTACTAAACCTACCTACTACTATAGATATTACTAAACCTACCTACTACTATAGATATTACTAAACCTACCTACTACCATAGATATTACTAAACCTAACCCTAAACCTACCTACTACTATAGATATTACTAAACCTACCTACTACTAAACATATTACTAAACCTACCTACTACTATAGATATTACTAAACCTACCTCCTACTATAGATATTACTAAACCTACCTACTACTAAACATATTACTAAACCTATCTACTACTATAGATATTACTAAACCTACCTACCACTATAGATATTACTAAACCTACTTACTACTAAACATATTACTAAACCTACCTACTACTAAACATATTACTAAACCTACCTACTACTATAGATATTACAAAACCTACCTACTACTATAGATATTACTAAACCTACTTACTACTAAACATATTACTAAACCTACCTACTACTATAGATATTACCAAACCTACCTACTACTAAACATATTACTAAACCTACCTACTACTATAGATATTACTAAATCTACCTACTACTAAACATATTACTAAACCTATCTACTACTATAGATATTACTAAAGCTACCCACTACTATAGATATTACTAAACCTACCTACTACTATAGATATTACTAAACCTAACCCTAAACCTACCTACTACTATAGATATTACTAAACCTACCTACTACTATAGATATTACTAAACCTACCTACTACTATAGATATTACTAAACCTACCTACTACTATAGATATTACTAAACCTACCTGCTACTATAGATATTACTAAACCTACCTACTACTATATATATTACTAAACCTACCTACTACTAAACATATTACTAAACCTACCTACTACTATAGATATTACTAAACCTACCTAATACTAGAGATATTACTAAACCTACCTACTACTATAGATATTACTAAACCTAGCTACTACTATAGATATTACTAAACCTAACCCTAAACCTACCTACTACTATAGATATTACTAAACCTACCTACTACTAAACATATTACTAAACCTACCTACTACTATAGATATTACTAAACCTACCTACTACTATAGATATTACTAAACCTACCTACTACTAAACATATTACTAAACCTAGCTACTACTATAGATATTACTAAACCTACCTACTAATATAGATATTAGTAAACCTACCTACTACTATAGATATTACTAAACCTACCTACTACTATAGATATTACTAAACCTACCTACTACTATAGATATTACTAAACCTACCTACTACTATAGATATTACTAAACCTAGCTACTACTAAACATATTACTAAACCTACCTACCACTATAGATATTACTAAACCTACCTAATACTATAGATATTACTAAACCTACCTACTACTAAACATATTACTAAACCTACCTACTACTATAGATATTACTAAACCTACCTACTACTATAGATATTACTAAACCTACCTACTACTAAACATATTACTAAGCCTACCTACTACTATAGATATTACTAAACCTACCTACTACTATAGATATTACTAAACCTATCTACTACTATAGATATTACTAAACCTACCTACTACTATAGATATTACTAAACCTACCTAATACTAGAGATATTAATAAACCTACCTACTACTATAGATATTACTAAACCTACCTACTACTATAGATATTACTAAACCTACCTACTACTAAACATATTACTAAACCTACCTACTACTATAGATATTACTAAACCTACCTACTACTAAACATATTACTAAGCCTACCTACCACTATAGATATTACTAAACCTACCTACTACTAAACATATTACTAAATCTACCTACTACTATAGATATTACTAAACCTACCTACTACTATAGATATTACTAAGCCTACCTACTACTATAGATATTACTAAACCTACCTACTACTATAGATATTACTAAACCTATCTACTACTATAGATATTACTAAACCTACCTACTACTAAACATATTACTAAGCCTACCTACTACTATAGATATTACTAAACCTACCTACTACTATAGATATTACTAAACCTACCTACTACTAAACATATTACTAAGCCTACCTACTACTATAGATATTACTAAACCTACCTACTACTATAGATATTACTAAACCTACCTACTACTATAGATATTACTAAATCTACCCACTACTATAGATATTACTAAACCTACCACTACTATAGATATTACTAAAGCTACCTACTATTATAGATATTAGTAAACCTACCCACTACTATAGATATTACTAAACCTACCTACTACTATAGATATTACTAAACCTACCTACTACTATAGATATTACTAAACCTAGCTACTACTATAGATATTACTAAACCTACCTACTACTAAACATATTACTAAACCTAGCTACTACTATAGATATTACTAAACCTAGCTACTACTAAACATATTACTAAATCTACCTACTACTATAGATATTACTAAACCTACCTACTACTATAGATATTACTAAACCTACCTACTACTAAACATATTACTAAACCTACCTACTACTATAGATATTAGTAAACCTACCCACTACTATAGATATTACTAAACCTACCTGCTACTATAGATATTACTAAATCTACCTACTACTGAACATATTACTAAATCTACCCACTACTATAGATATTGCTAAACCTACCTACTACTAAACATATTACTAAATCTACCCACTACTATAGATATTACTAAACCTACCTACTACTATAGATATTAGTAAACCTACCCACTACTAAACATATTACTAAACCTACCTACTACTAAACATATTACTAAACCTACCTACTACTATAGATATTACTAAACCTACCTACTACTATAGATATTACTAAATCTACCTGCTACTATAGATATTACTAAATCTACCTACTACTATAGATATTACTAAACCTACCTAATACTATAGATATTACTAAACCTACCTACCACTATAGATATTACTAAATCTACCTACTACTATAGATATTACTAAACCTACCTACTACTATAGATATTACTAAACCTACCTACTACTAAACTTATTACTAAACCTACCTACTACTATAGATATTACTAAACCTACCTACCACTATAGATATTACTAAACCTACCTACTACTATAGATATTACTAAACCTACCTACTACTATAGATATTACTAAACCTACCTACCACTATAGATATTACTAAACCTACCTACTACTATAGATATTACTAAACCTACCTCCTACTAAACATATTACTAAACCTACCTACTACTATAGATATTACTAAACCTACCTACTACTATAGATATTACTAAACCTACCTACTACTATAGATATTACTAAACCTACCTACTACTAAACATATTACTAAACCTACCTACTACTATAGATATTACTAAATCTACCTACCACTATAGATATTACTAAACCTACCTACTACTATAGATATTACTAAACCTACCTACTACTATAGATAATACTAAACCTACCTACTACTAAACATATTACTAAACCTACCTACTACTATAGATATTACTAAACCTAACTACTACTATAGATATTACTAAACCTACTTACTACTAAACATATTACTAAACCTACCTACTACTATAGATATTACTAAACCTACCTACTACTATAGATATTACTAAACCTATCTACTACTATAGATATTACTAAATCTACCTACCACTATAGATATTTCTAAATCTACCCACTATCAAAGATATTTCTAAACCTACCTACTACTATAGATATTACTAAACCTACCTACTACTATAGATAATACTAAACCTACCTACTACTAAACATATTACTAAACCTACCTACTACTATAGATATTACTAAACCTACCTACTACTATAGATATTACTAAACCTACTTACTACTAAACATATTACTAAACCTACCTACTACTATAGATATTACTAAACCTACCCACTACTATAGATATTACTAAACCTACCTACTACTAAACATATTACTAAACCTACCTACCACTATAGATATTTCTAAATCTACCTACTACTATAGATATTACTAAACCTACCTACTACTAAACATATTACTAAACCTACCTACCACTATAGATATTACTAAACCTACCTACTACTAAACATATTACTAAATCTACCTACCACTATAGATATTTCTAAATCTACCCACTATCAAAGATATTTCTAAACCTACCTACTACTAAAAATGTTCATTGGTCCACCACTAAATATATTACAAAAGCCACTTACTATTAAAACGTCTGCTAAAGCCACTCACTGCTAAAAGGATTTTTAAGTCCACCTGTAAGAAGGTCGTTGTTAGGGAACTTAAATCGATAAGAAACCCACCTGGAAATAACTGCATCAATAGACATTTATCTAAACGTAGTATTACAGCTTATGACAGAGGAGCCAACCTGCATTTAATTCGAGTGACGAAAGCCGTAGAGCAAGACACAAGCTCCATTACGAGTCGAAAATGCAATATCTTCTTAATCCCACGATGGAATCCATCCATTTTCATTACGTTTATTACCTCTAATATAGCAGCTATAAACTATTACAGCCTCAATTTCTGCCATCTCTACCTCACTACCACCTTCATCTTACATTCTTTCGCAATTTTTCTCCCTCTGCGATAGACCCTTTTATATTAATTCAGTATTAAAACCAATATTATTTGACAAATATAAGAGATACGATTCGAAAGTGCATGCGTTTAATTTTCGAAGGGTCATATTTTTTTTTCTTTTCTATCATTTATATTTATTCTTCGTTTTTGCTGTTGGTGGGGATCACTAACAATAAGTCTTATTCGCCCAAAATTAGATTTTAAACATGGAACTGGCTTATACTTCTTTCATTTCAAGCGAGATTGAAATTTATAGGCGAAGACAAGAAATCTTGTAAATTCTTTTTCTGACATCTTTTAAAGGTTTCCATCGCAATTCGCTTCCTTTTACACCTTGCTTACAATGCCTTCATATATGATTAAACATGGAAAAATTTCCCCATGAAATTATTGGCATGTCTTTACAGATCTAGAAATATATATACATATATAGTATTAAGTATACTATTTATGGTTATGCAAATACAAAAACCTTTTGTAGTTATATATATTTTTATATACCCTAAATAGTGCTAGGCAGTAATATATTACTACCTTATTACCAGTAAGTTAAATAGCTCAATGTAATAACATCAGATGATTTACAGAGCAGTTATATGAATTATAAGAATCAAAGAACTGTTCAAAACATTTTTATGCTTACAACTGTTTCCTCCAAACCGAGGTTTCGCTTCTTCGGAGCAATTTATTATTGAATGAACACTTATATGACCTCCTTTTCACCCAAGAGACATGCAGATACATATGCAAATATTGTGGGTCAACATTCATTACAGCATTTAGTGTGGCAGTACACATTTAGAGATTACATTCATATTAAAAGATACAATCAAAAATACAGGTTAAAATACAACATGAAATTAAGCGGTTATAGAGTGCAATGGTTATATGTGTGGCAAGCGCGTGCGTCTTGTTTATATAGTGTGGCAGAGAGTTACGTGTAATAGAAGCACTTAAGCAGGTAATCAAGAGTGTTAAGGGGGTTGATCTGGTAATGAATTCTTTATATGATTGTTATAGCCTGTGTGTGGAGAAATAATATAAGTATTAAAAATAATGTAAGCATTAAAAATGTTGGCAATGCGTAGCGAAGCGATGATATGGATTTCATGCACTGCGACATTTTCATAGTCTGGGGAGCGTATTTTTCAGATTATATGCCCCTCACATAATCCACAACGATTCGATATTGGGCGTTTGACAATCCAGTTAGAGAATCGTAGTCTGATGTTCTTTAGCTCAATACAGGAGGATGTTACGTTGCGAGAATCGACATCGAAATATTACCCGGAACTGTGTGTGTGGCTAAGGGGAGTTAATGCATGAGGGGAGGTAACTCAGTGGTTTCTATTACTAACTATTAAATCGTGTCTCAAAATAGTCCCTAACTTATATGGTTATGCGCAGTTTCTAAAAAATTTCTAAAAATTTAAAGTGTTTTAACTATAAAGTAGTCTATTAACCTGTGCTGAAGGTGTTCTTATAATGGTGATTAACCTCCATCGTAGAGTGACACAAATGAATATCATACACGACGAGCGAGATTTCTAAATTAATGATCACTGTGATTGTAGTCTACTCAAAGAACCAGACAAGGTGATTGCAGAATCACTTCAACACACAATGATCCCTGGTAAGTTCCGGGTCCGTGCATGCTATATTGGATGTCGAAAGATAATCATCACCAGGGCCGACCAGAGGTCAATCCACACTCCTCATGTCTCCAATCTGACCATCAAATCATACATATATGTACAACCCATACGCCACTTGCAATACATTCACTGCACTCAGCATACCGGTCGCACAGCTCATCAACGTTACTAGATTAATTAGTTTTCCATTTACGAAGGATATGTGGTAAGGAACCAGGTGGCCGTCGGGGTCCTACTCGTTCCTATATATATATATATATATATATATATATATATATATATATATATATATATATATATATACCAAGATATTAATAAATGGAAACTATATTTATAAAACCATATTTATTTTATATATATATATATATATATATATATATATATTAATATATATATATATTTATATATATATATATATATATATATATATATATATATATATATATATATATATATATATATATATATATATATATATATATATATATTAATATATATATATATTTATATATATATATATATATATATATATATATATATATATATATATATATATATATATATATATATATATATATATATATATTAATATATATATATATTTATATATATATATATATATATATATATATATATATATATATATATATATATATATATATATATATATAGCCCATTCCGAGCTGAGGATCCGCTAAGGTGAAACAATTGTTCTCGGTATGGTGAACTAACTGTTGTGTAACCACTTCTACCTAACTCGTCCCATGGACTGAGTGCTCTACTACTACGGATATTACCTTCCAGTGTTCCACCACTATATATATATATATATAATTTGTGTGTGAAGGCGTGTGGCTGTGTGGTTAGAGAATTGGATTCACAATGCGTTGCGTTATGTCCTTGAGCAAGATACTTTATTTCACGTTGCTCCTTCTACCTGGAGTTGCGACTGATAGATAGTATTACCAATTGGAAAGACTGACGAAAACATTGTTTCCTCGGTCCGATTTGACGAAAGTCGATCGATATATGTATATATATACATACAGACAGAGAGAGAGAGATACAGTATATATATATATATATATATATATATATATATATATATATATATATATATATATATATATATATATATATATATATATATATATATATATATATATATATATATATATATATATAAATGATTAATAAGACAGGTAGACATCATAAAAAGGTAATTTATTCCAAGTGTTTACAAATGTTTCCTTAGTAGTTACACAGCCTAGTCATGCTATATGCAAATTGCTAGTTATTAATTTGCAGATACTCAATTTTCAAATGCTGTTCGTACCACCAAGTCTTCAGAACTAATATGGCTTGATCATAGTTTCTTAATATTTCTTAAAGGGAGTAATTGGGGAAGATAGGGGAGAAAAGGAAGAGAGAAAGAAAGGGAGAGAGAAAGAGATATATATATATATATATGTAGGGGTAGGAGAAATGCGAGAGAGTGGTTTGAAGAATACAGATAGCTTAATCTAAATGTTGTGATAGGGGTCCAATAAGTGGTTTTATTATACTGCTTACTCTCAAAGTGACAACTTAGGCATTGTGTTGATGTTATCAAGTTTGGAATTATTTACTGCCACAGAGAGCAGGTTGATAGATGTAGGGAAGGAGATAGACAGAGAGCGAGAGAGAGAAAGAAAGAGAGAGAGAGAAAGAAAGAGAGAGAAAGAGAAAGAGAGAAAGAGAGAGAGGGGGAGTCAGAAAAAAGTTAAGAGAAGTGGAAGGAAAGGCGATATACACCGAGTTGATAGTTGTAGTTTGCTGATCGTACTTAAGTGTCCATTTATTACGATAAGCAGGGTACTGGTTAGAAGTGGGGGGGATATAGTTAGGAAGTAAGTATTGAGTGAAATTAGTAAGCGAGAAAGTGGTGTAGAAGTCTGGGGTTCAAATTATGTTAAGTTACTTTTATAGTGAGAAAATTTAGCCTTCAGTTTGTGGTTGCAGTATAACGATCGTTCGATTCTGTCATTTAGTAAATTGTTTTTAGATTTCAAGATATAAAAAAGTTCAAGGTTTCATAATCTGCAGTACTTCAATCCACTCCTATATGCACTAGCGCTGGATAGTTTATCCCATTTTAGGGTTAACTGCCGGTTGTATTCACGGAGTTGCCAGGTCTTATTAGCGAGTGTAGTTACATAACGGTGTTCAGGATGCTTAATCGAAAATCGATGACGATACCAGCGTGATTTAAAGGAGGTAGTGGTAGACCCGACGTAATACTATTTCTGGTCGTTTGATTCGACAGTGCATTGATAAACAATGTTGGACTCGAGGCATTTATTCTTCAATAGGCATCTCTCGGGTAGGTGGCAATTACAGTTTTTGTTATGGTAACAACAGTACCATGGATAGGTTGTGATAACAGTACAGGTGGGTTGTGTAATACCCGCCTCCCACTTGGTGGTTGGGAAGTTGATATTACGTTATGCCCATCTGTGTCTAAAATATTTTGTTTTTTAATGTTGTTTAATAATCGCTTTAAGTTAAGTTTTTTATGTATGCTTCTAGGTTTGGTGCAGTGGAGTATGATAGCTTAACAGTCTTAGAGTTTAGAATTTTACTGTATTTATGGTAATTAGGGAAATGCTTGCTAATTAACTTAAAGAATAAAAGAGATAGTTTCGAACTAATCGAAGCGTTAAAAATGGGATTATACCAAACATACTTCCTACAACGTAATTTATTTGAGTTTGGTGATGATTGGTGGTGCTGCGTGTGTGTGTTTGTGTGCATGTGCCCCGGTTACATATTCTTCGATTCCATGTGTTGCTATGTGTGCTCTGGTGATTCTTATCAATGTATTCTATTTTATCCCGGTGGTCAGCATTCCCCAGTGCGTTATTATAGTATTCTGCATGTTCGCTGAAAATCTGAGAGTTAGGCGAGAGATTCTAAGAGAAATACTACGAGGAACCGATTTGATCATGGAAAGTGGGTAATTCGAGTTGTAATTAATATAGGTAAGGTTCTCGTTTATATTGTGGAAGGGTCATATCAATCCTATGTTCAAATTAAGAGTTACGTCTAGAAAATTCGCTTCTTTAAGATTGTATTCGTACGTTATTTTCAGACCCAGTTCGCTAAAAGATTTCTTAATGTTTTTGCGTAGCCTTTCAATATTCTGGTTATTTAAGTTATTAACTAATAGAAGCCCGTCGTCTCTATATATTACCCCCTGTAAATTATTAAATTTTCCGTGTAGCATGTGGGTTATGTAAATTCCCACAAGATCCGTTGATTACTACACTAGATAGAGTCGAGGTACGGTGAGGGGTTACTCAACGAGTTACAAAAGAACAGTTAAAGAAACTTGGTTTCCGATTCTTCTATATGCCGGAGTGTAGATTAATAAGAATAAGAATGATTAATAAAACAGGTAGACAACATAAAAAGGTAATTTATTCCAAGTGTTTACAAATATGCATTTTCGATTTCATCTTTTTTTCTTTATACTTTCACTCGTGTAGGACACTTCGGTTATTTTTCATTTTGTAAAAAAAACCTCACTTTCTAATATATATATATATATAATAAAATGTGGAGAGGAGGCACACGAGTTAGGATATATATATATATATGAAAACAAGGAGAAAGAGACGATTATGAGGAGGAAAAATATATTTTTTTCCTTTTTTTTGTCTCTCTCTCTCTCTTTTTTCTGAGATTAAAACGAAATGTTTTACTTTGTGTGAAGTGTTAAGGTATTAGTTTATTTATTTATTATTTAACAATGTCATTTATTTATCTATTTATATATTTAATTATTGTCTATTACCGGTTTCTGCATTTATATGCATTATCAAATGATAGTGAAATGTATTAGTGTGGTGTCGCACATGTTAAACAGAAGGTGCAGAAAGAATAAAGAACCACAAAAAATTAACTCTAATTTGTCAATAATCACCAACAAACTAAACTCTACAACTGAAGAAACAATCCCCAAATACACATCCTATGAAATCAACGACAATATCAATAACTTATGTGAAACAATAAAAACACACCTGAATAACAACACAAACCCTATTCAAACGAACGAAAATACACATGACACTAATACACTTACACCTTACCAAATAAAAAGCAAATTAATACCACAATGGTACACATCTCTTAATAACAGGAAATTCTCCTTTTGGAAGATGATACAAAACGGAGATCTATGAAAAATGGATTAACTCTTCCCCATTAATCATCCCCCGAAAACTACAAATTAAATCCATCCCAAACGAACCAGAGACACAAAGACACCTCAGGGAAAGAATGGCACTTGATAACATAAAAACTGAAATTGAACTCCTTAAATTGAGAGCCCAAGCAAATGAAGATAGGATCAAATCAATCGACGATGAGATTAATCTAGCAATTATCAATAAAACCAAAGACACAACCCTAGAAAATATTTCAAAATTATGGTTAGAGGACTGTAATAAAGAAGAATTAAAATTCCTTCAACGTTGGGAAATAAACGAAACCTGGTTCTCTAACTATGAAACACTTTTCCAAAAAGAACACACATCCAAGAACCCCTTCATTAAAACCA
Source organism: Eledone cirrhosa (assembly GCA_964016885.1). NCBI lineage: Eukaryota > Metazoa > Mollusca > Cephalopoda > Octopoda > Eledonidae > Eledone > Eledone cirrhosa. The sequence goes on from OZ024762.1 coordinate 27,630,300, forward strand.
TAATAACAAGAAAGCTCAATCAACACCCAAACAACACACAACAACCAACAACAACAAAAAAACAATACCTCCCCACATACCAACAAAAGAAGGCATCACCTCGCCCCTACCTCCTACACCCTCCACACAACTTTCACACGGACTCCCAAGCAACAAATATAGTAATAGAGAAACATCAGCTTCAAGATAGACACTACAACTTCTCTCCTACCAGGAGAAACCATAAAACCCCCACATTTACAACCCCCCTAACATCCTCACACAACAAACCCACAACCATCATTACTTCCAACATAGAACCCAAAATACCCAACTACCCCACATGTCACACAGGGCCTCACAACCACACACCAGCTATAAGGAAACCCTAATCTACACTCCCCCACTTACCACACCCTACTACAACAACACCAGCAGGGGACAATACAACCACACCAGACACCCTAACCACTACAACCACCATAGCTACACACCATATAACAGCAACAACAGGACTCAATATGAACACACAAGACAACCTTACTACAACTACCACCAAGTCTACACACCCTATAACAACAGCAGTGCTCAATACAACCACACGATACAACCTAAACTCAACAACCACCACAGCTACACACTATCTTACAACAACAGCAGGAGCCAATACAACTATAAGAGACATCCAAACTTCAACAGCCATCACAACTTCCGTAATCATTTTTTAGACACAGCACACAGACACAGGATCACAAGATAACACAAAACACACAGGAGACACAAAATGCAATAAAAATTATCAATTTAACCTCCAAAGAATTAACAACAGACCAAATCAACATACTCTCCAAAGGTCTAAAATTTACACCAACTCCCCAACAACCAAACTACCCCGAAATGAAGGAAGATATTGCAGAATTCTGTAGAAAACTAAGACTCAGCGAACAACTATACAACAAATACAATGAGGATGACTCAATAGCCAGAAATAGAAGCAACTATACCCCACCAAAAGGCAAGAATAAATTCCTCGATCAATTCTGCGAACACATTACTAATTACCCATACCACCACCTACACAGGCATAAACAAAAACCAAACCTAAGCAAAAAAGAATGGAATGGTCTCAACAGTCTAAAAAACGACAAAACCCTAACAATCAAAGAGGCAGATAAAGGGAGTGCAGTAGTCCTTATGGAGACAGATTATTACACAACTCTAGTACTCTCAACTCTAGAAAACCAAACATATTATGAAAAGGCCCAACACTCAACACAACAGAAAATAATGAGAAACCTAAAATCCCTAACAACCCTTTACAAAGAAGGCCTTACAGACAAGGAATACAACTACATCACCAATTTCAAAAGCAGAACCAGTCTCTTCTACGGTATCCCCAAGACACACAAAAGCGAAGTAATAGGCAGGGCCTGCAAGCAAGCCACAGACATTTACATCAATATAGCCCCTCCTGATGACCTTAAATTAAGACCCATAATAGCAGGCAGCACATGTGAAACCCATCGCCTAAGCAACTTCCTAGATATTCTGCTTAAACCTTTCCTAAAACATATAAAAAGCTTCATAAGGGACGACCTTGACATGCTCAACCACCTCCCAACAACACTCAATAACCAACATACCCTACTAGCAACCTTTGATGTCATCAATTTATATTCCAGTATCCCACACAACCTAGGTATAGAGGCAATACAATTCTGGATGGAAAATTTCCCTAGTGAACCTCTTAAGATCCTCTTTCTGCTATATCAAGCGTTAACCTAATATATTCCGGTCATATACTGTACCAATTGTGTTGTTATTTCTGTTTACCTTTTACACACACACACACATATATATATATATATATATATATATATATATATATAACGTGAAGACTAAAATCCGAAGAGGGCTCGATAAGGATTATATATATATAAATATATATAAAAACCGTAGACCAAATATTTATAAATTAAAAGATTAAAGTTTAAGCAAAGAATCCCTGCTTATATATATATATATATATATATATATATATATATATAGGGAGTGTAACGTGCAGTTATTGTAGATTCACCCGAGTAAGCACTCGATGCGTAGATTCCCATCTGTAACGAGGTGTAGAATTACGCAGAGTCTAAATATAATAATAAAAGGACGATTTTTTATGTCTTCATTATGTTTATTGAGTAGTGTCGCGCATTTCGCTATTGATCAGCTCAAGGTCCGACGAGCTTTTGATTCCAGAGTTCGGTTAGATCGATATAAATCAAACTTTGAGCTGCTCAATAGTGAAACGCGTGTCACTACTCAATAAACGTAATGAAGACATAAGTAATCGTCCTTTTATTATTATTATATATATATATTGAGTATATGTTGGTGGCTTACATCACGATGGGCTCCAGCGACTCCGCACAGGTAACGGACCTGGTTGGGCTCTTCCTGCTGAAGCAGATAAAAGATGAAATCCCCTGCCTAGGCGTCGGATTATATCGTGACGATGCTCTCTTCACAGTCTATGACCACAGCACCACTATGGTGGAGAGAATGAAGAGGCATATTCGCCATTTCTTTAAGAACCAGGGGCTCAGTATCGAAGTAGACCCAAATAGAAAGGTAGTTAACTTCCTAGACACCACCCTAAACCTGAACACCGAGCAATACTACCCCTACCTAAGCCCAACGAGAAACTTGTGTATGTTAACGCCAAGTCAAACCACCCTAGATCCATAACCAAAGCCGTGGTGAAGAGTGTCTCGGACAGGATCTCCAGCCTGTCCGCAAATAAATAAATCTTCTATAGCAACGCAGAATATTACAAAGCAGTTCTAAATAAGGCGGCACATGGCCAAAATATTTCATATAGTCCGAAGCGCCGGGATGGGGATGGCCCAACGGACGCCCCCACCAACGTTGTCCGGCAGGGGGCGAACCCTAACAATACAGGCAGGATGGAAACAACTAAGCACCATGAGCCCGTCACCAACACATGGGCGAGGGTGACGAGTACGCATAACCATGGGAGGAAACCCAATACGAGTAGCTGTATCGGGGTGATACCAACCACCCCGGGGCCGACGCCCCCAACCGCAAGACACGTGGGTGGGGTGGGGGGACCGTCCCATCGTGAAGCTCCCAGCGCGGGCAATAACCACCACCCCACAGATTCGGGCCGAGAAGGTAGCAAAACACATAGCTCCCAAGGGGGAAGCAGCAGTGCGGGAACCACTTGCAACCCAACAACTCCCCAACAGCCCACGGCGCGCTCAACCCACCCACATAGTAGTAGACGCAGAAAAATCACGTGGTACAACCCACCCTACTCAGCGGCCCTAAAGAACATTGGCCCGCTCATTCTTTGGAGCACTTGATAAATGCTTCCCGAGGGACCATAGATACCACAAGATCTTCAACAGACACACTGTGAAGCTCTCGTATTCTACCACGAGGAATCTGGCCCAACACTTAGCTACCATCAACAGGAGTAGACTTAAAAACCACACACAACCAGAAGCTGGCAATTTAAGCACCCAGCAGAACCATGGGGAAGGAAAGAAGCGTGGACCCAGTGCCCACCCAGGAAACTCAAACAGACCCAGGGACCCCCCCCCCCCCTCCACCGGGTCTGGGGGAAGACCACCATATAACACGTAACGGGAACCCCACACTAGGCACGCAGGGGTCCACCGCCTTCTGCAACTGCAGAAACCCTGAATTATGCCCCCTTAGTAATGAATGCCTTAGGAAGAACCTAGTATACGGATGTAGAGGGAAAAACCCCAACTCTGAACACCTTTATATAGGAGCCTCATCAACGAGCTTTAAAGACCGATGGTATACCCATCGCCATTCCTTCAATAGGGAGGACAAAAGGAAAAGTACGGCTCTTTCCGAACTGATCTGGAAGCTTAAGCTGGACAGGACCCGGTACTCTCTGGCCTGGTCCATAATCAGGAAAGTACCACCTGATAAAGGGGGATCTGGCATCTGCAAACTATGTCTGAGCGAGACCCTCGAGATACTAAGAGGTGGAAGCAGATTAATAAACCTCAGGACCGACTTCTTCGGGACATGTAGACACCTCAGGGCCGGGACCTTCCTCAAGCTATATGGACAGTAACAACACCATAGGTTGGGAACTCCCCTCAAGCTATAGGGACCCATCCGGGACGTGCAGACACCTCAGGGCCGGGACCTTCCTCAAGCTATATGGATAATAACAAAACATTGGGATGGGACTTCCCTCTAGCTTTAAAGACAGCAGCCCCACCATACCACTGCCCCGATCGACCCCTGTGACAACACATACCTATGCATATGTCCATACATAGATACTGTTATTTAAGATTGTACATGCACAGATACTTGCATGTGTGGGTGTGGGTGGGGGTGTGCGTGGGCATGTAGGTGTGTGGGTGTGCGTCTGTGTATGCGGGTGTGGGTGTGTGGATTTAGAGTGTGTGTGTGTATGTGTGTGTGTGGGGGGTGTGGGGTGCTTTGGGGATGCACCTGGGCCTGTGCTTGGAACGATGTGAGTTGACATACACGCATATGAGCTCCATGCCAAAATGGGAACTGTAGTCCTCTGCATTTCCGGATTTTGACACTCGGGTTATGGGGTAGTACACTCCACCCTTGCCTCATTTGCTCTTAAAACGTACCACACCATGATAGTCTGAAGAGTGATTCTGACACAGCCTTTCTAATTCTGTCAACATCTTCCAAATCTTTTTAACTTTGAGATTGGTTATAACACACACACATTTTATTTGATTATCTTATTTTATTCTTTTATCATCTTATTCCTTCTACCATTTTATCATTTTTTTGTTTGTTTATTTATTTGCTTATATTATTTTACTTTATCTTAGCGGTGGATTGGCAGTATCGGTAGAGGGTCGGACGCCATGCTTTCAAGCATAGTTATGTCCCTTTACGATCTGAGTTCAAATCCCGCCGAGGTTGATTTTGCCTTTCATCCTTACGGGGTCGATAAAATAAAGTACCAGTAATGCACTGGTTAATTGCTGGCCTTGTGCCTAAAGTAGAAACAATTATTTTACTTTATCTTATTCTATTTTATTTTACTCTACTTTACTTTTTATTTCTTTATTTTATTCTTATTTTTTAGTCTTTTACCTTTCCATTTCATTTTATTGTTCTCTTCATTTTTTTAATTTTATTTTCCTCATTTTATTGCCTGTTATTTACTGTATCTTATTTCTTCATATGCTTGGCACAATTTCTATAGACTTTTGACTGAGGAATGTTCTCACAACTGACCAATGGGGGAAAGGATGTCCTTTGTCGCTGAAATCCGTTTGTTTGAATTCATATGATTCCAGTTCCTCAGAGAAATAACAACCCAACCAGGAACTGGGCATATCAGAGTATTGACGAAGGTAAACACCTCAATAACATGTGGACTCATCTCTACCACACTAATTCGGACTGTCTGAAGAGGTGACAGCCAAAGATGGCTGTCACCGAAATATATATAGCAGTAATAAACGAAGCCAAATTTTAAATATTTGACTTGTTTATTTTATTTTATTTTATTTTATTTTATATGTGTGTGTGTGTGTGTGTGTGTGTGTGTGTGTGTGTGTGTGTGTGTGTGTGTGTGTGTGTGTGTGTGTGTGTGTGTGTGTGTGTGTGTGTGTGTGTGTGTGTGTGTGTGTGTGTGTGTGTGTGTGTGTGTGTGTGTGTGTGTGTGTGTGTGTGTGTGTGTGCGTGCGTGTGTGCGTGCGTGCGTGTGTGTGTGTGTGTGTGTGTGTGTGTGTGTGTGTGTGTGTGTGTGTGTGTGTGTGTGTGTGTGTGTGTGTGTGTGTGTATGTGTGTGTGTGTGTGTGTGTGTGTGTTGTACGAGGGTCGGCTGAAAAGTATATAGGCTGATCAAGACACTATCATTGAATGACCAAATGAGATTTATTTTTTCAACAGAAACCCTGGAAATATAATTGCACTTATTAATAGAAAGACTTGAAATTAAAGCATGAAGGATTTCAGTGCTCTAGCATCATTCTTTCCTAGTCAGCCTATGAATTTTCTGCCCACCACCCCATATATATATATAAAGGGTATGAAATTGAAAATGCAACTGGAGTCTTTTAAGAATATTTATTTAGTTTACCGATTTCAAAGTTCTTATGATTATCAAAAGTAAAATTGAGATGGAGGGTTTGTGTTTTTGTTGTAGTGTGTCCCGATATATATATATATATATATATATATATATATATATATATATATATATATACATATATATATATACATATATATATATATATATATATATATATATATATATATATATATATATATATATATATATATATATATATATATATACATATATATATATATATATATATATATATATATATATATATATATATATATATATATATATATATACAAGACCCAGCAAAGGGCGGAGGACCTCGACAGAGTCAACGGCCATCCAAATAGTACTTTTTTTTGCCTGGGAGTGAAAGGCCCCCAGTTGTTTCTAAGAGAGGGAAACTCTGAAAAAAAAACCCTGCGGCTTCGTAAACAACCGATGATGTTGACAAGTATACCTTTTCGGGTACTGTCTTTGATGCTCAGAGAGTGAGATTGGTCGAGTGCAAGGCATTTCCCCACTTAAAAAGACCTCCAAAGTACAGGCATTGCTTGTTAGGATATGTGACAGGTTCGTGTGGCTGGCCGTAGCCTAAGAGTGCACCATTTTCTGGAATCTACATAAAGGACGGTGGATTGGCAGTACGGTAGAGTTACGGCCCTTTGTGGTCTGAGTTCAAATCCTGCCGAGGTTAACTTTGCTTTTCATCCTTACGGGGTCGATAAAATAAAATACCAGTAATACACTGGGATAATTGCTTGCCTTGTGCCAAAAGTAGAAACAATTATATATATATATCGAGCTTGTTGTAGCTGTTCTTTTCGTTCTTGGTGTTGTTGTTGTTGTGAAAGGAACGCCACAAGTTCACTAACTTTCCCCAGCTTTGTTACATGCATTTCAAAACTCAAAAGAAAGAAAAAAAGGGAATAAATAAAGAAAAATTAGGAAGATTTTTTTCTCTCCCTAATTATCTTCCGCCTACCAGAAAGGGAGACAGACAGACAGAGAGAGAGGGAAGAAAGAAAGACAGAGAGAGAGGAGAGAGAGAGAAAGGCACAGAGACAGACAGAGGAAAGAAATAAAGGCAGACAGAGAGAAAGATAGATCGACTGACACAGAGAGAGAGAGAGAGAGAGAGAGAGAGAGAGAGAGAGAGAGAGAGACAGACAGACAGAGGAAAGAAAGAAAGGAATACAGACAGAGAGAGAGAGCCACACAGACAGAGAGAGAGAGAGAGAGAGAGAGAGAGCCCAGAGACAGACCGAAAGATAGATAGAGAGAGAGAGAGAGAGAGAGAGAGAGAGACCGAAAGATAGAGAGAGAGAGAGAGAAAGAGAGAGAGACAGAGAGAGAGATAGCCATACAGACAGACATAGAGAGAGAGAGTGAGAGAGACACAGACAGAAAGAAAGAGAGAGAGAGAAGCAAACAAACAAAAAGAAGAAAGAAAGAATGAAGGAAAGAGAGAGAAATCGTTGGAATGTTGGTGACATTCAATAGAATCAGAACTATATTGATTGGTTGTAACATGGTTCTCTTTGTTGGTTATTTACCATATATATCATTGTCATCGGCATCAGCATCGTCGTCGTCATCGGCATCAACATCCTCGTCATCGTCGTAGTCGGCAGCATCATCATCATCAGCATCGGTATTATCATCATCGTCATCATCGTCATCAACATTGTCGTCGACGTCGTTGTCGTTCTCTCTCTTCATTTGTCTGATATATTTACACACACACATATATAAACATACGCACACACACTCACATATATATAGATATAAAGAGAGAGAGAGGGGGATGTGTGTGTGTTTTTATGTATATATATATATATATATATATATATATATATATATATATATATATATAGGTGTCCGCAAAAATTGTATACACGCTTCAACAGTATTCTAATAAATATTGCCTTTACAGGTAATCAAAGTGTGTATACATTTTATGAGAGACCCTGTATATATATATATATATATATGTATATATATATATATATATATGTGTGTGTGTGTGTGTGTGTGTGTGTGTGTGTGTGTGTGTGTGTGTGTGTGTGTGTGTGTGTGTGTGTGTGTGTGTGTGTGTGTGTGTGTGTGTATGTATATATATGTGTATATATACATACAACCTCAGTCTCCTCTGTGTTACTTTTGAGCTGACTTTTGGGATGCTCCCATACAGCTCTGAGTTTTTCATCCTCAGTGTATACTGATTAATGTTCAGAGCCATCCTCAGCATTCTCGTGTAGCACCCATCCACCATCTGAGTGAGTCTCTTGGTCAGTGTCCAAGTCTCAGACCCATACAGCAGCACAGACTCCACTACAGCAATGAAGAGGCGGATTTTCAGGTCTCTACGAAGGTCCGACTTCCACACCGATCTCAAGCTGTGACACGCCGCCCAGGCCTTGCTCTTCCTCTCAACCACATCATCTTCCGTATTCCCAATCCTTGCTCCCAAATACAGGAAGTCCTCAACCAATTCCAGCGGCTTCCCGCCTACATTAGTGATCCTCTCTGGCTTCTCAACATTCTCTACCAGATATTTTGTTTTAGTCTCATTCATTCTCAGCCCCTGTTGACATTGCACTCAGTGCTCCTTTGGGAGCCCCTACATGGACACACTAGAAGAGGAAGACCAAGGTTAACATATGTTGATGCCCTAAGGACAGACACTGGTCTGTTGGAGATGCAGGATATGGCAGCGATAATGAGGGACAGAGACCGCTGGAGAGAACTCGTCCATGGATCTCGGGAATTTTACCCGCCTTAGATAGATAGATATACATACAAACACACATGTAAGTACCTGTATATATATATATATATATATATATATATATATATATAATGAAAAAATTTTTTTGAACAGGGACAAAACAGAGAGGCAGTACAATAAATGTTTATTAATTTCACGCTCAGGAGAGTGAGGGGTAGGTGGGGGGCGACGTTTCGGGCATAAGCCCTTCCTCAGGTGAGAAGTGTGTGGGAACAGAGTTCAAAAGGTGTGTAGGAGAGTGGTGGAGAGACATATAGCGAAAAAAGATAAAAAATATAAAAATAAAGCATGATCAAAATACAAGGAATGAGAAAATTTAAAAATAAAGGCATGATCAAAATAAACTGAAATTAAAAGAGGGGGGTAAACAGGTGGTGGAAGGGTGTGGGGTGAGTAGGGGTGGTGGCGGGTGGAGTGGGGAGAGGGAGACGGGGTGTCCGAGCGGGGAGGGCTGAAGGTGGTGTGTGTGTGTAGGTGTGCGTGTGTGTGTGTGTGTGTGATATATATATATATATATATATATGAACGAGTAGGACCCCGACGGCTGAGCTCAATCCGTCGGGGTCCTACTCATTCCTATTACCCACTCTACTAGCCTAAGTATTGAGTACTTTGGTGCGTTATGGTCCACCTGGTTCCTTACCACATTTCCTTCGTTATATATATATATATATATATATATATATATGAAAAACATGGGGAGAAGAATACTGCATGGTTGCACATGGATTACATATTATAAAATTAGTCCCTCATCAGTGATTTGCCAACCTTCATTGGTATTTCATCGCATTAAAAATCAGATACCTCAGGTTGGTGCGAGCAATAACTAAAATAAGCTATTGGGACAAGTGAAACGCGTAAAGCGAGTGAGACAAGTAAACAACAGAAGGAAAAGCAAACCGAAGGTTGGGAAGACAGCAAGCAATCATGATAGTTATCCGATCAGCAGCTGGGTGAATTTCATGAGCGGACCGTACGCCGTGAATGCGGTGTGAGAAAGAAGGAACCCCACTATTAGCGAACGGGAGGAAGTGAGAAGGGGAGAAACAGAGAGTGAGTGAGTGGAAGTGCGAGGAAGAGGTCAGTCGAGAGAAAGTGTTAACTGACAGAGGGGACGAAAGAAGGTAAGAGAAACAGAGAGAACGGGGGAGCAGTAAGAGAGAAAGAGAGAAACAGATAATCGCAGTTTAGGTAAATATATATGAAATACATGGGGAGAAATATATATATAATTGTTTCTACTTTAGGCACAAGGCCAGAAATTATCCCAGTGCATTACTGGTACTTTATTTTATCGATATATAATGCTGTTGTTATTCTTCTGGTTCCATGGTTCCTTGTATTATGTACGGGGACGGCTGTTGGATATTTCTATCATCTTTTCTTTTATATTTTATATGTCTTTGTACGGCTGTTACTTAAATATAAGTATGTATACGTACATACATATATGTATACAGACGTACAGTAGTATGTATATATATATACATACATGCACACATATATATATGTACGTATGGATTCACCGAACATTTATTATAATGCTCGGTGTGTTTGTAAACAAACAACCTGGATTAAGCCGTAGTGTCTAGCAACCATCGTTGCTCATTTGTTCAACACTGACAAAGGAACGCTGTACTAGTTTCAAGCTTATTAGCTATCGTCAGCAATGTATACCTTCCTGCAAGATGATTGAACGTCTGAAAGTATATACTTTCCTTATGCATATTAACGGCTGAGCAGCCTAATTTGCATATCGAGTGAGTTAATCGGCCGGAGTACCGAAAACGATAAACGGAAAAAATGAAACGAAATTCCATTTCTCACTCTTAATACGGCTGTTACTTAAATATAAGTATGTATACGTGTTTAGCAACGGTGGTTGCTAGACACTACGGCTTAATACGGGATGTTTGTTTACAAACACACCGAGCATTATAATAAATGTTCGATGAATCCATACGTACATGTATATATGTGTGCATGTATGTATATATACATGCTACTGTACGTCTGTATACATATATGAATGTACGTATACATACTTATATATATATATATATATATATATATATATATATATATATATATATATATATATATATATATATATATATATATATATAATGTGGGTAACAATAAATATTACGTTGGCGGTTGGTGTCATGCGGTGTGGGTCTGGTGTGTGGGTTGTTGTGTTGTGTTGTGTGTGTGGTTTCGTTCTGGGTTGCGGTGGTGGTTTGTTGTGGGGAAACCATGTGGGGAAACCATGTGTTTTCGTATTTTTGTCCTATTAGTGTGTGCTATTGTGTGGCCTAGATTTGGTGCTGTGGAGAAAGAGAATTTTACGGTGTGTCTATTGAAGAGCTTGTGATATTTATGTGTGCGGGGAAAAGATTGTTCGAGAGCCCTAAAGAAGGTTCCCGGTATGTTAGTGGCGACGTGTATAGAATACCATGTGACAGGTCTACTTCGGTTTCTGCGGTGTTTAGTGAGGTCTTTGTGGTTGGGTGGTAGTTTGTGTGTGTTTTGGTCAGGCGTATGTGTCATAGTGGTTCCAAGTAATCTATTGGCGGTATGTCTTTTGTCTCTATTGGTACGCAAACGTGTGCAATAGTCGGAGTCGTTATTGGGGTTGGAGAGTATGGCTTTATCTCCTAGGCAGTTATGTGTGGCGCTGTCTGCCCTGTCGGCTACTGAGGGTCTTAGGTTATTGTTTGTCCTAGGTGTGGAGATTTCTTCTCTGTTCGTTTCTAAGGGTCCGGTTATGTTTAGCGGCGTTTCTGTTCTGTTTGGGTCGATGTAAGAAATCTTCTCAGTGTAACCAGCGTTTACAAGTGCGGAGTTGTAGTATTCCGCGTGCTGTTTGAAGATGATTCCATTAGCCGACAGGGTGGACACTCTATTGGAGACGCTTTTAACTATTGAGTTAATTATGCTCCTGGGGTGGTTGGAGTGTCTGTTGACGTATTTAAGATTTTCATTAGGTTTGTTGAATGGACGGTAGAGGCCTGAGTCTAATTCTAGGGTGACATCTAAAAAGTTTACTATTCTATTGTTAGGTTCAATTTCTACTGCTAAAAATCACATCGCCATACACCCCTCATCCTTGCAACATTGTGTTCGATCGGTCTTCTATGATAGGTTTTACCTTACAATCCATAGTAACATCGGATCTTGTAAATACAATGTCGATCATATCACACCATCTCCACCACCACCACACCACACATCGTCATATGTCTACCATACACACCCGCAACATTATCCCCCCGTGTTCCCTCTGTCTACCCTAAACTACAACCCCACGCTAAATTCGACCCTGTAAATGTACTGTCACGCACACACAGCCACCGCCACCACTAGATACATCCACATACTTCAACAATCATTAAGATCATTAACATCATCAACACATATTATCCCTCACTCCCAGATCGACTGTATTATATCCCCCCCCCCCCCCCCCCGTCTGCCTTACCCTGTAACACACCGTAACTTCTGATCATGTAATCATCTTGTCGAACATATCACCCCACCACCACCACCATGACCACAACACACATCGCCATACATCCATAAACTCTTCTCCCCGCGTTCCCTATGTCACCTTTTAACCTGTAACCCATCGCACCATTCGATCCTGTATATATATTTGTCGCTCACAACTCCACCACCACCACAAGACACAACTCCACCACCACCACCACAAGACACAACTCCATACTTCATCAACACCGCCAACACATACCTCCCCTCCCCAACCAACGCAAGTGTGTGTGTCTGTGTGTAAGTATTTTTTACATATACGGGCGTATAAATATGCGTGCGTGTACGCATATATATGTGCACACATATATATATATATATATATATGTGTGTGTGTGTGTGTGTGTGTGTGTGTGTGTGTGTGTGTATGGGTGAATCTGTGTGTATGTGTATATGTGTGCGTATGTGTGCATGTATGTGTGTGTGTGTGGGTGTGTCTGTGTATATGTGTGTATATATATATATATGTGTGTGTATGCGTGTGTGTGTGTATGTGTATGATTATGAATACGTGTGTGTGCGTGTATGTGCACATATCCGTATGTGTGTATAAGTGTATGTATGTGTATGTATATATGTATAACACCTTCTCCATTGCCTCTCACCTTCCCTCCATCTTTGTCCTTCGCCACCCCCACCGATACTCCCCCACTCTCCCTATATGTGTCCGCATGTGCGCATGCACATACATGTGTGTATATATGCATATGGCTGTATATGTGTGTGTGTGGGCGAGGGTGTGCGTATGTGTTGTGTGTATTTATACATCAATATATATGCGCATATATACATGTGTGTGTGTGTATACATATATACAACGTATTTGTCAGACGAAGAGCGTCTAGCTATGTGTCTCCGTAAGGACTCGACACCACCAACACATCCACCACACCACCACAAAGCCACTGCCATAAACAACACCACAACCACACCCCCACACACCACAACCCGTCCACCGACAACCACACCACCACACACCACAGCCCATCCCAGTAAGCGACCATAGCCACCATCATATCATCACATCCACCCCCACATACACTACAGGCCAAGGCCAATCAACCACCACCACACCACAGTCCACCTCATCCACAGACCGTCACCAACATCTCACCATCACATCCACCTCCACATACACCACAGGCCAGTACATCCCCTTGATCCTTCCCACCAATCAAAACAACTCATTTTGTCAAACTCTTGAAACTCTGGATTTACCACATAGCATGTATTTCATTTTCTTATAGCATTTTAAAAGGGTCCGTCGAGCTGCGGATTATTGTGTCGGGTAAGATCGATACAGATCGAACCTTGAGCTGAACAGTGGCGAAACGCGCGTCACCTATCAATAAATGCAACGAAGGAGTAATCAATCGTCCTTGTTATCCTTTCAATATATATATATATATATATATATTGTTATACTTTGGGAGGGTCATGTTGCCAATAAGAAACACACGCACCAGTTGCTTTCACTTCAATTTATTATATATTTATAAATTTACAAATTTACAAATTTATAAATTTCTGGTTTTTGGTTGGTTCCACAACCAGATAGTTGTTTATATATAGTCATAGTCCTTTCGTCACACACTCTGTGACCTCTTCAGTGACTGGGGATTCCTTTCTTTGTTTCTGTGCCTTTCCTTTTTTGAGAAACAAAATGGCGTAGGACAGAAGAAAGGAAAGGCACAGAAACAAAGAAAGGAATCCCCAGTCACTGAAGAGGTCACAGAGTGTGTGATGAAAGGACTATGACTATATATAAACAACTATCTGGTTGTGGAACCAACCAACCAACCAGAAATTTATAAATTTGTAAATTTGTAAATTTATAAATATATAATAAATTGAAGTGAAAGCAACTGGTGCGTGTGTTTCTTATTGGCAACATGACCCTCCCAAAGTATAACAATATCGGTTTCAACACACGATTTCAGATAAAGAATCTTGCTAAACAAATTCAGAAACGAAATATATATATATATATATATATATATATATATATATATATATATATATACATATAAAATGATATTAAATAAATGGAAACTATATTTATAAAGCCATATTTATTCTATTATATATATTTCAAGGGTACCTTGTTATTCTGCATAAATATATATATATATATATATATATATATAAATATATATATATATATATATATATATATATATATATATATATATATATATATATATATATATATATATATATATATATATATATATATATATATAAATATATATATATATATATATATATGTATATATATATATACATAAATATAAATATATATTTATATATATATATATATACATATGTAGGAGGTGAGTTTTATTGTAGTACAATAAAGCAATGCAGATATCGGATAAGAAGCACTCTACAGTTTGTAGGACTGGAGTATACATAATATAAGATCAAAAGATGGTTAAAGGAGTTCCATGTATTTTATTATGCGCATTTCAAAAACAAACATCATCATGCAATAATATTTGTGTTTTCATCAGATAAAACAGGAGAACATGATATGAAGGCTAAAAAACACTTGTGGATAGTGCAGTTTTAAATCAACATATATGTTGATTTAAAACTGCACTATCCACAAGTGTTTTTTAGCCTTCATATCATGTTCTCCTGTTTTATCTGATGAAAACACAAATATTATTGCATGATGATGTTTGTTTTTGAAATGCGCATAATAAAATACATGGAACTCCTTTAACCATCTTTTGATCTTATATTATATATATACATATATATATATACATAAATATATATATATATATATATATATATATGTGTGTGTGTGTATAGATATATATATACATAAATATATATATATACATAAATATATATATACATAAACTATATTTATAAAACCATATTTTTTCTATTATATATATTTCAAGGGTACCAAAAAAACTGTGGTACGCTTTCATCAGATAAAATACAAAGAGTGTTTTATAAATTTTGACATAGCCAAGGAAAATCATACCTTATCAGTTGAATATTCCTTGGGTAGTGAGATTCTAGAACGGATTTTTCACCATATGCAAATGAATATGTAAATAATTGAAAAACTGTTATTTCAAACGCTATGGAAAGTTTAGATATATAATAATAAGAGAGAAAGAAAGAAGAAGGAAATAAGAAAAGGAAAAATAAGAAGAAGGAAAAGGAAAAGGAAGACCACATATAACGTCAATTTATTCGAACATTTATCTATGTTTATATTTATATGGAGAATTATGTTTGTAAGTATTTATCTTATTATATTGTAGGAGTTTAACTTTGCCTTTCATCCTTACGGGGTCGATAAAATAAAGTACCAGTAATGCACTGGTTAATTGCTGGCCTTGTGCCTAATGTAGAAACAATTATATCGTAGTGGGTTAAATATATATATATTTTAATAGCATATGTATTTTTATTAAAAGGATAATTTACAATTATTAGTTGTTTATAATATGAGTTACGAGGGAAATTGATTTTGTGTTTTAAATCGATAAATAAATAAATAAATAAATAGGCAGTTCAAATTTTAGATGGTTGTTCTAATATGAGTTACGAGGGTCTTGATTTTGTATTTTATGTAAATAAATATGTAGTTAAAATTGAGAATGTTTTAAATTAAATTAACGGAGTTAGGTATAATATTTATATGATTGAAAAGGAAAGATAACTCCGATTTTATTTGTTAATCGTTAGTGTTTATTTAGTCGAAAGAAATATGGATGTTTAGGATACATTTTGCTAAAATCAGTTAATGGTTATTAATCTACGTTTAAAGAATAGCTTTAGAGGGTGTCATTGTACTTAATAAAGAATTAAGAAATTAAAATAAAGGCTATGTCAAAATTTATAAAACACTCTTTGTATTTTATCTGATGAAGGCGTACCAACGTTTTTTTGGTACCCTTGAAATATATATAATAGAATAAATATGGTTTTATAAATATAGTTTCCATTTATTTAATATCATTGAATATTTACTCCAGAAATCTGTCGAGTGCTCTGAATCAGTTATAAACAGTTATATTTGTTGGATTTCCAACAAATTAAATATCCCTTCTACTTATATATATATATATATATATATATATATATATATATATATATATATATATATATATATATATATATAAATTGGAAGTGGTCGGACGTTGTATATGTAGGTGTAGTCGGATAAACGTCGAAACGGTTGGTAGAATGCAGCGAAAATTTACAGTTATGCAGAATGACCCGTGGAGGCGTTGGGTCGACGTTCAAGCTACAAGCTTCCATGGTTACGGAGAAAATCGATGAAACAGGAATATCCCATTCAAATTGAACTGAGAAGTAAATATTTCGAGAACGCAGAAGTAAATATTTCGAGAAACGTTGCAGCCGAAGGAAAACAGGAAGACGATATTTTGGTTCGTAAAGACGTTCCTTGGCAATGAACGGAAACAAAGCGAGGATAATACGTCGTTATGTGGAGCGTGAAGATCCGAGCATTTTATATTAACTAGAAATTGATTGACACATATATATATATCTAAAATAGACATATGAAACAATCACAGGGAATAATTTGTAAAAGTGTGTAAGCACACATAGCTAGGTAGGGAACTAATTAAAGTTTAACTAGAACTTCAAAAATAGATACCTTATAAATGGATTAATCTTCCTTGTATATATTTCATTAAAGAAATATATTTCACCATCAATCGTTCGGTAAACCATAGTAGCCAACTCCCGGATTTTCAACAAGGTGAATTGTGATTGTTTCATATGTTTATTTTAGATATATATATATATATGTCAATCAATTTCTAGTTGATATAAAATGCTCGGATCTATTCATTGGAATATTTGGGCTTATTCTGCAGTGGATATGGTGCATGTCTCTCTAACATGACACCCTTAATTTAATTTAATTTAATTTTGGATATATATATACGGCCCCTTAATTGTTGAGCTAACTCAGTTGAAAGGAATCGACTGCTATTTCTAGTTGTCGATAACCCTATTCACCCCATTGAGATGAAGCTGGTACAATGTGTGTATTTTTGAAAAGTGCAACACGTGCTACTAGTCATTCGCAGATTTGAATTTGCTGTGTAAACACAGATAGTTAAGTCTTCTCCCTTGTTGAAAATCCGGGAGTTGGCTACTGTGGTTTACCGATCGATTGATGGTGAAATATATTTCTTTAATGAAATATATACAAGGAAGATTAATCCATTTATAAGGTATCTATTTTTAAAGCTGTAGTTAAACTTCAATTAGTTCCCTACCTAGCTATGTGTGCTTACACACTTTTACAAATTATTATATAAAATGCTCGGATCTATTCATTGGAATCTTGGAGCATATTCTACAGTGGATATGGTGCATGTCTCTCTGACATGACACCCTTAATTTAATTTAATTTTGTATATATATATATATATATATATATATATATATATATACAAAATTAAATTAAATTAAATTAAATTAAGGGTGTCATGTCAGAGAGACATGCATCATAGCATGTCTCTCTGACATGACACCCTTAATTTAATTTAATTTAATTTAATTTTGTATATATATATATATATATATATATATATATATATATATATATATACAAAATTAAATTAAATTAAATTAAGGGTGTCATGTCAGAGAGACATGCTCTCTCTGACATGACACCCTTAATTTAATTTAATTTAATTTAATTTTGTATATATATATATATATATATATACAGGCTTGGCAACTTTGTGGTTGGTCGTGTTTTCCCTTATTGCGAAATTTGAAATTTAAATCGACAGAAATCGGGAAGTTATAACTTGTTTAACTCTTTAAAATTAACAATAACCTCTTCATCAAATGAGTATCTATACTTTGACGCGATTATTTTACGTTTTTAATGGGTTTATTTTCGCTGTTTAATATATTCTTCTAAAAAACGGGACACACACACGTGCTCTCTTTGTCTGCCATACAGAATATAGAAAGCTAGTTAAGTAACGTAATCTAATTTTAATTTTATTTTATTTTATTTTATTTTATTTTATTTTGTGTAACGTGATTTAATATAATTGTATTTTTATTTTTAACTCAGTGAGCATATATATTTGTTATTATTTTTGATATATTGATATTGTGATAACTACGTTTCACGATATATATATATACGGTGTCAGTTGTTTATATTTGTAAACAAGCCGATACTGCAGTTAAAATCAACTTATATAAATCCTTCGCGATTCTATATCTTTAACTTATTTGGCTTTCATCAACTTATTTTAATCTGTTTACTTTGTCTCCTCTCCTTTTATATTTCATGTTGATATCATTTGTTTTCACTTTGTTTTGGTGTTTTGACCGCGAAATATTATTGTTTTTCGAACAACATTAATCATTGATATTTAAGGTTGTCTTTAACCGTTTCAAGTATAGGCTGCTATCTTTCACGCTGTCTCTCTCCTTCTTTCTTTCTCTCTATCTCTCTCTCTAGATCGCACAAGCTCTTTCTCTCTCTCTCTCCCCTCTAAATCGCACCTTGAATTTCTCACTGGACTTATCTCTCTTTCCCTCTCTAACATTTTCCCTACCCTTCCCGCTATCTCTCTCTCTCTCCGCTCTACAGCGAAA
Organism: Eledone cirrhosa; assembly: GCA_964016885.1. Lineage (NCBI taxonomy): Eukaryota > Metazoa > Mollusca > Cephalopoda > Octopoda > Eledonidae > Eledone > Eledone cirrhosa. The sequence goes on from OZ024762.1 coordinate 27,649,382, forward strand.
TGGACTGCATGCAGGGAAAAGGTGAAATTAAAAGCCAGCGAAACTGGTCAAAGATGGAACTAGCGGTTTTGATCAAAGGGTGGAGCCTGGCTGATGGGTCACCACCAAGCAAAAACATTGCGGAGACCCTGAAGAACCATGGCTTCCTGAGGACTCTGGTGCAGATAGAAAGAAAAAGAAAAGAAATCGAGAAGGCCTACGACCTCATAGCGCCACATATGGCGATGTCCTCAAGGAGGAGAAAAATCGGGAGAAAGAGAGAGGAAAGGAAAAAGAAAAGGAAGAAAGCACAAGCACGGACCTGAAAGAAAATGAGATACTCGCCGCCACAGTCAGGGAGGGCAGGCCGGGCAACCAACAAGCAAACGGTAAAGGTGAGAAGCGAAATCACCTTCCGAAAGAGAACCAAGCGCAGAGGGACCAGTGGACAACTGTCCAAAGGAAGAACAGAAAGCTCCGAGATACTGGAAGCAAGAAAACCCAAGTAATGTGCAAGTTCTTCAGGAACGGGACCTGCTGGCATGGAGAGATAGGGATGGGCTGCAGATTCGCCCACCCCAGGCCCCAAACGAACAATGCCCATCCTACTCGCGCAACATGCCCCATCCAAAGCCAAAACAAGCCGCTCCAGGAGTATGTTGGTATCGCGCGTGCCGCGCCAACAAGGAGAAGGCACGCACATGCCAACGAGATACAGATGGCAGCAGCAGAGCAGAAAAATGTTTTAGTGATGGCAGAGAAGATTGTGGGACAGCTGACCTAGCTGCATCGTTTCCAGAGCCAGGGTCACCCACACCAGCACTCGAGACCACCACAATTAAGGGACCCAGAGTGGCCGCCGCTAACACCATACCGACAGCCATTGCTGGCGCCCCAAAAGTCACACCAGTGCTGCTGCTGAATGTCAGAGGCCTGGTGAAACTCACTAACATGAGTAAAATTTCCTACCTGGGAGACTTAGCCATAAGCAATCAAGCACTATGCATGGCACTAACCGAAACGCACCTGACATGCAGTATAGCAGATGCAGAAATACATATACCGAAATACACTGTATTCCGTTCGGACAGAAAGGAGAGAACGCATGATGGGGTTGCTCTGTATATCCGTGAAGATGTCACATCAATTGTACTGTTGACACATTCAAACTCAGTCTGTGACACACTGATAGTACATATGAAGCAACTAAAGACAGTAATATGTGTCACATATCGGCCGCCCGATGCCCCCAGTCATGAGGGTAAATTTGAGGATAGCCTCAGTAGGAAGAAGAGGTCCTTGACAAACTGGACCAGGGTCTCAACATTCTACTGCTGAGAGACTTCAACCTACCAAAGGTCAAATGGCCTGAGGGCCACCTCCTCCCTGGAATGACGTCAATAGAACAGAGACAGACGGAATCCCTGCTGGCCCTCACACACAGGCTGTTCATGGAACAAGCAGTACTCCAAAAGAGTACTCCAACAAGAGGCGAAAATGTACTGGACCTCTGTTTTACAAACAACTCATCCACAATTTTCTCGGATCATAACTTAGTAGAACTAATGATATGTGGTCCGAGAGAACCAACAGAGACAACCACCAAGAAGCACCGGGGCGTTATCCAGCCTTAACTTCTACAAGGCTAAATGAAAAAAGATCAAGAGAGAAATCCGGAAGCAAATATGGAGCGAAAACAACGCTACACAAGACACCAACACACAATTTCAACACCTCATGACAACGATACACACTATATGCAAAACGTTTGTCCCGGAGAAAAAGGCAAACAGACACAAAAATCTTATTCCCAGAGATAGGAAAATCCTTATGAGACGTAGAACCAAACTCTCAAACCAGTTGAATGCACAAGAAAACAAAAACAAGAAGGAATCCTATTTGAAACGTGCACTAGTTGACACCGAGATTGCACTCAAACTTTCCCATGAAAATGAAAGGGCAAAGAAAGAAAGCAGGGCCATAGAAAATATTAAAACAAACCCTAAGGCCTTCTTTAAATTTGCAAAAGAAACTGCCTCGGTACACTGCAAGATTGGACCACTCTTCCATACAGACGGCTCATTAACCGAAAATCCCCAAGAGATATGTGAAATACTGAACGAACAGTACAAAAGTGTGTTCACATGTCCACTGAGGCACATGCAAATAACAAACCCAGAGGAGTTCTTTGATGCCACAACACTACATGAAGAAATGGCGACCATCAACCACATAGACATAACGGAGGAGGATGTGATATACGCCATAGATGAAATCAGATGTTGGACCTGCTGGATTCCTAGCAGTCCTCTTAAAAACATGTAAGCGGGCCTTAGCAACTCCACTGAATACGCTCTTCAGAAGCTCCTTAACTAGCGGTATACTACCCAGGGAGCTGAAAGAAGACACAATATGCCCTATCCATAAAGGAGGTAGTAGAGCGGAGGCCAAGAACTATAGGCCAGTCTCCCTGACGTCGCATATCAGTAAGGTCATGGAGCGAGTCGTCAGAAAGAAACTGATTACTTTCCTCGAGGAAAATGACCGCCTGACTACCACGCAAATGGCTTCCGCCCAGGAAGAAGCTGCCTTACACAGCTGCTACATCACTACGACTGGGTACTGAGACAACTACTAGACATCTCACATGTAGACGTGATATATCTTGACTTTGCGAAGACCTTTGACAAGGTCGACCACGGAATATGTCACAAACTACACGGACTCGGCATAACTGGAAAAGTAGGTGAGTGGCTGTATGACTTCTTAAAGGACAGAAGCCAGACAGTCGCAGCAAACGGGGTCCTCTCAAAGGAAACATTAACAACAAGTGGGGTGCCCCAAAGAGACAGTCCTGGGACCATTACTGTTTTTGGTGGCTCTATCAGACATGCCCTCTGTAGTACATACAACAACATCCCTCACTAGCTATGCTGATGACACTAAGGTAGCACAGGAAATCAAAAACCCGTCTGACGCTGCCCTTTTACAACAAGATCTGGATGCCATATACAAGTGGGCGGAAGAAAACAACATGTAGTTTAATGCTGGCAAATTCCAAGCCCTACAATACAAACCTGCAAACACAAATACAGTACAACACAGTTACGCAGGACCAGGAGGGATCGATATCCCCGTGTCAAAATCGATACGAGACCTGGGTATAGACATGAGCGATGATGCATCTTCTTCCTCACACAGCATGAAAGTGGCGACAATGTGCAGACGACTCGCTGGCTGGATCTTGAGTACTTTCCGGACAAGAGACCGAGACACCATCTTGACACTATGGAGGACATTTGTCCTAAGCCGCCTGGACTATTGCTCCCAGTTGTCGTCATCCCATAGTGTCAAACACGGAGCTTGAGGCAATCCAGCGAAGCTACACGAAGAGGATTGCCACGATGAAGGAAAATCCTGGAGGGACTAGCACCAAACTTTGGCATTGGGAGCTGGACCAACCGTCGAACAGGACGTCACTGTGTGGTGCCACTGTGTCTTCCACATCTAGAATAAGGAGCAGATATTGCAATAGCCTGGGATTCAAGGCCCCTCAACTCTTCAACAAGCTGCCGAGGGATCTGAGAGATCTGCATGATGTGGAGGTGGATGTCTTCAAGAAACATCTCGACACCTTGTTATCCAGGATCCCGGATGAGCCCACAGCAAGGCACGAAGGAAACCTAAGGGCAGCAGCAACGAACTCCCTCTTACACCAGTGGCCAACCTATACAGGCTGGAGATAAAATGTGTAGCAACAAGGGCGGTGCCCCAGCATGGCCTCATCCGGATGGCTGGAACAGGTAAAAGAGTAAAAGAGAATATATATGTCTGTCTGCGTGTATATATATATATGTCTATGTATATGTCTATGTATGTGTCTGTGAAGGGGTGTGGAAGTGGTGGCGCGTGTGTGTACTCTGTTGATTGTGGTTGGCTATAATATATATGTCTCTGTGTATATATGTGTTTATATCGTTGTGTATATATGTATATATGTGTTTATGTGTATATATCTTTGTGTATATATGTATATATGTGTTTATGTATATATATCTTTGTGTATATATGTATATATGTGTTTATGTGTATATATCTTTGTGTATATATGTATATATGTGTTTATGTGTATATATATTTGTGTATATATGTATATATGTGTTTATGTGTATATATCTTTGTGTATATATGTATATATGTGTTTATGTGTGTATTTGTGGGATGGGGGTTGGTGGATGTGGTGGTGTGTTCTCCGTTGAGTGTGGCTGGCTGTTCATACGTGTGTGCGTGTATGTGTTTATATATATATGTGTATGTGTGTGTGTGTTTATGGGGGGTATACTCTGTTGATTGTGTTTGTGTACATACGTCTGTGTGTGTGTGTGTGTGTGTATATATATATATATATATATATGTGTGTGTGTGTGTATGTGTAGATGGGTGGGTGTGCACATATATGTGTGTATATGTGTGTTCGCGTGTACATATGTACACACAAACACATACAGACTTGGATATAAGTGTGTGTGTATGTGAGTGTGGGTGTGTATGTGTGGGTGTGGCTGGGTATGTACATATGTTCATGTATGTGTGTGTTTGTGAGTACATACGTGTGTGTCTGGGTGGATGTGTACATGTGCGTATGTGTGTGTATGTGTGTACGTGTGTACATATGTGTGTGTATGTGGGTGTGGGTAGTTGGGTGTGATTGGGGGGTTTGTGAAGTGTGTGTGTACAAATGTGAGTGTATGTGTGTGTACGTGTGTACATATGTGTGTGTATATGTGTGTGGGTAGTTGGGTGTGTATTGGGGGTTTGTGAAGTGTGTGTGTACAAATGTGAGTGTATGTGTGTGTACGTGTGTACATATGTGTGTGTATGTGGGTGTGGGTAGTTGGGTGTGTAGTGGGGGGTTTGTGAAGTGTGTGTGTACAAATGTGAGTGTATGTGTGTGTACGTGTGTACATATGTGTGTGTATGTGGGTGTGGGTAGTTGGGTGTGTAGTGGGGGGTTTGTGAAGTGTGTGTGTACAAATGTGAGTGTATGTGTGTGTACGTGTGTACATATGTGTGTGTATGTGGGTGTGGGTAGTTGGGTGTGTAGTGGGGGGTTTGTGAAGTGTGTGTGTACAAATGTGAGTGTATGTGTGTGCACGCGTCTACATATGTTTGTTTGGAATAGTTGCTGTTTTTTAGAGCATAAGGTATTTTCCCTCCGTCACTTTCTTCGATGAGCATTTAATGGTTCTATGAAACGAATGATCAACCATCGTAAATGGAGCCTTCTCGAAATTCTCAAGCCGAATGAGAGTATGATGACACAATAGGGAACAAAACTGGGACTTTTGAATCATAGGTACAGGCAATTCTGTATTATATATATGTATATGTATATATATATATATATATATATATATATATATATATATATATATATATATATATAGAAAGATTTGAATGGATACAGTTTAGTTGAAAGGAATTTATTGACACGTGTTTCTATAACAGTTACATAACCTAAAACAGCTGCTATCTACAAACTTTTAGTTATGCAGACATTCAATATTTCAATGTTATTATTTACTGTCATTTCATCAGAATAATATTACTGAGGACCTATTTAGTTTTTATAGAGAATATTAGGAGGGAGGGGTGAAGTTGTTAGAAGAATAGTTGAAGGAGTGGTTTTTCGATAGCAGTGAGAATTCTTGGTGGCAGTGAGTAATTAGATTCCCATCTGTTGTTTTGACATTTTTTATAGAATATATTATTGGTTATTTTTCTAAATCTATAGAAGGATTAGAGATAGTAAAGATATGCGTGGTTGGTTTTGTGTTTGCACTTAATTAACATTCAGACTTAAATTTTTCTTTCAAGTGTACGTATCCTTTCACCCACGCATTCACACACAAATATATTTGCACACCTCTACAAAATACATATACTCACAATTTACATATTCATACTTACATATATATACACATGCATACACATATATATACACACATGTATTCATGTACATACAATGTGTATACATTTTCATACTCAACTTATCTTTATATACACATGTATAGACACACACATATATACATACTTACTCTAGGCCATGTGTACACACATACACATACATACACATCCATATACACATATATACATACATATACATATATATATACATATACATATACATATATATATATATATATATATATATATATATATATACACACACACACATATACATATATATATACACATATATATAAGCACTTTAATACATGAATACACTTACATCTAACTATACACATCAAACATATATATATATTTACTTATTTATATACATTTTCACATATATATATACATACTTATGGACGTTTTTAGACACATTCATTATCGCATATTTGCACCTATTCTCATCAGCATATCTTTCCATTATTAGTGTGGTAATTTAAGGTTATTAATATATGTTGAGAAGAGATTGTTTTTATATTTTTCTAACTAGATTAAGGTTTATATAGTTGGGGGATGTCCCTCTTTTATGTAATATTCGGCTTGTAGTGGGAAAAAAGGGTTTTAGTTCTGTGACGGCAGAATAATGTTCGTTCAATTCTGTTATTCAGCAGTTTCTTCTTGTGTGTGATTATGTAATAAATCTCAAGATTACACAATTTGCAGAAATTTTGGCTCCTGGAAAAGCTTTGGGTTTTAGCTAATTTCTCCCATTTTAGGGTAAACTTTTGATCGCTACCATTGATCAATAACATTGAAATATTGAATGTCTGCATAACTAAAAGTTTGTAGATAGCAGCTGTTTTAGGTTATGTAACTGTTATAGAAACACGTGTCAATAAATTCCTTTCAACTAAACTGTATCCATTCAAATCTTTCTATTTTTCTCCGGATTACTTTTAGAACTACAACTGGAACCGTCGAGCAAACTCTACGTGAGCTGATAATCTACTGTGTGTAATATTTATATTACAACACAACGGAAAATACTGTATATATATATATATATATATATATATATATATATATATATTATAAAATAACAGGAGGCTGGACTTGTGTAAATCCTTAAAAGGTTTACTATACTATGATGTGACCGGGTTCAGTATGAATCCGGTGACATTATCAGGTATTCGAAATTTAACAAAGGAATATAATAGACAAAATCCATGGGGTTGAAAATCAGAGACAAGAGGGCGGCCGAACATTTAGCAGCTTCTACCTCGGTCAGCCGCCCTCTTGTAGTCACTACTTTAAAATAATAGCGCAAGGTCTTCAAAATGTTTTTAATTAAACATACAGTATATTACCAAATATACTATACACACATTCATGTATACATCGCTATTTCACAGCACCAATCCTAATATATATATATATACCAGTATATAGTAATATATATATATACCAGTATATAGTAATATATATATATATATATATATATACCAGTATATAGTAATATATATATATATATATATATATATATATATATATATATATGTATACCAGTATATAGTAATATATCCTCCTCCCATCCAACCCACACCAAACACTCCATAGCCTATCCCCAATTCCTCCGTCTTCGTCGCATCTGTAGCCAGGACGAGGATTTCGAAACCCATTCCCTTCGCATGGCTTCCTGCTTCATCCAGCGTGGAAACCCCCCCCCCCCCCCCCACCTTGATCCAAGCTGCTCTCACCCGCACCCGTGAAACAGACCGCACCACAGGCCCTTTCACCTCACCCTCGCCCTCCCAATATCCGTGTTCCTTTCCCTCTCACCTACCACCCCAGCACCCTACCACTCCGGCGACATATCCCCCGTTCCTTCCGTATCCTCTCTTCTGACCCCATCGCTTTTTTCCAAACCCACCCATTAGTGCTTTTAAGCGCGCCCGAAACCTCCGCGACCTCCTGGTTCGCAGTTCATTTTCGT